>VXBQ01012701.1:99691-273059 GCA_013400175.1 Phainopepla nitens
CCCGCGGGCTCAGGTCCGTCGGGCTCCGAGCGGGAAAGGGCCGAGCCCTCCTTGCTTCCACGCCCGCTGCCGGAGGCCGCGCCCGGCGGGAGGGGCGGGGCAGCAAGGAGCGCCCGCCCGGGCCCGCCGCTCCCGCAGCGCCGCGCGGGGCCGGGAGAGCTCCTGCGGCTCCTTCTGCTGGGAGATGCTGCGGGATGTCGCCGAGTCCGAGCTGTGTTCGAGTGCTCAGCGGCGCCTGGGCAAAGCCGTGTTTCCAGCGATGTTTTTCCGGACGGGACACTCGCGTCAGGCGTGCGGGGCTGCCAGGGAGGGGCGAAGGGGTGCTGAGCGGTCAGGTGTCTGCCAGGTTATAAATTCGTGCAAGCCCTTCTCCGAGAGGAAAGTTAGTAGGTAGCCGCAAGCTGGGCTGCCAGTAGGCGAGGGAGGCGGCAGGAGCGCAGGTTGCAGGCTTTTAGCAAGGGAAGGCGCGGGTGGGCAGAGCGGAGCTGCCCGGTGCTGCACAGGCCGTGCCCGCGTCCCACTGAGAGAGCTTGTGCTGAAAGAACACACGGACAGAAACCGTGGCTTTCCTCAGAGACTGGTCATACTGGTACTTGAGTAAGCAGGTCAGTGCTCAGCGTTTAAACGCTCCATTAGGCCACTACGAGTTAACAGGGCCCTCTTAGTTAATTTCCGTCACCAGGCCCTTTTACGCAGTGCCTGTAAATAGTATATTTGTATGTTTTAAACCTGCTGGATGTTTCACTTCTCTCTGCTGCCTTCCCCCTACTCACCCTGTTGTTAACACAACTTGAAGGCACAGGTGCCCTGTCCTGCGGTGCCGGTAGCACACCTGGTAACGCTGTGCTTGGGGAACAAACCTGTGGGCATCACGATCTGGCTTTGCCTTTGCCCTCCTCCCATGGAACGGCTGTTGGGGGACTGGCAGAACTGCCCCCGGTTTTCTTACTAGGAAGGCTATTTATGGCTCATAGCCAGTGCATGGAAGAGCTTGTTAGCAGGGCAGATTTTATTGGTTCTTCTGATATGGTTTATCACTGTAAACCCAGAATTGGTGTTGGAGATGTTATTACAATTTATTACAAACTCGTATTGACAGACTGAGGTCTGGGGTCAGCATAGGGACTGAATAGGATGATATAAGAACTGAATGGTGAAATGTTTTAAAGGACGGTTTGAACCTCAAATTCCATCAAGCTGTGGCTGAGCACTGAGGCCCTTGTGAGAAGTGCTGGGTTAGTGTCTGGCAGGAGTGCCAAAGGACAGCTTGCCATGGTCACCATAGCTTTGGATAGACTGGTTGTGGCAGGAACAGAAGCCTTAATGCAACAGTCACTTGGTTTTATTCTCTTTGGTACAGTATAATGCAACAGGAAAGAAGTCACTTTGCCAGTTAGTGTAAGCAACAGAAAGATGATGAAATTATGCTTTATTTAAAAACATACTTTTCAATAAAAATTTCAGAGTTTCCATCAGTCTAACATGATCAACTTCCTCTAAATTGGCCTACTGCCCTAGAAATCTGCTGTTATGGGATTATGATTATTATGTCAAGTTGGATACTTCTTATTTTTAATAGACAGTCATTAGATTTTAAACCAGCCAACCTAGCTTTAATAGAACAAAGAGATAAACTTTCAGCTATTTTTCGGTTATTATTTCTATAGACTATGCTGTTTTCAAACAGAAATCCTCTTGCTTGGAGAAGCCGTTTTGTTTTGTGTGTGGACTTCAAGGTTTGCTTTTCCCATGAAACACATGAGGGCAGCAAAGGACTTCTGAAATGTAGTTGCAAACCACACAGCTTTCATTTTTATTTTAATGAAAATAAATAACCTCCAAACAAACAAGCAAAAAAGTACCCTCTTATTTTGGGAAAATAGATGTATGTCAGATTGATTTGCATTAAAAATTTTGTATAGTGTAGGAAGAGGAAAAGGTTTGTTTCCTCTGGCTTTGCCCTCTGTGTACTAAATAGATGTTTCAATTTGTGTTGTTCAGGAGGAAAGATTGTAAGAAAAGTTAGTGTCTCCTCAGTGCTCCCTCCTGACTGGTTCAGGGGGACGAAAGTGTAACAAACAGCCAAAGGTAGGTGACTGACAGCTAAAGTGTTTCAGAAGGTTTTATTTTTCCACTGAACCACCTACTATGCCATAAAAACATTTTGTGCCTGTGCTCAGATGAACAAAATCCCACCAAAGTACACAGAGAGCTCAGTTTACAGGCATGCTTTGCTGTAAACTGCTCTGCTTTGAATTACTCCAGTGTGAATTTAGCCGTGCTTCATTAAGATAAAAGAAAATACACTTGTAAAAATAATATTAGAATAAGGCCTATGAAAGAATAGGGTATAGAGGTGTTTGGTGGGTATGTTGTTTTGGGTTTTTTGTTTGGTTGAATTTTTTTAAAGGCTTTATTGATGCAGTTCTTGTTGGTTCATTGACACAGGTAAGCCATACATTAGTTACACTAGTCATCACAGACAGACGATGAAATATTTTTATGCCTTTTTTTCCCCTCAGAAACTGTGATTTAGAATTTTGTTATTGTAAATAGTTTATAAAAGATATATTTTAATGAAATTTTACATATCACTATCCCATTCTGGCTATTCATTAGAAGCATTTGATGAGCTGAAACAATAGATACTAAAGGAGGAAGCAGTGATTAATATATATTTAAGAACCTCTAAACTCATTATGAGGTATTTTCTTTAAATGAGGATATTTCTTTATTAAGAGAATTTGTTTCCCATCAGCTGCAAAACACTCATTTCTAAAATTTCAAATGACACAGCAGTGTTATTAGTGGGTGGATTTTTATAATATTACAGGTTCAGATTGAAAGATCGTGTTACTATTTACTAGTCAGGCTTTTTTTTTCCCCTCTAGTGTTTTTTGTTTACTGTTTGTAATTGTTAATTAAATCTGGTTGGACAGCCTAGCTTCAGTGCCCCATGGCCTCTGTGTTTATAGTTAGCATAGCAAACAGGGCAAAATACAACAAATTATTTCTGAGTTGGAGACAGGTGTCAAGGATGGGTGTTGCTGCTCTTAAGGGCATTAATGAAGTGTATTAATGGACCTTCAGGTAGGAATGATGCCTTTTTAGCACTTTGGAAAGTATTTACTTGGAAGCAGTTTGGACTCCTGGTTTAGGTACATAAGATGTATAACAAAAGGAAAATAAATCCATTTGTGTTGTGTGGTCTTCAGCCTCAGAGAGAAATTGTCTAAATCCAGCAGATGGAGCTAAGTACCTGCTCTTAAAAAGGCTTGTGGGGAAAAATTATGTCCAAGGATTTGCTTTTTTTCAGATCTTGCAGAGGTGTTTTTTGCTAATAAAATTGCACTGGTAACAGTTATTAAATGTAAGCAAAGCAAGTGAGAATTGCAGTCTTGGAATGAAATCTATTCCTGTGAGGGTAAATGAGTGGTGTTGATGTAGCCAATATTCAGAAGTTTTCTTTTCTGAGCCCCAAGGTGGACTTTTTAAAATTTGTGAGAAGCAAAGAAATTTACACATGGGAGAACTTTTGCAGGAATGGAAGCAGGTTTGCAGGAATAACCAAACTGTGCCAAGGGCTGCCTTAGGTAGATCATGACAAACGTATGTGTTGACCATGAAGTTTCTCCTGGTAGAATGATCTTCCTTTGCAAATAATGGAATAACTGTAGGATCTGCTTCTCAAACCTGACTTTGTATCTCAGCTGAATATCCTAAACACCAGTAAGTCTCTAGCTCCTTTGAAAAGGTTTTTCTTCAGTCTTGTCAGTAAAGAATGAATTATGAATGAAGAAGGCTGGCTAGTGGGGCTAATAATTCAAAATCAAACAGTGAATCAAAAACAAAAATGCAGAGAGGAGCAACACCTGTTCTGAGTGAGAATGAAGTTAGAAGTCTTGTCAGCTTTAGGGAGCTGAGGGTTCGCTTTTGTCTGAGAAATCTGATTTGCTGATACTCTGATTTTCTGTTTTCATTGCCAGTTCCACTTACCAGTGCTTACAAATTCACATTAAATATTCTCAGCTGAGAAAATTTCTCATATCCAGGTCATTCAAGTCTTATTTTCTTCTTGGCTTTTAGCTCGTTTGTTTCAGTCTTTTTGATATTTAATTATCTCCAGAAAATGGTCAGCTTTTCAGGAAGAATTTAAGCCACTATTTCGTGCATCTTGGCTTAAGGGCACAAGTATTGATAAACATTTTTTCACTCTAATTGTTCTGATTTCTTCCATCAAGCTGTTTAACCATGAGATATGGACAAAGGGCTTATATCTAGAAGTAATGCCGTTTTACAGAGTGTACTTTGCAGATTTCTGTAAATGCTCCAGTTAATTTGTTTGGATATCCTTCAGGATTTCATCATCAGTGACTTTGTTGGTAGAGGAATCCAGCAAGAGATTAAGAGGGCTTTCAAAATTCACCTGAAAAGAGAAACAAAATTAAAGAAAAAAAGCACAATTTAGGAATCAAGGTATTTCTATCCTACATAGATGTTTGTGCTCATTTTTGGAGGAACTGCTTGCTGACTTTATCTTCTATGGGTGATTATAATTCAAAAATGTTCTTGAATCATCCCAACCTTATTCTTTCTGTTTCATTATTCTTTCTGTTTCATATGCAATACCTTCCTATTTTGTTTTACTGTGGAACTTAAAAGAACTAATTTTACAGTCACATTGATGTGAATCAGCTGTGACTTACTGCTATGATTGTAACACTACTGAAGTTTTACTTTGTCCCTCTAGTGCTTTTTATCCATAGAACTCCAATGCCCTTTGTGGAAAGGTCAATAATGTAAAACGACTGTCAAATTTGCAACTCAGGCATGAGGTCTGTGTCCATGACTAACCTGTGCACAGAAATAGAGGGTCTGTTTTACTTCAGTGGTTGAGTTTTTTTATTGTGTAAAGTTTTGCTAGAAGGTTAACTTGTTTTGTTGCTTTAGACTTTGGTCTAAAAGGCTTTCATGCAAGAGGAGTGACAGTCCTGCCTTCCCTGCTGCTGCTTGTGTGAGATGCACCTCCACACTGACACTGTTTCCATACATGCTGCTAAAGGGGATGAGCTTTTCTGAAGTCTTGCAGCTCTGACACACTAGGAGGGTATTAGGACCCAGCTGCTTGTTGAAAATGGGAGGATTAGTATGCAGGAAAATAGATTTAGAGAAAGAGGTATAGGACTATGCCCTTGTTTACATCTTGTTGCCATAGGAAGCACACAACCTGCCATGGTTGTCCTCTTCAGTATAAGAGTGCCATGTCATTATCCTGGTATTTTAGTCACAGAATGAGATTGGAAGGAGCCACGAGCAGTCATCTAGTCCAGCCTCACTGCTCAACAGGGTCCCCTAGACTATGTTTACAGAGGATTGTGTCCAGATGACCTTGAATATTTCCATGGAAGGAGGCTCCATGATCTCTCTGGGCAATCTGTACCAGTGCTCGGTCACCTGCACAGCAAAGAAGTTCTTCCTCATGTTCAGGTGGAACTTCCTGTGCATCAGTTTCTGCCCCCTGCTTCTTGTCCTGTTGCTTGGCACCACTGAGCAGAGCCTGGCTCCATCCTTCTGTCACTCTCCCTGCAGATACTGACAGACACTCTCAGTCTTCTCTTCTCAAGGCTGAGCAGGCCCAGCTCCTTCTGCCTTTTCTCATAAGAGGGGTGATCCAGACCCCTCACCATTTTCATAGCCCTCCACTGGACCAGCTCCTGGAGCACATGTCTGTCTTGTCCTGAGGGACCCAGAACTGAACACAGCACTCCAGATGTGCCTCACCAGAACTGAGCAGAGGAGCAGGATCAGCTTCCTCATCTTGCTGGAATGCTCTTCCTAATGTGCCCAAGGACACCATCAGCCTTTCTGGCCACAAGGGCCCTGCTGGCTCATGGACAAGTTGTTGTCACCAGGACCCCCAGTCCTTCTCTGCTGACTTGCTTTCCAGCAGGTCACCCCAAGCCTGTCCTGGAATGTGGGGTTGTTCCACCCCAAATGCAGGACCCCATATTTGCCTTTGTTAAATTTTGGACAGCTTCTCTTGTTCAGTTGTAAGAACTGATTCTTCATTTTAGAAAGAAAAACGTGCAGTAGGAGTGTGTCATATTATGCTTACACTAATAAAAGTTTGGAGACAAAGAAAAGGTAGGAATACTTTTGTTATGCAGAAAGAAACAATGCTTCAGGATTCATAAAGTTGTCCTTTCACTTGGCTTAATGTAATCATCCTATAAATTGGGAATTTGAATGTATTTTGAAGTTAGGGGTTCATAGATAATTTATTGTGCCTAAGTAAAGCAACAGTCAAGAATATTCTGGGCTTATAGTTGTTTATACTTAATGTATAAGTGTATGTAATTTTGGACTTAAATTGTTATTTTAACATAATTTCAAATAAAAGTTGACTTTTCAAGGGAGCTGATGCTTTTTTATGACTGTAAACAAAAGTTTTGTTTCACTATTCTGTGGTCCTAGTGGTAGTTTTAGATGGTGTAAACCAGGAGGAGCTTTGTATGAGTGTGCAATTATAGAGATATGAAATTAGTGTTATGGTGGGCACAACTGAGCCTTGTATATATTTGTCTGTTACAGACTTTGAACTTGTGTCTACAGCTTATCAGGAGGTAGGGAGAAATCCTATTACAGCTTCGAGTTTCCTTCTTACAAACCACTACAGCTGGCCTCCTGTGTAAGACCATACATGGCAGTGCACTTAGAGTTTCCCAGGTGATTAAATTACATTGTTTAAAAAAAAACTAGATAATGTCAGGAGCTGTTGCACAAAAAAAAAAAAAATCATATAACTACTCAAATATTTATTGTGTTTGCGTTGATTTAAAACATAATGACTGCTTACTTCACCCTTTCTCTGTTAGAAAAAGTTAATTGTGGTTTTAAAAGGGTAGTGCTAGGTTTTGGATCTTAAGGTCTGACTTGTTTTGGTTCATGAGGACACTGAGCTGCTGTTCTAATTCTCCCAGGAAACAGAAACTTTATATGTCATATAAGGCAGATTCTTAATGCTGAGGTTAGCATTCTCTGTTCTGCACCCCACAGCTTCTCACGTGTAGCTGAGCACAAAGGAGAAATGTAGGGGCAGTTTCTTCCGAAAATCCTGATCATGGCAAGTGTTACATGTTACCTTCTAAAAAGCAAAACTTTCCTGTATCTCAGCTTCTCCTTGGAATATTGAGAGCTCGTTCAAGTTGAAGCCCTTCATACTAGAGATCGTTGGAAACATTATTCTTTCAAAAGGACACAAGAAATATGTTCGGCTTTTACAAAAAGCACTTGACATTATAATTTTTCTCATAGGTTTTTTTCAGATGTGTTGGAATAACTAGGCTAGCCTTATGCAGTGTGTGTTGGTTGTGATAGCTCAGTATCCAAAGGCTATGAATACACAACACGGTAGAATTTGAGGGAAAGTAAGACGTGTTTAATATTACATTAAAAGAATTTAATATCTAATTTAACACCTACATTTAAGTTGCACTTAAAATTAAAAACATTACAGTAATATTTTTTAAACAATGGTTTTCAAATAGATTGGGGTAATTCTTGAGGGAACATTTTTTTCTGACAAATTAAATGTGTATATAGGAGATGTTCATGCTAAAACTGTGTGAAAGCTTTTTAGAATTTGAGCCTGTCAGCCCCACCGAGATATCTGTGCTGAGTTACCGGCATGTCACTGGCTTTTAATGCTGATGGAGAAACACTGTGTCAAACTATGCTTTTTTTTGTCTTTGTGTGGTCATTTCTGGGGAATGTAAACATAATATTCATGGCCAAATGTGGATGTGTGGCTGAGATTGGTGCATGCTCTGGCTTCTTCCAGGGTGTGTTGCCAGGTGCTCTGAGTAGAGCACTGCTCTTTATTTACAGGTTACCATGTATGTTTCTATGCAGACAGCAGTTTGGGTTTTTTTTTTGATACTGAGATGCTTGTTCTTCTTTTGATATTAATATAATTTCTCTTTGGGGTGGTTAAAGAAGTTGTAGTAATCTCTACCAGGCTACCTACGGTCAACATCAGGCATGCTCCTTCTTTTGGTTGACCATGAATATACAATAAGGTTAATATTTTCTGTGCTCAAAATGTTTTTGATTTTTTTCCATTAAGTTAGTCATGCTTAAGTATTTTAAAATAACTGAGAACTTAGTGAAATTAAATAATGTATAATTTGAGTTGAGAAGAAGTGCGGATGTTTGGACTATGTTTTTTAACCCAATGTACTTCCTTTCAATGTTAAGAAGATATTTTTAGTTAACACCACCATTCATTTTCAGCCAAAATGAATGCAAAGAGAGTATCAAGACCTACAAAATTAGATTTCACATTTGTAGACTGCAGGAGGAAATGAGCACTAATGAGTGCTTAGCAGATTTTTATTATATACCTTTGTGGTCCAGTTTTGGGAAGAGTATGCATTGCCTGAGATGTCATTTATTTAAAGCACAGGCTGGCTGGCCCTAACAGTTAAATATGTTATTTGCCTTAACAATTTGTTGTAATTCGGAGCCAAGGAAATGTGTGCAATTAAAATGGACACTTAATGCTGTGGCAAGAGGTGCTTACCTAAGCCCATCTTGCAGAATTTTCAGGAACTCATTTTCCCCAGCAGGTCTGCCATATTACAGTCTGCCCTTGCTAATTACGTGGGCAGGCTGCCTTAAACTGTGCTGAGTTTGAATTGCCACCGGACTTTTTCTTTATGAGGAGTATATTTCTTTGGAGCCTGCAACAACCTGGCACTGGCTGCACCCTGTGAACTCATCTTTGCCATGCAGTAGGCAGCCTGTGAAGCAGAGATTATGTGCTTATCAGGGAAGCAAGTGCTGGGAGTGCACTTTTCCTTAAGACTGGTCTTATAGCTGTGGGAGAACTCTGCTCAGAGAGCCTTTGTTTTGAATCTGGATAGACTTGGGTTAATTTTGTTCCTTTGTTTGAATTTTATTAAAGGGAATTTAATATTTCTCATTCTTCTGTTCTGTTGAGCGCGATTCTGCGCAGTCAAAGGTGTCCTCTGGGTCATGCAGCAGACAGGGAGCAGCACAGGTGGGCAAGGGCAGGGAGGCAGTACAGGAAAGCACCACCAGGGAAATGGCCAGAGTGTCATGATTTCCAGGTAGGCCTGGCCTGGCTGTGTTGTCAGTGCGTTTCAGGAAAGAAAGTAACCCCACTAGTGTGGGGTGAATTTACCCTTTTATAGCATTAAAAGTACATTCTTGTCAGGGTCAAATTTATTGGAGTGAAAGCAACTTCTGCCTCCACAGTGAGAATATGTCCCCCTCAAGATTCCCAGTTATATCCTGCAGCAGCCAGGGCTGACTGACTGCAGGCTTGGCAGCTGCCCATGTCCTGGGTGAGCAGCTGGTGCAACCATCCTATGCTCAAGAGATACCAGGTGACATGCAGACAAAAATGGGGATATTCATTGTCTTATTTGGATCTTGGGACAAATGGCCTGTACTATCTCATTTTCTATTTGATAAAGGTGTTCCCCATTTTAAGGACCACAATGTTAAGACTTGAGATAATGACATCTCATTTGAAAGCTGAGTATGCACTGTTTTTCCCTTATTGATTAGAAGAATATCCCATCAGACTGTATTGTTTTGACCAGTCTCTTGGGTGATCTTGGGTGATTCTAATCCTCTTGGAAAGTGAAGATTGTTTTCCAACCTCTTGCAAATCAAAATAAGAACGAAGACAAAGACCAGCAGCTGCTCTGCTGGCTATAAATCCAGGCCTAGTTCTCTCCTAAAGTGTAGCTATAATGCCTAACTAGAATTGCAAGAAGTGCTGCGCCATGAAAACTTGATAGGTCATTGGTAAGTTGCATACCCCTCTGGCATGCCTGGTTAGCCTTCCTTAAATCCACTGAAAAGCTCTCAAGTAGATTTTAGCCCCTGACTGTTTTTTTTTCTGAACTTATCCTGGAGTTATTGAGTTACCACCTCTGGGGACTAGGCAGAGAGTGCCATAACATGATAAAAATCTAAATAATTTTCTCCGTGGCTTGCCAAGTGAAATATCGCTACAAATGCACTTGAGTCATTGAAATATCAAACTCCAGATTGTTGAAGTGCTGTTTGGTAATTGTAGAGAAGGTAAACTGATTTGAATACAAGTTTAGCTCTTAAATACTGATTAGTCATCAGAGATGATTCCAGTTCTGACTTCACAACTTAGTCCTTGCCCACTTCCCTTCGATTCTTGTAACCACTCTGAAGACTGAAAATGTCAGGGCAGCAGCTGTGTCACTAATGCACCGCTAAATTGAGTGCTCAGTGAGGTTTACTGAGTGGTCTTATGTTCTGTGAGTAGGAAGAAAAATCTTGAATATAAGCAGCCCCACTGCTTTGGGAAAGAATAATTGAAAAGGATGATTAATTTGTGAATTCTTTTCACTTTCATTTAAAATAAATTACTCTGGGGGCAATTAAGAATTTCTTCCCATGTAATAAGTTAAATTGATTAATTGGTATGGTCTAGAAATGGCTTAGATTTATTTTGGGCAAGTACAGTCTATCAAATTAAAAGTTATTCATACATTTTCTAACATTCTTTCAATAAACAAAGAAGCTTCACTGGTACTGATGGTATAAATGCTGTTTTTAAGTGATTAATCTTCACCTCACTCTTTGAGGTCTTTGTCCAAGACTTAAGTTCAACTTTTACCTGATATTATTTCAGGAAGACAAACAATTAATTGCACGTGAGTCAATGAGACAAAAGACATTCATTTTCTGAATAGCTTTAACCTGAATAAAAGATGCTTAAAGAACTACATATATATAGTATTTTTGGTTACCACCTTTGAAAATACTGTAAGCAGTTTTACTTTTCTGCACTGCATGTCCTTAGCAATAGTCAGGAATTTAAAGCACAAGTTTCCTTGTGTTAATTTTTTTTTCAATTTGTCCTTTAATGACATAAAACCTGTAGAAAACCTCCAACTAATGGTTTGCTGTGGAGTTAGTTTACTATTAATTAACTATAAACCCAGAAGGATCAAAAGTAGGGTTCTACAAAAAGACTTGAACAATATATTTCATCAGCTCCCAGCTAATTCTCATTAACCTGTAGCTAAAGAAAATCTGAGGTGCCCCAGCTAACAGCACAGCACTTGGGGTATTGTGGGGACATGCAGGTGTGTTCCTGGTGTGAGCAAGGAGAGGACTCCTCCAAGAAAGCCAGAGACAGAGGAGAGGCCTTGGTGGAGATGCTGTCACTCTTTCTTCAGCCTGATCGATGCCAGCCTATACTGGCTCCATGATGTTCCATTCCCAATCTAAAACATAAGCTAATTACAGAGAACTTGATGATTATGATGATTATAATAATGTAGTAATAGAAGAAATGTATATATGTATGTAATTAACACAGTGCAGTCTTAAGAACAAATGATTTTTTTTAATTATAAAATACACATACTTTATATTATGTACTTTATATACATAACTATATTGTCTAAAGTTATAAGCTTGAATTAATGTAAGTTTGAGGTGCATATGATTTATAAAAAAAGGCATCTAAGAGTTGAAATACATCAATTGAAATGTTTTTAAATAGTATTTTACAATTCTTTTCACTGTTATTTATAAAAAGAATTATTTTAGTTAAATATTATTCAGAGTGTATTTCAAGAGATGACAGGTTTTTCTCCAAGGGATTCTGGGTAATGGTGGTAAAGATCTACATTTTCTAGGTTGTATTTACCAAGACAGTGAGGGTCATACTCAATCCTTACTGAGTACCCTTTATTTTAATAGCAGAAGAACCCCTTGATGTAAAAGTATTTACAAGGGTGCACAGCTTTTTGTTGTATCACATTTTTATCTGTCAAACCCTGTCACTCTGTAGGACAAAGAATGAATGCTTCAAAATATCTCAGTGCACTGCAGGTGAGCAATATGCTACATGTGAGCACACTATTTAAAAATCTGTAGCCGGGATATAAAATCACAATAAAGTTCACAGGAATTAATGGGCATAGAGATGATCAGAACTCTTAAGATCTATCTTTAAGTGTATTTCACAGCAGGAGTCTAGCGGGCTTTTTGTACAGAACAGGAAGTCGGAATGCATCAATAAAAGATACTGAATAAACTGTACCACAGTGACATGTATCTGCTCTTACAGTTTCAGGGGTTAATTTAAACCTCAATCCTGTACTATATTACCATTTTAAACTTTGTCTGATCTGATATATGCCCTACTCAGGCAGTAGCAGGGATGAAAATGGTATTCTGGTGATGTAGAATACTGTATTTAGGATAAAGGTGCTGGTTGAAACAGATCTTTATGCAACTGTTGTGACAGAGAATCAATTGCACTCAAACATAACTTAATATCAGGGAATAGTGATGTTATATATAGTATATAAATCTTATTTTCCACTACCTTTTCTTGAATCATAAGCTGCTGCACTGTGTAAGAATGTAGCCATTTGATGGGAGGTTACAAAGTGTAGCTGTGAAAACATCAACAAAAAGGTTTTGTTATCCCTATGCTGTTACATGCTAGCTTTCCTGAAAAAACTGCCTAGCTGGAAACATAAAGCAGTCTGGGCTTCTGGGCCTTATTTTTAGTCTAAATGAACCCTCTTTCAGTTTAAAGCCATTTTTCCTTATCCTCTCCCTACCTATCCACGTAAAAAAGTCCCTCTCCAGCTTTCTTGTGGGTTCCTTTTACCTACTGGAAATATCTTTGTTTAAAAAGCTTTGCTTGGTCAATCAGGAAAAACAAAAAGCAACAAAAAATCCCCAAGCACACTAAACCCCCAAGTTTTGGTTTTTATTTTATTCTGATCCTGTGCAGTTAGCTTTTCTCCCCTCAATGCTTCAAAAGTTGATTTTATCCAGTTTCTGTGGATCAAGCAAGCTTTGTCACAGTGTTTCTTCTATTGTGTCGCACTTCAGATTTAACTAAAATTGACCTTTTTTTTAATCATATGTCCATATTGTATGTATTTCAAAAACAAAAATCTTGAGAGGGGCAACTCAAATTTTCATCTGCAATTTCCTCCCTGTGAAATAGGTATAGATTTCAAAGAGAGTGCTGCACCTACAAAGATGTACAGACTAAGAATGTCCAGAAGATACCGTTTCCAGTTGCCTTCCTTGTGCAGGTAAGCATGATTACTTCAGAAATTCATCTAACTTTGTGGCTTCTTAATATGCCGTGTCCTAAGAGCTATCTGCTGTGACTTCTGCTTTTGTAATTCCCTGTGCCTCCTGCTGATGCACAGAATTCTGTGTGGTTTAGGACTCTGAAGACTCTCCTGGCTCCACAGGCTGTAGTATTACATCTCACATGCTGCTCTATTTTCCCTTTCTGTACTCCTCTGTTTCACTCAGTCTTGTTCTAATGAGGCTCTGAATAGAATTCCTGAGTCTACATCTGCCTCCATAAGGGCGACTGTCTCAGGCTGGCAGTACTGCAGTGGCTGAAAACCAAACAACCAAACAAGATGTTTTATATTATATTTACAGTGCTGCAGTTCTTAAAATGGATTCCTTTTATTAAGTCAACATCACAGTAATGAGTGCCTTAACCACTGCCATAACCTCGTTAACTTTTCTTGCTGTTAGTATAGAAATACATATTTACATTGTTCTGAAACAGATAAGCAAGTTAACAAAAGGTGAAAATAACAAGAAAACCATGGTGGTTATTAGTATTTTACTTCTTTGAAATCTGTAGAAACCTGTTAGCTAAAACAGGTATTGAAATAGAAACAGCTGACACTAGGTAGGTGTTACATAATTTATAAAATAGTGTGTCCAATCATGAAAGTTTTAGGTGAGGAAATGACTTGAAGCTGTGAAAGGGTAAGTTTAGATTGGCTATTAGGAGAAAGTTCATCACTGAAGGAGTGGTCAAGCACTAGAACAAGATCTTCCAGGTAGTTATCACAGCCTCAAGTCTGGTGTTAAAGAAGTGTTTGCTCTTAGATATAAGGTTTAACTTCTAGGTTATCTTGTGTAGATTCAAGAGTTAAGACTTAATGATCCTTGTGGGTCCCATCCAACTCAGGATATTCTATAGTTCTACATGTGCACACTGTTGAATTTTCTTCTGGATCTCTTTTCTTCTCAAACCCTTTTATATTATCGCCAGTCTGTATTATATTTCTAAGAATTCAGTGCAGTGTTTTTCTGCCCTCCTATTTGTGACTCTGTGACATATCATAGTAATACACAACTTTTATTAACTCATACACTTGTATATAAGATGGCAAAAAGGAGAGTGATTTTATTTTTCCCTTTTAAATGCATTAGTAGAAGAGGAGGTAAGAAATAGGAATCATCACTGTGTGACCATTCTGCTATCTTTTGATAGCTGATGTGTCCATACTTAATTGTCACAATTATTCCTCAGTGCTGCCTCAGGATTATTTTACTAAGTCTTCATGGAAGCTCAACTATGGTCTCAAAAAGTTGTGTTTTAGCAGTAAAAATCAGTTTCAGGTGTAATGGCTACAATGAATAGAGATCAAGATCTTGGCAATATCTCTTTGGGATGTTTCACAGATTTCACTCTTTGCTAAAAGTGAGAAACATGTTTTGCTAAAATGGTAGCATTTTACTCCCATTGTCTGCAGATGTATAGGAACACAGGCTGTAAAGGAGTAAAGAATTAGGCATTCAGTTTTGATACCGGGCTGGTAAGATCATTCTGCTCCTGGTAAGCTACACCAGGAAATTACAATATCAAATGCTTTGCAGCTTACATTTATTTTTCCAAAGCAAAATTTTCAGTGCATGATGTTATATATCATTCTAACTTCTGCTTACAGATACATCGATCTTTATATTGAGATAAAGAGTGCAAAGAAAATGAGACCAAGATTTGGTGTTTGCTCATAATGAAGTACTATTTCCAACACTCTCCTCCACAGGATTAGTTACATAATTTAGTAATCAGACACTCAAAGTCATGACAGAGATTGTTTTTGTGACCGAAATGAAGACTAAGAAATACTACTTTCTGTATATCACATATCAAAGGACCAGGACAATGAAGAGGAAGTAAAGGATAATAAGTTCACAAACAAAAGTCCCAAATGCTTATTTTGTGGCTCTAAAATAATGTTATGAGGACAATCAGGTTGATGTAGCCTTACAGCATTTGAGAGATGACTCATAGCAGCCTTTTCCTATCTCCATACCGAAGTGAACAGAGTCCAGGATTTATGAGGTGATACACAGTAACTTTCCTTTCTGCCAGCACCGTTTTGGCCTTGGTTGAAAATCCAAGTTCTTTCTTGGCTAAAGAAAAGGTTTGGTTTACCTTTTGTGCTCACATGCTGTGCTAGAGTAGAGCAATAAACAGGGCTTGCATTGTTTGCTGTGAAGAGTTATGACAGTGTGAAGTGCTCAAGTATGAGATACTGGAGCCCAGACGCTCTTAAAAACATGGGCAATGAAGATGAGTTTACTATCTACAGGAATCAAGCTACAACAGTCCAGTCTGGAGACTTGGAATTGCAGAAAATAATTTAGGTGTCCCTGTAGACAAGTTGAACTTGTGAAAGTAATGTATCCTCTCAATAAAGAGGACCAACTGCATACTAGACTAAAAGCAAGGGCATGGAGAGCAGGTGGAGGGAAGTGATTATTTCCCTCTCTTTGGTGCTTGTGAGACTGTGTCTAAAATACTGTGTTCAGTTCTGGGGACCCCAATACAAGAAATACATAAATATACTGGAGTGAGTCCAGAGAAAGGCCACTGGCATGCTAGAACAAATCATACACAAGGAGAGGCTGAGAGAGATGGATTTGTTTAACCTGAAGAAGGAAAGATGCGGTTGCTGTCCTAAACTGTCTGGTGGGTAGTTAGGGGCAACATGAAGCCAAACTCTTCTGGTAGGTGCACAATGACAGACCAAGAGGCATCAGAGAGAAGTTGCAATGAGGTAAATCCAGTTAAATGGTAGAAAAAACTGTTTTACATTGATAGTGGTCAGACGTTAAATCTGAGAGTGATTGTGTAATCTCCACCTTCAAAGATAATCAGGACTTGAGCAGAGATCCTCAACTAGGCAAATTTGATCTCATGAGAGTTTTTCAATCTATATTATTCTGATTCTTATTTTGTAGTCTGCCAGAAATGGTAGAAGATTTTACTCATAGATACTATGCAACAAAAGGTTTGCCTTGAGATACTGATTGTGGAAGCTCATTCCTGTCTCAGTTGAATGCAACCTTTATTTATCAGAGTGCAGTAGAGTGAAAAAATGTTCAGTCGTTGTTTGAGCCAACAACTCTGTTTCTCTCCAGATGGCTAAGAGAGAAAATGACTTTACAGCAATGGATATATTATAGAGCTCTGCTGTATATCTCAGTGTATGCCTTCAGACTTCTTCAGCTTTCACCAAAAACTAAGTGGGTTCACTTGCCCTTTTGTTGAAGTTGACATTTTATGCTATAGTATGACAGAGCAATTGGACTTTATTGCTATGTTTTGCCCTAAAATTTATGGTAGTCTCTTCCATTAAACAGGATGTTCTATTTGTTAGTGTTCTGTTGGGGTTTTGAGGGGGCTGTTTTTAGGCAAAAAGGTATTAAGAACACTTGAAAAAATTGTAGAGTTCTTTAAACCTTTTTCCATTATGTGGACTAAAATATGGGGCTTGAATTGGAATATGTGGGTTATTTGTCCTTTTCAGACTGGCAAGGACAGAAGAAAATCACACTTTCTGTGAATTTATTCTCCAAGAGGTGTATAATACACATGGGGTTATGGTGAAAACTGTCATGTAAGTTAATACTGTGCTTGAGCCCATCTGAAGCTTCTCCTCCTGTTTGCTGCTGCTGCTTCTTAAAGGAAAGGAGAACTTTTGTGCTTGTACCACTTTTGGTGAAGACCCCAGACTCAATGAAAAAATACTCCAGTTCCTATCTTGAAGTAATGAATTTCTTGCATAAATAGTCCATGTGATACTTTTTAATGCTCATCTGAATAATAATCCACATAATTTTGACAATAACAGGTTTATTTAAATTGTTGTTTAAGGCTATAGAGATTAAATCATCTGAATTGTTTATTTTTTACACCAGTAAAAATCAGGGCATAGGTATTTTTTTACCTGGTTACTTGCTTACATAATTTTCTGAGGAGAATTGAAGGTAGTGGTACTTGTGATAGAGATGAGAGTCATGTCCACATCATTTGTACATGGGAAATCCAATAGAGCTGAGGAAAACTAAATGTGAAAAGGGACAAAATTCATTAACTTATCGTAGTAAAATAATTAAACCTTTGTTAATGAGCAGGTTATCACTGTGTGATCTGATTGTTAATTTGACAAATTACATTAACAATTTGTCTTGTAACCAAGATGATACTTTATTCTGTTTATCCTTGTTTGTTTTGACAGAAGGTAATTTGGATTAAAGGGGAACTTTCCAATTTTAGCTGTTTGGAGAGCTGTAGAATTTTTACAAATGAATGGTGTGTTGTTCTGGTGACTCCCTCCTCCTGTTCTATTTGTTTGCTTCCTTGCTTGGTTTCACTAAGAGCCTGTTTTGTACTTGGGTGCTGCCTCTGTGCCCAGTTATGTGTCTGTGCAGCTAACAGATAACTCCTGCTGTAATGAGGGATGGCAAAAAAATTGTTTATATATATATATATCTTACTTTTTGTTTTTGTATTTTCTACAATATTTGTCAAACACATGTAGGAAACTTTAGATCACAGCTTCACAGTCTTAGGCCCAGTTTTGTAACTCTTCACTTATCTAAATTTATTTTTTCTCTGTTGTTTCTTAATAATTCAGATGAATTCTAAAGGTTTCATAATGTATAAAGGACTATATTCCTCAGAGATAATCGTACTATTTGTATTAGATAATTTTCATCAGCTATCTTAATCAGTTGTTGGGCATGATGACTTCAGTGTTGCCTTTAAGTAGCTGACAGTAGGCGTTATCAGCATTTCATGGTTTTTAGAGATATTTATCTGCTTTTTGCAGATTCTAAATTGGATCTTCATCCATGCCCTTTAAGCTGCAATGAGTATGTTAGATTAAAAGGAGTAGAAATGTCACAATCTGTCTTCTTTATTCAGAATTCCCAAATGTGAGAAGAAGCACAGCGAGAGTAATGGTGAGAACAGTGTCTCTGGGTGTGCCCAGCTGTAATGGGTTGACCAGCCAGCAGCTAAGCACTCACCCCACAGGGGGACAGAGGACAGAATTAGAAGATGAAAGGCTGGCAATCCCCTGGGCTGAGATGAAGCAGAAAAGCTACTGCATGTGCAAGCAGAACAGTAAATCAGAAGTATATTCACTATTGTTGGCAGGCCAGTGTGCGTCCAATTCCTGAAAAGCAAGGCCTCAGCATGCATAATGGTCGCATAATGGAAAATGAAAGCCATAAGCAAACTCCTGTCCTCCTCCTCCTTTCCCTGAGCTTTTATGGAAGAGCATAATGGCATATTATAGGAAGTGTCCCTTTGGTCAGTTTGGGTCCACTGTCCCAACTGTGACCCTTTCCAACCTCATGTCAGACCTCTGGCCTACTTGCTGAGGTGCGCAGAGTAGTGAAAAGAAAATCATGATGCTGTGAAAGTCAGACCACTGGTTTAATCACAAGTCCAAAATACGCTGTGATATGGACTGTACAGGATTAACTCCATCCTAGCTAGACCCAGTACACCAGGGAAGGCAGCATTTATTCAGAGGAATAGTTTGCTTTCTCTCTTCCTGTGGTAAAGTTACTAGTGAGGAAAAATAGCAAGGTATATAGCTTATAAATATAATGTCCACCTAAAACTCTGCTTCTTTTTTGCTTAAGATATGTTAGACTAAAAGAAGGGAACTGTACAAACTTATATGCACTTATAAAAAAAATAAAAATTGATGGATTGTCTTGAGTTCTGTGACTGTGCCACCATTAAGGAACTTACACCATTTTCAGCCTTGCTGTTTTTCACTTTTTACATCAAAATCAATATTAGTTGTCAATGTTTAATTAGTGTATTTTATAAACACACATTTCACCTTCTGAATTGCTTTCAGGTAATTTCATTTGTGATTATATCTAATATTACATTGATTTGTACAGAATTTCTCAAAATAACAGGTGATGGTTAAAAAGAAAAAAAGAAACAATTGATTAATAAATGTTTTCCTAAAACTAACCCACCGAGGAATTTCTGGCTTTCTGTTAGCACTAGCAGCAAAGGAGGACAAGGGAGAAAATAATAGATCAAATGCTGTGCTTCTGCGCATGAGGTTTTGTTTTTATTTGAGCATTCACTATATGGTAGAATGAGTTTTGCTTTGTTTGTAGGAGCAGGAAAGGTCAAGGATGTATATAGCTTTAACTTGGAATTCTCTCTGAGCTAACTGCACTTAAGTCCTGGCAGGAGGTTGCCACACGTGACTTCTGTTTCTTCTCATGTTTGTGGATATTTTATGCTCTCAAAAATGAGGCTAAGTCAGATGTCTTTAGAAAGACCTGGAAAAAAATTGTCATCTTGGTGCTGTAAAGGCCACAGTGCAGAGCATAGACTCTTAGACTGTTCTTAGTCTCTCTCAGTTCCCATAAACACATTTTCCCATATCACTAAACCATTGTGTGGTTTCAGCAGTGAGTTTTGCCTGATTTTGTAGAATCACGTATAGATATCAGAGACTACATCTGGTGCAATATTGTTGACTTCAGTATTATTCATTTCTCATCTGGTTTTTCTTATTTGCTGAATTTATCTCTGCTGCAGTTTTCTGTCTGTGAAAAGGATGTAATTTAAGAATATCCTGCCTCTATCCAGACTGTTGCATGCAAATCAACTTATAAGAAACCTGAAACAACTAAAATGCCTTGTTGTGCTAATAACAGTCCTTGTTGGATTCCAAAAAAACAAGTGCAGTGTTTGTCCAACATCAGTGTGCTAACTTTGCAATAGTAGTGCAATTGATTCCCTGAGATGATGATGGTGAAAACTAATACTAAATCTATGCAAATTGTCGAACATAAAGGACATATTTCAGGTGGCCATGCATATCTGAGCTTTTGGTATTTGGGCAAAGAGTTGATTTGCATACTTGAATGTATTTTGCACCTTATTTGATCACCAACTAATCAGTGCATACAGATGGCAATTGGATTTCTGATCTGCATACGCAAATAGTACCTTGTGAATTCAATCAAGGGCTGTGAAGCTGCAGATGGGGAGCTCTACTCAGTTGGAGTGAAAAGTTATTAATATATCTCCTATGATTATGAAAGTGGAGGAAACAGAGTTTTTTTCATTAGTACTTTGAAAGAACTTGCTAATTTATTCCTATGTGGAAGATAGTTGAGAAAGTAAAAATTGGCTGTGGACTAACTCCAACTCTGCTTCCCAATTTTCATTTTTAAGCTTTATCTGCAAAAGTGTTATAAGTCTTATCAGTTACTGAGGAGCAAGTGAATGGAATGAGTACTTTCAATAAGTTGAGAGTACTTTCAAAGATTTCCCATTTCTGTCTTTCACCTTCCTTAGGGAAAGGAAGAATTTCTGTGGATGCTATGTGAAGGTGCCCACATGGGCTTGCACATTCCAGAGAAGATCCCTGAGATTATAACACTGTAATTGATTCTTGCTTCCTAATTGATGTAAGTTTTGTTGGCAGTTAAAGAATCCATATGGATGAGTCTGAAATCTGAAGATTCCACTTGCTGTTTTCCTGTCTTTCTCCTAATTTTTAGTTCCGTGTTAGTAGTTGGATTGGTAAATTGCAACTGAAAGATGTCCCTGCCCCTGGCAAAGGAGTTGATGTTAGATGGTCTTTAAAGTCTTTCCAGCTTAAGACCTTTTGTGATCTATTAGAACATCAGGTAACTTTTATATGATCTTAAGATTTCTATATTTTCTTGTAAAACCTTGTATTTTTGTTTTGTATTTCAACAGCTTTTGAGAGATACATTACCCTGCTTTACTTATCAGTCATGCAAGTAGCATTTTTTAAAAAGCTAGTAAATGGTGAGCTTAAATACATTGTGACTTGTAGAGCTCTTTTTTCCAATTTTGTTGTTCAGTGGTTCATAGCCATTTCAGCCTTGGAAGTTATTTTTTTTCCCATGAATGCTGTCAGCTATAAAACCCAAGCTGTTGACCTATCAGCAGACTTCTCCCTGAAAACAATTAAACTTCAGAACCCTGTTCTTTCAAGGAATTTAACTTCTAACTGGCTTGACCTTCGATTGACTCCCCAGCCTGCTTTGCACTGAACTGAAATTTCTGTAATGGTATCATCATTAAGAATGCAATTTCCTTTCCCTCTGAAATAATAGCTACATTGGCAAAAGCCTTCTTACAAGCATTTTCATATGTGCAAAAAGCTGCTGTTTGAGGGGAAACACTAGTGTTGCTTCTTGCAATAGAGTGTCCATTAAATGTGATGCAGTGATAAAAAAACATGGTCTCTGCATTAAGTGAATCTACTGGCCTGTCTCTTATGACTAGAAAGGTTTTTATCCAGCGTTGTAATCCTTGCCAGCTTTTTAATACCTGTGTATTTTACTGAAAGATGCAATTGATATGCAAGCTATATTTTTGTTATCTTTTATCTTGCAAACCAAGCTGCTGCTGATTTTTAGCTGGAACTATTGTGTAGCTGTTTCATTACTAGTTTACTCAGCAGCAGCTTACAACAAGACTATTTTTAGTTTAAAAATTATATGATAAATGGGTTTTATGTTTTGTTATTTAATTTATGTTCCTATTAGATGGAATAATCAAGTAGAATAAGGCAGCTTCTTAAAATAATGAGATTTTCTTTTATCAGAATAGACATTTGTTTTAAATGAATCATTAATCTTGTAGTTAAAGCACTGATTAAGAATATTCTTTGATTTGCATTCCTTTGTCTAAATTTGATTTAGGACAGAGGCTATTATAAAAGAGGTTGATAAACCTATTTATTATAAAAAATAATATCTCTGGTATCTTGTGTATCCTTTGCTATTCATTGTCTGTGCTCCATTTTACTTATTAGACCTAACATTTCAAGCTCTGAGATAAATTGGTTTAATATTTTCCTTTTCAATAAGTCAAGAACTATGGGACTAGTCAAATTAATTTGAAACACTCACTCTGCATCTTCAGAGGTGCCAGTGGGTGCTCAGAACTCTGGCTTCTGGGGCTCTCCACAGACCTTTCCTGCCCCTGTTAGCTTTGCTGTGGTGACCACATTGACACAGCCTAGGGAAGGGCTGACACACTCTGCAGTGCCTGTGCAGGGCACTGAACGTGCTCTCAGCTGTGGCCTCCGGGTTGGGGTTGGGTGGGAGGAGGCAGCTGCTGCATGTGAACTTGCTGCTGCGCAGCCCAGCAGTGCAAGGATCTGCTTTTCCAGACCTGGGGAGCAGAAGGCTTGACGTTCAGAGGTGTGAAAACTTAAAAGCTGTGGAATCACTGTAAAAAGTGAAATCTAGAAATAGAAATAGTTACAAAAAACCTGTCAGATGATATATATAAAAAAAAGACTCAGATAATAGCACAGATCTTAATGCTCTGCTATTTGAAATCCTTTTTGCCATTCAAGTTTAAGCATGTAGGGAGTTATTAAGGAAGTGCAGTGGTCACAACTGCAGCAAAACAAGCTTGATGTGAGTGTCCTGTAATGGGCTGTGACTGGTCACTGTTTCTACTCTGCCCACCTCTCCTCTTTAATTGCAGGAATGGTACTCTGCATTTTCAGGATCAAGGCTTCTGTTTCTATGCAAAAGTGTATGACTTTCCAAGTTTGCCTTTTTTCTTTCCCACTTGTTTGCTTACATTGTATTTTGCTCTTTGCTTGAAGAAAACAAAAAGTGTAATAATACTCTGTTCTTTTAATTCAGAGGACAGGAACCCACCAGACATTTGCAATTTATCTCCCTTCCCCTCTCTCCACTTGCACAGACAATGTGTATTTCAGAACTGAAGCTTCTGCTTTCATAAGTTTTAGAAAAAACTGACTTCTCTTACCCAAAATTAAGGGCTCTAAATATAAAAAAAATGGTTCCCTTATGAAATCTCATAAAGATGCTACAGGGAAGGTAATCAGATTTTCATGTGATTGTAAACATATCTAATTTCTCTGTTGCTGAGCAGCTCACAAGTATGAAATATTTATTTTATCTCTTGAGCAGTTATCAACTAGAAAGGAAAAAAAATAATCTTTGTGGTAGCATTTCAGATGCTATGTATATTTCAGAATCATATCTCTTAAACAGAATTCTTGAGTAAGAGTCCTAAGTGCCAAATTTTGCAATCTAAATGTAAGCTAGCAGTTCATATATGCAAATTGTGATTTTTGTTTTGTTTTGTTATTACTGTCTTCCTCTTATGACTTTGGAACTTTGCCCCAAGGTCAGGTTAGAAAAGGATTGTACATAGCCAGTCATAGGTTCCTGGAATTCAGTGTTTACAGGCAGAGTTACTAACATCACTTTGTAAAATATTCTGATAAAAAGAATGTACCACACTAATGCTTCTGACCAAAGGAGGATATGGAAGTGATGTTTGTCTGAAAGAGAAAACATCTCCTTTGTGCAAAACTCTGAACAGTAGTGCATTATAAATGAAGAGTTTGCTCCTTCTCTCCTTCATGAACACAGAAACCACTTAACAATGACTGCAGATATTCCATGCATGAATTTAGAGCTGTAGGTTGGGTTTTCTTTCTTTGGGTATGCCTGGCACATGTTTTCTCAATTATGCCTTTTGTTAAGTTGCATTGATAGATCTTCCATTGACACAAGCTCCACAGGTCTGTTTTAGGTCTGCAGGTGTGTGCTAGGCTGGGCTGTGCTTTGTTATGCACCCAAGTAATGAGATCCCAAAACCATAAGAAATGTGTTTTCAAGTCAAGTGGTCACTGAGTATTTCTAAGCTGATTTAATACTTCTTTTTAAGATTAGGCTATTTTGTGATAAAGGTAATACTATTAAAATTGGATGATAATTTTTATTTAATTGACTTTCAGACCTATAGGGGAACAAGGGCTCACCTTCCCTAGGGATGCCTTTCCTAGGAATCCTTCCCTCATGGTGGCTGTGTCTGGGCTCCTTGTTTGAAGCCATACACTGAACTGGGCCATTTGTGTACCTTAGCTGTAGCTGAGGCTTTGGCTTGTGTACAGACTGCTGGTTATGATTGGACTTGGTTGTTAAGTACTATTTTTTGCTAATTGTTGTGTTATCCTGCTTTTGCTGGTTTACCCAGTGTTACAGTCAAAGCTTGGAATTGGAGACCTTTAGTTTGGTCAGTGAGATTTTTTTTTAACTCTTCACTATTGGTTTCATGTCAGGTAATGATCATTGCTGGTGCTTGAGTGTCTTGTGTGGAAAGGCTTGATCTGGCACCATTAATTGGAGATGAAAGTGTGATTTATCTGTGAATCTAAGAACACCCTGGAGGAGCACAAAAGTGAAGAGGTTGGTCATTCTCTGGCTGCAGAGGGCTGCCATAGGATGTGTGATGATTGGCTATGGCAGGGCACACAGTGACAATTCCTCAGAATTCATACTCGTGCCAATGTGCTGTGTATCCACTGCTGATATGACAGCTGCTGCCCTCACAGCAGAGTGTGTGCTCTCCAGCCACAGACTTGTCCTATTAACTTAGTCTTAGATTGCAGTTTACAGCCTGCTCATCTTCAAAGATGGCAGTAAATTCCCTTGATGGAGTGCAGAGACTGTGTTCCAGAGGCCCAGCTTACTTCTAAATCCCTCCCTAGCCTTAAGCCACTTGAACTTGTCTTACTCTGGCTCAGAGCTTCATGCCAATGCAACATGCAGTCTTCAGAAGTGACTGGTTTGTTATTGCTGTGCTGCAACAATTTTTCTGCTTTAAAAGAAAGAAAGAAAAAAAGAAAATAAAAAGAAAAAACCCACAAATGATATCCATCATTTTCAAATTGCAGGAAAAATGCTTTAAAAATATGAAGACATTTTTAATATGTTCTACTTTTCTGTGGTCACTTCTCTACACTCACCGGAAATTATTTCTGCCCTACAGCTGTAATGTAATATAGAAACAAATCTTTCTGTAACAGTATGTTTATACTTTCCTGTATAATAGTTATGAGCAGTATTTTTATACTTTCCTACATAAGCTAGATATGATTATGATGCAGTGTGGATTTCTTCTAAGAGTGAGCTTTAGTAAAATATAGTTGTGTTTCAGATTTCTGGCAAAATAGAAAAGTTGGAAGCAGTGGTGGAAGCTTTTAAAATGTTGCAGTGGGCATCTCAAATCTGGAAATGTGTTTGGAGGTAAAGGGAATACAATCAGGAGAAAAAAAAGGGCAATTGATACTGGTAGGTGTAAGTCTTCATTGGGAAGGGAGAGAAGAAACCTGGGGCAACACAGGGAGACAAGTTGGGACCTGAGGCTTCAGCACATTTGGTGCCACTAAGCATGACTGCCTCAGCACCTGTGTATAACATTCTCCTTTTGGGAGGAAGAGGTGGGGGGTTGTTGGTTTACAACTAAATTCTGGCAACAGTTCTCTGCAGAATAATATGTAAGGAAGGGATCAACAGTGGGATGAAAGACTATCCAGCTGGATCATTGGTTTCTGATCCAAAAAGAGAAGTTCCTAGGCCAAACCTGAGGAATGTAGGGCGACAAATGCCTTCCTGAGGATATAGGCATAAGAACAAGAAATGCCCAATGAGCTGCCTGCAAAGCTTCTAATGTCTAGGTTTGAACTGTATGGGAAAGAGAAGGTCTCCTGCAGGACCTATGGAGATAGTATTATGCCAAAAAATAAATACTGCTGTGGTGGTCTCAATTGGAGTCTCAGATGCTTCTACAATCCTATCAAAAATATAATTTCTGATTGTCTGTCTTCTTTTTCTAAGTAAATGTAAAAAATCTCCTCTGACTGAGAAAAACTCTGAAATTAATGCTAAAATGTGGGAGATATTCCCATTTCTTGGGAAGTAAGATTAGGGAGAAAAAAAGATTTAGCTTATGGTGTTGTTTCGTACCTGACTAAATTGCTTCTAGTGTGTCTATCCTCCTTCTTACAATAAATTTAATAGAACAGAAATGGTTCATTATTATGCTGGGCAATGTCTTACACAGACTAATGTGACCATACTGATTATTCTAAAAATCATCCACAGTTCCTGATTTCGATTAATGTACTTGCTGGTGGATGTGATTGCAGGCAGCATTTGCATTTGTTTTGAGTTTTGGAGTTCAAACATCCTAACTGCAATCTGCAAATTGGAGAGGCTTAACATATCACTTAAATATCATGTGTGTTTTAATTACAGAGTCTCCCCAATTTACTCTGAAGTTGTGAGGTTATGGGACTATTTAGGATCTCTGTATTATCTCTGTTCCTTTAAACTCTCTTACCCAGCTGTTCATGCAGAAATGCTTGTGCTTTTCAGGGTGAATTTTTTGTTCTTTTGCTTAGCTTTGCTTTATGGAACCCAGCCTCTGAGATTTTTGGATAGTTGTGAAGAACATCTTTGTTTCAATGGTAAATTGTTTTGTTCTGACCTGTCTGGGGATCAGTATATTTTCATTTCTCTCCTGGAGTGTTGAGAAAAAAAATTAGTTTTTATGGCAAAAGATGCAATCAAGAGGTAAGCGATTAATTTTCATTATTTATTCCTTCAAGTGAAAAATATCCTCAAGATATTTTATCATTAGGGTATTTACACAGATCAGGACAACACAGAAACCCATGAATAATACTTGATCTAATTGTGCATTTATTCATCATGTGAACCACACAAGGCCTGTCTTTTTTTTTTTTGTAATATGAAGTTTTTATCCTTAGGCCCCTGTTTTCTCCTTTTTAATGGTCATCCAGTATACTAGTATATGAGTAGTTTATTGATCATTATTCCTTACTATCTTGGAAAATATTCTATGTGTGGAGGGGGCACAAAATTCATTAGTAAATGAACTAGATGTGCTATTTCTATTTTCTCCCATAAATCCAGACCTGCTGATATTTTATCTGCTGGAACAAACCTCAAATGAAATTTCCATTACCAAATCTGCACAGAAAAAAACCCCAACATTTGTCTGCCAATTGCTATTATAAACAGGCATGCTGAGAAGCCAGAAGACTACAGTAGGAAAGTGCTGGTTTTCTATTCAGTGGCTGGTCTTCTGCAGTGGGAGTCCTGGGTAATCATTCTAGTGTGTGATTTTCTCTTTTTGAAGGGAGTTCAGAATTCTGCTTTATTATTCAGTAAAGTATATTAAGTGTAAAATAATTCTGTATTGAAATAGAAAGTTCAAAGGTATTTGATAGGACAGCCACAGCAGCATAGGTAAGAAATAAAATGTGGATTGAATTTGAAGGGGGAGGAATTGTGCCCTTTAGTTCATATTATAGCACGACAAGTGTCAGGCCTGTAATGCATCAATCCTTGTTTTCACGGTTTACAATTTACAGGGTCTCAAGAGCGTTGGTTAGCTGTTATCCTCTATTTGAACAGGGAGAGTTTCAGTGTCCTGAACACGGGCATGTTGTTCTCTGTTGCCCTAAGACAAGCTGGAGCGTGTGCCTCTGGTTAAGTCTGTGTGTCAGTGCTGGTTTATGGAACTGGTCTGGAAGTCAGTGGAGGTTGGAAAATTGGAGGGTGGTGGGGATTTTGTTGTTGTTGTCATCTTGGTTTTTTATCTCGCTGCAGAGAAGCCTGTTTGACTTCTGAAACAGGTGAAATAAACATCCAGAAAACACTGGTCCTTCTATTATTCTTAGTAAATACGTTAATGCATCATAAATACTCCAAATTATATTATTTTTATTCAAAGTAGCCATAGGAAAAATTAGATATTGTCTTAAGGGTGAAAATTAAAGGTGGTGCAACTATTCAGTTTGTAGTATGAGCGGTTCAGAGTTGCACAGCAGTTATATTCCTCATCCTCTAGGAATGGGTTCACACATGCTCACTTGTTTTATGAACATAAGTATTTGATTTCTCAGGCAGTCTCTTGGGAGATTAGACTTGGCCACAGCAGGAGCCTCAGAAAGTTTTCTTGATCTCCTTGCATCTGCTAAGTGTTAATATGGATCAAAATAAAGACTTGTTTACACAGTACACAGTTATTTGTATCTTACCTTAAAAATGAAAGCAGAGGTTACAGCAGCCGAACTATCCCCTGATTTTTCAAACACCATGCCTCTCTGTAATGCATTTCCTTTACTCATTCAGCTTTTTTACCTGTCAGGGAGATCTAGTGGAGATGGCTGTGCCCATTTCAAGTACAAAGATCATATAAAGTGTCAGCACAAAGCTCCGAACAAGTTTGTAAAATCATTGCCAGGTATCACCTTTACATTTTAAAATTATGTGACTGTAGATCTTCTGGCATATATCTCAAGTCTGTTATTAGTGATATGTTTGTTCTTTGCAGAATGTCCGTACACAGCTATCTCCCATGTTCACCTTACCTGCCACTCTGGTAAGGCCCAGGAGTGCTTTTGTGCTCTCAGTATCAGTGATTTCCCAGGGCTATGACTCCACTGACAAAGGCCACAGCAAATGGTGACTTCTGCATGTGACCTGTGTCTGTCGCCCTTTTAATAGTCGGGCTGTAGATGGAATGAATCTCCCTCGTGAGACCCCACCTGCATTACTGTGTCCAGGTGCGGGGCCTTCAACACAAGAGGCGCCTGCACCTGTTCGAGAGCGTGCAGAGGAGGCCATGGCGATGGTCAGAGGGGTGGAGTACCTCTCCTTGAAGGCAGAATGAGAGACCTGGGGTTGTCCAGCTGCAAGAGAATTAGCTTTGGGGAGACCTTACACCAGTCTTGCAGTGCTTTGAGAGGGCTTACAAAAAGGAGAGAGAAGGCCTTTGTATGGGGGCAGACAGTGACAGGACAAGGGGCAATGGTTTTAAACTGAAAGGGGACAGATTTAGTCAGATGCTAGGAAGAAATCTCTTTTGCACTATGTGTTGTGGTAGAGGTTTTTTGTTCAAAGATATGTTTGCATATTTCATGTTTTGCTCCATGATTTCATTGAGACTGGCTCACTAATTCATCCTTTTTGTGTTGTGTCCTGTTTTACCTCTGCTAGTGCCAACAATAGTAGCTTTATTTTACCTTACTTGGTATAATTTTGCTATAATTGGTATAATTTGCAGCGTAAGAACTATTTTGTCAAAAATTTTTGTAGACTAATGTGTGAGAGGAAATAGTATGGGGCAATTCAGCTATCACTTGTGCAGCTTGGTAGAAGTTCATCCTGTATACCTGGTGAAGAATAGTGAGCATGCAATAATTTATTCAAGTTTATGATGAGCACAGAGTGCCAGTGAGGAAAGACAAAGAAAAACTTGAAGGACTGAATCAATACCACTGAAATGGGAAAATTTCGGTCAAGATCTTAGATTAGTCGTAATGGAAATGCAGTGCTCAAGTATTGGTGATCTTGACATTTCAGCTGGCATGTGGAAACGTACCGTTCATCACCATAATTTTGCACAGGCTTGCAAAAGCAAATTCTCAAATATGTTTGGGAATGCTTATATAAGTTGCTGAGAATTTCGTTGCTTATCCTGTTATACTGTTCAGCTCAGAATTTGCATAGGGACCACAGAGCAAATTGCCCAGGTCACATGAATTTTGCTCTCTAAAATATTGTTTAATATTTTTTGCAAATGCTTAATTGGGAGAAATTTTTTACATTATTTTCTTTATGTGATAGAATAGTATTTTGACTCAAAATGTACTTATTTTTGGACTCTTTTGTTTTAAAATTAAAAAAAAGATTAGAGTAATATGCAATGCTTAAAACTATTACAGTTGTTAGGATTTGTATGGTATTTTACTTCACGGGCAGTGGTGTAGCATGAAGAATATAAAAGTTATTTTAAAAATATCACATAAGAGCTTTGTATAAAAGGTAAAATAGTTTTCCAAGTCAGTAGCTAAAGGTCATTTTCATTTGGTCATCCTTTACCTTTTCTTTAATGTTTCCAGAGAATGTAGTCCATTGTATTCTCAATCCTTGCAGAAAATAAAATCAGGGGTCTTCGATTTTTTTTTTCATTATGTAAACCTATTTCATTCTTTAAGCTCCACTTACCCTTTCTATGCATCAGAGTGGGGTTTTTTTGTGCTAATAAATTATTTGAACTGCTAAAGATGTGGCTTTGATTTTTTTTTTTTTTTAAACTGGAAAATGCACAGAACTTGTGTGGAAATAGAGCAGTCTGTAAAAAATTGTCTGGAAAAGCTATTCCAACTCATCAATCACATGTTGACCTATTCAAGGTTAATTTCTCACAAAAATGACCTGTAAGAAGTATCTAAAAGTCAAAATAGGGTAGCCTGTCTAGGTAACTGTAAGTGAGACTGAAATGGGCAGGTGGACTGACAAGGAGTAATTTCTGTCTGACTGCTCTCTTTTTCTTTGCTGCATGAAAATCTCAAAATGTCTTAGGTCCATTATAGAATCGTGTAGGAAGAGCTTACATTTTAAAAAGGCATGATGGGTCACAAAAGCCGGTTCTCTTCAAGCTCTATGAAATGTAACCACCTTTCAGGGTTTTGTTTGGTTGGTTGGTTGGTTGTTTTTTTGTGTGCACAGAACCTGGTTGACTTGTAATCAAGAGTAGGTAAGTTTTCTGTAAATATTTGTGTCTTAGTGGTGTGATTAAGCAGAACAAGAACTGATCAGTAGGAACCTGACTCTTTGGCCACCTTTACAGGGTAGATTTCACCTCTGTGTGGAGTCTGGAGCTTCTGTTAAGGTAAGAGCTTTAAAATGCAAACAGTCCATTTTAGTAATGAGAAAGGAAACCTCAGTTAATTTGGTTGAGGGTCGATTTTTGTAATTATCAAGAAAGATTTGCCTTGATCGTGATATTGTTTTGGAGCATGTATGATTTTTTGCAAAGCTGTCTTACATTTATTGTTTTCTGGGTTCATTTTTTTAAATTTTTTCTTTGTTGTTATGGGATATATCCCTTTAACCTATTTCAAGTAAAGGCCTTGTGTATGGTATATAAATACAGAACTTTTAAAAGCTCTATAGGTTGCTACTGCTATTTTAATCAAACTAAAATTCATAAGTAAAACAGTTGATACAGAAGTGTCACACTGAGATCTGTGGGGAATCTTTTGTGTGTTTCTGTTATGGGACATACTGGTTGTATTGTTATTTCAGAAAAGGTCATTTTCTCATCAAACAGCTTTGAGTTTATGGACTTTTCCTAGAGGAAGGCTCCTGTGGATATCCTGCATTCTCTTTCTGAAGTATGACATTGAGCTCCTATGTCAGGTATTTTGCAAAAAGACCAGCGCATGAGACTCTCTATGCTACCCCTGATAGCCTTTATATAAGAAAAAAGTGTAACTAATCTCTTGGAGAATCCTTCAGTGATGTATGGATAATGATTTGACGAGGAAGGAGTATGGGAAGGAGGGCCAAGGTGACTTGTGATTGTTTCCGTCTGTTGGATAGTCCTGTGCTTCCCATCAGGCATTTAGTGTATTATAGTGGTATATGGTTAGATGACAAAATTAAGCTTTTACAGTAGCTATCAACCTTTATTTTCTAGTTAAAATGGGGAAAATTCATTTAATTAAATAGTAGAATATAAAATTTAGTCACCCTTTTTAATTTTTCATAGCGACTCATTAAAAATTAGTGCATGTGGAAAGGCAGGAGTTCAAAAATTTCACCCTTTGGCAGTTTCTTTTCTAGTTTCTCTTGTTCTTTGTTGTGCTAGATTCTAAAAAATGTGAAATGTTCTGAGTTGTGTTTTGTGTCTATCCTTGTGGTATTGATACCTGATTTATAGTCACCCAGATAATTTATTCATATTCACCTGTAGGTCATTTTATATACTGTCACATGTAGTGGAAAATGCATACAAGTGATCCACTGAATATTGATTTAACAGAATTTGTGGTGTAATTCAGTTTGGAAGGGATCTCGGGAGGTTTTTAGTCCAACCCACTGTTCCAAGCAGGCTCAGTGCTCAGGTCAGCCTGGGCTGCTCAGGGCTTGATCCAGTTGGGTCCTGAAAACCTCAAAGGCTGGAAACTGCACAGCCTCTTTGGGCAGCCTGTTACAGAGAAAAAAATCAGGCTGATCAGGCATGATTTACCCTTAGTGAAGCCATGCTGGCTCTTCTCAATCACCAAGCTTGGCACGTACTAAGCAATATGAAGGCTGAATAACTTCTCAAGTGCATGAAATGTGACAGATTTGTTAGGCCATTATCCTAGCGAGTAATTTCAGAGGAACCTTGGTGTACATTGGAAACACAAATGGAAACATTTTGAAGGTCTGGTCGGTGCTATTGACCTTGTACTCTTTATCTCAGATTCATAGTTTCTCCATGTCTTTGCATTTAATTTCTGTTTCTGCTGTGTAAAGTCTTAGGCACAAGGGAAAACAGAAAAATTTTTATAGGTTTTTTTTACTTCATAATGTGAATACTGATTTTTTTTTCATAGTTAGTTCTAAAATTTCTGTCAGTGTCTTGTCATTCTGAAATGTCTCTGAGCCAGTGAAAATCTTTTACTTGGTACTGCAGTAAAAATAATGGATATTTTAAGAAATTCATGGTTATGCAACTGATAAGCCTATCTAAAAGCATGAATCTTCTTTGCTGTGAAGTAAGAAGCAGTTGACTATAAATGTAGCAATACTTCAGTGAGTATCTCAGTTTAATCAGCTTTCAGTAAGTTTTTTTTAGAGGAAATATTAAAGTTGCTTAACAGTACAAAACCTTCGCTATCCTATTTTTAATATCACATTCCTTCCTATTCCTCATGGTTTTATGACGTAGGACTAGCATGACATGACATGACTAGACCCAAACTCCAGTGGAATGACATATTCTGTTTTCTAGTCAGATTGTTAAGGTCTCATGTCTCAGCTGGGACAGAAACTGCAAGGTTGAATACAGATATACTTCACAGCCTGACTGTCAAAGGTATATGGCCCATAGGTAGATATAATATTTTTTTATATGTGTGGGGAAAGAATTAATGAAACCAGATTTTAAAACCAATTTGGTGATGGATTCTGTTAGCTATGAACAGAAATGAGAAAGAAAGTAAAGGAATGATCTAGTAAATGTTGAGGCAATCTCAAACGAGAAATTATTAGTCACAAGGTCTTTAATAAATGTGTTTCTTTTCCATTTGATTTAAACATTCCATAAATGTTAAATTAATCTAAATAAAATCTGAAAAAGGTGGAACATAGAAGGTTTAGATATAGTAGATCTGTTGTAGCTATCAAATCAATTCTACATAAGCAGACTTTTAAGCGTTTCTTTTTCAATCTAGCTGTAAATTGTATTTGTTGGACGCATTAAAGAGCAGCTAACCAAAAATATGAATATTTCTAATCTAGTGTAGTATAGTAGTACCTAACTGTGATAAAGAAGTGACTCCTGGAGTCAACCTTCATTCATTAACAAGGAGTTAATGAGCTAAGTTTTATTATGCCAATAAAAATGCTTCCAGTTTAAGAAAGAATTTATATTTCATAGAAAATAGAGTTTATAAACCATATGTTGTAAATGCTTAATGAGAAGTGTTTATATCTTGATTTTGTATTTTGATTGAGAATGATTTCTGCCATCCCATTTTGGCCAGGGAAGTTTGCTCATTGTGCAGTTGAATGAAATAACTGAAGCACACAGGTGTTACAGGCTGGTGGCAATGCTATTACTGTGACTAATATATCTTACAAGACACTGAAATGCTGTCTGTGGGGGATATTCCTAAGAACACATTTTCACAACTGTAACTTCACTTCAGATTTTTATGTGTCTTGCCAATTTTAACTTTAACGTATTTAGTAGGTTTTTAATTTCACGATTTCAAAAGTGCAATGAATTCTGTAGCTAATAATAAAAAAACCCCCCAAAAATATTTGTGAACACAGACAAAGCCAGATAAGTTACAAAGGCAACACAGGTTTTCAGTTAACAGATAGTCAGAAGTTCATCAAGCAATGCTTATTTTTATTAATTGTTTTTGTTTGGTTCTCTCCTCAAGATTTACAGAGTAAGAATGAGTGGCTTATATGATGCTTGAAATTACTTTTTTTTTAGTGTAAAAAAAAATTGAGGTAGAAGTTGAAAATTTGAGAGCCTCTATTTTTTCTGTACAAATGAATGTATTTGAACAAGGAAAAAGATGATTATGGTTTGCATAATCCTCTGTCACATGGAGGTTACAATGCAAAATTGTATTTGAAGTTCTTTCACTTCTTTAGGACTAAACTTATATGTCTAATGATCCATCATTAATAATAAACATTGGAGCAGCCTTAAGGGTTGATTTTAACTCGTGAAGAAAAAAGGCTGTTAAAAATAAGCTGTAAAAAGGTAATTCAGGTCAAAATTGTTATCAGAGCCAGGTAATTATTTTATTCTGGTCTTTTTAATAATTGAATTGTGTATTACATCACTCTTTCCATTTCAAAGGTACTGAAATGAGCCAGAAAGAATAGTCCTAGCTGATTGTCGTCTTAGTTCCTAATTTCCCCTGCCCCGTGCTGTTTCTTGCCAATTCCAAGGTTACAGTTACATTGTTAGAGAAATAGAAGAAAGTGTCCTCTCAATCAGCTATTAGCAAGAGATACCAGAAAAAAAGAACCAAAACAACTTACACATTTGTACATTGGATTATGGAGCAGAAATCATCTGTAGCATTGAAGACTACAAATGCATACACTGACTTTTTTTTATTTCTCATGAAAGGAGCAACTACGTTCTCTTAAAATAAAATACCCCAAATGCTTAAATGATATTACCACTGTCACTTTTTTAGGTCTATTCCCTCTGTTATGCTGCCACTATCTCTTCTCAAGATACTGTTTTTCTCATTTTGATTTTTTTTCCAAGGAAACAGGGAGAGGGAAATTGAAAAATAGCAAGGCTAGTCTGAATTGGTTTTGCAGCTGCTCTTCAGAAGATTTGTTGAGATGGACCCAGAGCACCTGTTACCTTGCCAACCATACAGTAAATATATTCGAGTTCTTTTGTTAGTAAATGAAGAGCTAAATGGCTGTTCCATCAGTCTAGATCTCTAGTGCAGTGTCCAGGTGTGCAGGATCACTACTTCTAGGAAGATAACCTTCTCTTCCTGTAATAGAAACATGTGCACAGAGCCCATAGAAAAGCTTTTTTTTTGAAAGGCAGAAACTGGCAAATTTGAGCAGAGGAAGTCATGGGAATAGGGATGAGTGTAAAAAGGAAGGCGTCTGTCAAGATGAATGGATGAATTGGTCACCTTAAAAATAGATGACTTTGAAACATATGAGACATGCTGCCTGCTTATATATCTTACAATGAAGAAATTTCATCCACATATGGTTTAAATGACCCAAATCCAAGCCCTTTATGTAAAATCAGACCCTTCTTAACTAAAAACCAAAATTAAACTCTTGTGAATAAGGGCTGATAAGAAAAATTACAGAAATGTAAGCAGGCATGATTGTAATGGAAATTTTTTTCTGATTAGTAAGACTGTTCAGCTAGATCATGAATACAGGTTGTTTGTTTGTTTGCTTGGTTTGCTGAGGAATTAAAACTGCACTGTCATTCAATTTGAATAATCAGATTTTTAAAAAAATGCCTTTTTGTACTTTCTTCATTAAATCAGTGACTTCTGTTCTTTTAATGAGAATTTTGTTGTGTGTTTCCATGCAAGTCTCCCTTTCCATGTTATTTACTGTGAGAATGTGACCTTATTCTGGGTCATGATTCAGTTTAATCTTTTGATATGATTTTTATCGTGGAAGAAAGGACAATATGTAATAGATCACAACATGAATGAGGTTATTTTCATGAAGATTATTTGCTGTAATTTTTCAGTAGCACGCTGGTAAAGAACCTTTATTGTTGCCATTAACCCTGGGTACAGGGTTATTTTATGCTTCCTGAATTGCTGAAAGAACTTTTAATGAAAACAAAACCTTCTGCCAGGAGAAAGGAGAAATGTCTGTCCATAAAAATGTTTAAAAGGCTGATAAACTCTCAAACTAAGAGTAAACATGAATGATAGGTACAGTTATTATGTTACTGTAATTTAAGGAGAGGGGGTTGGTGGACAAAACATTTCTTGTCGGTTTTTTCCTACAGATTTTAAATTGTGCAGAATTCTACATAAATATCTAAAACAAAAGCCTGTGTGCTCAGGCAGGCAGATGTAGGAAAACTATTGGTCTTATCAGATAGCCATATATTTCAAGAAATTTACCTTACAAGTCCAGAATCTAGGCCTATCTGTGCAGATGTATTGTAAATATTCTGCTTCACCAGAAGCAGCATTTCTTTAAGCTTTTAAAGATGTCAGAAGTATATTTCATAATTAACACAAGGTCTGTTAGAAAATGAGAAATATGAACTACTAGGCTTTTTCATGTATTGACAGCCCAGATATTACAGGAAATAAGAGAGATCTTACTGGCTTCATTGGATTGCACTGATCCATCAAAATCTCTTGTAGAGGAAATTTATGTTGATTGCGAGTCTAATTACAATTCCTTTTTTGAAATCTAATTGCTTGTAAAAGGTACAAGAATGAACAAGTAGGAGGTTGCTACCCTCTGTGCATGTTGGGTAAAATTCCAGCTGGCAGGGCACTGCTTTCCTCATCTCATTTATCCTCTGCTTTTAGCCGTGATGTGAGTATAATAATAGCTTCTTTTATTTTCGGCCTGATTTGGGTTCCACATTCTGTGTGAATTATTCCTGGTCCACAGAGATGTAAGGGAAAGAAAAATAGAACTGTAGTCCTCTTTTAAAAGAGTCAGGGTCTTTTGGATATTTATGTACATATATATAATTGGCAGCTGATTCAGATTCATTGGAGGGTTCTTTTTCTTTCTGGGCTTAGGACATGGCCAAATAAGAATCTCTAGGAATAAAAAAAAAAAATCTGCAGGATTGAGAACGATGAGGTTACAAAGGGGAGAGTGGTTCAAAGGTTAATTCTCCCTCAGGTATGTAACTGTGAATGGACTTAGTATTTTTATGTGGAAGGGTCTTTTATCAAAACTGAGATAGCACTGCAGAGTCAAGGAAACAACAGAAAAATCCTGTGAATTCTGCCAGAACTGAGATTAGTGCCATAGGTTATAGAACCACTTTATGACAGTGTGATCATTCTCTTTCAGAAGTGTATGTGGCTGTACAGCTTATTGGAAAATGAGCAACAAAATTTTGGACTAAACTAGTGGCATAAGTATTGATTGTAGATCTCAGGCCTTACCTGTCTCATACTCAGTGCCCTTAGTGGAACCTTAGCCTGGGACCAACAGACATTGCCCAGAGGAAGGAGCTGTCAGGGGAGATTTCCTTTGGCAATCCCCTTTGGCAGACTTTTCCTAGCCCTATGCATACGGTAGCTCTGGGCTCTCTTTGACAACCTCCCCCTGCCAGCTCTAACTAGATGGTCAGGTAAGTCTTTGCCCTGGACCAACAGCCATGACTCACAGAGAAGGGTTTCAGGGGAAATTTCTTTTGTCAGCTTTCCTCTTTGGCAAGTCTTTTAGCCCTACTTATAATGCAGCTCTAGGGTGTGTTATTTTCTCAACCTTAATTCTATGCCTTCATCTGAGCCTTAACCCAAGACCTATAAAAAGAAATTTCTACAGCTCACCTCTTGCTTTGGCAGCCCCTTTTCAGCCTTACTTGGCAGCTTTAGGCTTTCTTTGTTTACAAACTCTAGGAAAAATTGCAGGTCCTAAAGACAGTTTATGAGAGCGTGTTTGGCAACTTTTATTCTTTTAGGAAAATGTATCAGTCCTTCATTGTTATGCTGAATGGGCTGTAAATTCATATGCTGCATGCTGAATAGGCAGGCTGTTAGTGGTGCTCTTGTTGAATACTTGTTCTTACATAATTTAGTTTGTACTAAAATTCATTCTGAGAGGAGACAGTTACTTTTATGGTATGGAATGAATGGAAAGATCTGTCTAAACTCCTTCAGATGAACATATGTGGTATCTAAAAGTCTGTTTAAAGACTATGTAAAGAAGATTGTCTTCTATCATCTAACTGATATATTCCCCTAAAGTAATTGAAATACCTAATTTTGTAAATGTTGCATTCATGATTCATACAGAACCAGAGTGCATAACAAGGTTGGAAGTATTTCTATTTTACTTCAAGGAAGAAGTGGTCTCTAATGATTTGAGTGAATATCAAAGTGAGTCACACTTATTTTAAAAGCAAGTTCAACTACATTTTAAACTTGAAATTTAATAATATATGATACCTTTCACTAGAGCACCTGTCAGGAAAAAAATACATTTTCTTCTCTGTGTAGAGGGAAAAGAATCACCTTTGCTCATTATGCACATGCAGAATGTAATTTCATATGGTATTTCTGTTTTACTGGCAGATTTTGTAACATGGCTGGAGTGCTAAAGCTCAAAACCAATTAAGTTACAAGAGTTTAACAATCCACCAGTTTTATTGCTTAAAACATAACCTGATGGTGTTTCAGAAATTGTTTCAGAAATTCATGAGGTTTTCAAGTGTTGGGGGTAAAAAAACAAGTATGATAAAGCTACTTCATCTTGAAATATTTGGGAGAGGTGGAATACTAACCCATATGAGGGTGAGTCCGTTTTGGTAGGAAAAGGCTTAAAAATGTATATGATCAAGGGCTGAAAATTAATAAAAAATAATTGCTTAGGAGGAAAGTGATTACAAGCAGAAATGTTACTCACAAAATTCCACAGTTCTGGAATAAAGAGTCAGTCCTTGAAAACACTAGGAAGTCAGTATGAAAAATACTTTTTCATGCAGAATGTGGAAATTCTGAAATTTCTCACTCCAGGAAGCTATGGTGTGGCAGAGTTTCAGAAAAACTTTAGCTGCATGCAACATAGACTGCCACAGTAGAATCTTTTATGTTCTTAAATGTCAATCAGTTTCCCTTATGTTCTGGTTTGTTTGGTTTTTTCTTAATTAAAGCAACACCTTTTCTGATAACACCTATCAAAATTTCATCAAAATAAGATATGTATTTTAAAAATGTGGAGAATCTAATATGATTTCAAATTTCATTTATTTAGAACTGTTAAAATGAAATCTTTCATTTATGACCCTTTTCCTCAGTAAATATTGAAAAATCAACATAAGTATTTCATTGTCCTATTCTTAGACACCAATACCAGCAGTCAGAAAATCTCATTGTTGTTCACCAGGGTCTTCCCTTGGAACTCTTACAGAGGCTTCATGATGGTATGCTTTAGAAGAGACATATAAATATGAGGCAGCCAGCTAAAGTTCCACTGGAGGAGTATAAACATCTTAAGTCTGTTGGAAATAATTTTTTATTTTTCAGTAAAACAAGTCAAATTTTTAAAGATAAGGAAACGTGTATGTTCTAGACCCGAACAATTAGCTCTAAACAGAAAATTGCTGAGAAATTGCTTGGCTAAATTCTCTCCATGCAGTTGGCAAGAGTTCCTGATGGAGGCTAGTTAGAACATTACGTGGAAAAGGGATGGTAGTTTTTCTACCCAGAAAGGGATTGAGTGGCTCAGCAGAAGTTGCTCCAGAAAACTGACGAAGCCTTGTCTATCATTAGGAAGGAGAAAACCAAGGATCCATCACCTTTTCTTCCATACTCTGAGCTTATTAAGTAGCTCTTTTCCACCTTCATCCTGTGCAGGACATCTTATGTGATCTGTCCATGAGGATTATATTGTGCAAAACTAGCATGCATACTTTTTTATGTCCACTTAAAATAGAATAGTATTGATTGTAGATTTTTAAAAAGAAAATATCAGAATCATTGCATACAGAAGTCTGATTTAAATAATGGCACTGCAGTTTTTCACTGTTATTAGTTTTCTGTGAAAACTTGGTCTGCTAAAGGCTCTGCTGTTGACAAGATGGTCTCATTTCTCTTTTTGTAAAAAAAACTTTCCAAAAGTTTGATTTAATAGAAAACAATAGTTATTCTACTTGCACTAGAGGCTTAGAGAGGATTTTATTTCATTTTTGTTTTCCCAAAACATTTCATAAATTCACCAAAAATTTCATTTTTCTTTTCCCAAAACATCCCATAAACATTTCCCTCAGTGGTGCAGTCCATTCAGAGAACAGCAGCAGAAATTGAGAGTATTTACAGCAGAACCAATAAGGAGCTTGTCTGTACTTTTGTATCCAATCACTTTTTTTGGATTTTAGCTAGGAGAAAATAATTTTCAACTCAGATATATGTGTAGTGCCTATGCTGAGAAGTCAGTAGGCTCTAATTATCTTTTTTAAGTTCTGTTAAAACATGAAAGCAAGGGTAGCCAAAAATATTAGAAAGTGTGCTTTGCAAGAACACAGAACTTTATTTCTACCTACAAAAAAGGCTTAAGAAATTGGAAAAAGATTTTAAAGATAGGATTTCTTCAGTCACAAATGTGACCTCTGCTTATCCCCAGTTTGCCATTTTTATTTTCCTAATTTCTTTTTTTTCTTTGTATGCATTCAAATTTCAGGAAATTGACTTTTAGCTGACCAGGTGAAATGTTGCATGTTCTTGGAAGTTTTACTTAATGGTTTGAAAATATTTGGATTTGTCAACTCCTTTTTTATTATCCCTCTTCAAATAAAGTTCTTGACAATAATTTTCTGGTGATGGGAATTCACTCATAGTCTGAGTTTTTCATTTCTGTTTCTCATTGTATTTTTTTATGGTTACGTTTCTGTTGCAGAAGCCTGTCGTGTTCACTGTGAGGGACTAAGCTACAAAATGATGGAGAATGATTTTGGGTTTTTTTTGTCTCACTAATGTTTCTAGTAAATGAATGGACATTTATATATGATATTAAAGTAAATTTCCTGCAATTTTGTTAAAATAGATCTCCGGCATTCAAGATAAAGCAAAGAAAATATTTAAGTATAAATTATGTTCTCTATTTATTTAATATAGAGGTAGATTTTGTGTGGTTCATTCCCTACCCTTTGATAGTGTTATTTTCTTAGATTATGCATCAATGAAATTCTAGGAAATAACAAGTATTTAGACTTGCAAGTATATCTTCCCAGTAATCTGTTAATTGCTGACGACCCTTTGTGGTGAAAGCATATTGATTTTTCATATTTTAGCCATCTTAAATTAACTATTTGTTTCAAAGAAAAGGTCATACTTGTCATATAATTGTGAATTACTAGAAATAATTAAGCATTGGTTTATGTATTGGTAAACAGGATATAACGTAAATTTTTTTTCTCAAACTGTGGTAAATTTTAAAGTTTCTTTTCATTGTTTATGTAGTAATTGATTTCAGATTTTCTGTCTATTTTCCCCTCGGTTGTTCCTAATATAAGTTTCAGATTCGTTTCACACAGATTTTTTTCATCTTTGATGAAAACACATCAATTACTTCTAGTAATGCTTGCCTTTCTAGAAAATGTAAAAGATGGATTCATATACCTGGCTGAGCCATAAAATGAGAATTTTAATTTATAATTATTTGTGCTTTGGCTAGTTCTCCCTGAAATGTTAGGAACCAGGACTTAGTCCCAGCGGACATTTGTATATTTGATCTCAAATAGTTTCAAAGCAATCTTTTCTTGTAGTAAAGTTAGAGCATGCGATTTAATGTATTATTGCTGCATGCCATGGAGAGTTTAATCTTTGTTAGTATACAGTGAAATAGCATGTTTTCTTAGATCCAGAGCCTCAAAAGCCCTTGGGTCTCAGCTATGGAATGGAGTGCCTAAATGGAATTACTTGCTGCCATGGCGCTGCCTAGCTTGCCTTCAGTTTTTTGGGCATCTGGGCAGCTGCAAAAATTTTGCCTCCATTTTATCACTGTTTGATGACCTGGCATGTGTTTTGTGCTCGAGTCTGCTCCAGATCCTCACAAAAGTGTCCTTCAAGAGCTTACTGAGAGAGACTCATTCAATAAGCCTCTTCTTTGATACACCACATACATGTGCTTGAATTCCTTCCCCTCAGTATTGTAACTCCATTTTGCAAAGGTATGGTAGTCTGAGATCTGCTGTCTTTCAAAGTGTGAGGAATTTTACCCTACTTTTTCCATATAGGTGAATGTCAGAGCTGGAGGCTTTTGCTAATTTGTTTGTGGGCACTTGCCATTCTTTTATTGAAATTGTTCCATGATGCCGTGAACAACCAAATTATTGTTGGAGCAGAAGAAAAGCAAGCAAAACTGTTTGAAGGGATTTGGAAATTCTGAAGAGGCCTGTTCTTCAACTCATTCTTCAAGACAAAGTCAATTTAGAATAGACAGATATTGTATTGAAAGAAGAAATCCAATCTTCTGAACAGGTGTCCTTTTAACTTTTTTTTTTTTAACCATCTTCCAGCAGCACTTCCCCTGCCCATGCTCCCTCTCCACAAGGTTGAGATGTTTTGGGCTGCTGCAGTGACTGATGTACTTCCTGCCTGCCAAAATCTCTTATGAAAATCCAGTAGACAATTGTTATTCTAGATCAGTTATTTTCAACTTTTACTTACTGTGTGAACCTCTTCAAAAAAATCACATTAATAGTGTTATGCAGCAAAACAACTTGCTTTTCTTTATGTCCTGTGGATTTTTTTAGAAACAGTTGGGACATACCTTGTATTATTTATAGAGCATATATAGTGTTATCTGTAGAAGAAGCAGAATTGTTGCATCTTCATGGTTCCCCTTTGAGAATACCAATTCCTTTTAGAGAGAAAACTGAATTTAGTTTTTGTCCGCTAATTCACATGATCTGGATTGAGGTTAATGATCTCTAAATAAGAAACTTCAATTACAAGTAATTTGGTTTAAATTCCACAGTTTTCTTTTTTCAGCAGAGAATGTCTAGGGCTAATGATTACCTCAGAGTAAATTATTTACTGTGGATGTATAATGCATACATTGTACTATATTTAGTTCTTCAGATACTCTGACTGTTAGCCTGAGATACTCAATAAAAGCAGTAAGCCTATATTTAGAATAGCTTTAGTTCTTTTCATAAAGACAAGCCATCTGCAAAGTCTATGTGTGTACATACTTTGTGGGAGTGGGGCATTTAGAGGTTATATCTCTAGCAGTCTGGTTTACTTAAAGTTAATTTATTTTCTTATGTAACTTGATTCCTTTTCACTGAGGCTGAAAAAAAAATCAATTTCTATGATACGTCACCTCTTCAAAGTCATAACCCATGCTGCTGATTCATGACATGATTACCATGCCTTCAAAAGTTCAATTAGCTAAATCTGAAATAGAATTTCCAAAGGCAGTGTTGTCCTCTGAGGTAAAATAAATGTCAGAAAAAATGTACTAACTGAATAAATACCATCCACTTGCAGTTAAATACTTAGACTACAGATGGATTATGGCACTTAAGCAAATAGAGCTGTGTTGTAGAAAAGGTTGCAAATATGCCTTTCAACCCTGTGGGTTCTGTCCAAGAAAAATCAATATTAACAAAAAATAGACTTACAGAGTTCTATAGTAAGGTGCTTCTCTAAGTTGTGTATTTTTGTGAAAATTTTTCTGCTTTGAAATCAAATGCATTTGAATTCATTTATTTGCTGTTACTTTTGTGTGTGTGTATGTGTGTACTGCTGATACTCTTAGTTCTTAAATTTCACTAAATTTCAAGTTTAACTTCACATAAATTGAGAAAACAGCATTATTTCAATTTTGAAAGAATTTAGATTTTTTGGTGCACGGAAGTTTTGGCACCTGGTGCAGCATCCATGGATGTAGGCTGGGTTCTTCAGCTTTGCACATCATGGATACACCTCTGGCTTTTCTTTGGAGAGGTGACAATTGCATGCTTTGTACAGTCTTCACTTCTGTTAATCTGGTAAATATGAAAAATGGATTTAGGATAACAGCAGTGACTGGAAAGGGAGACTTATAGACAAAGAGGTTTGAACCTAGCCCAAGGTTACTGTGTGTTTTTCATTAAGGGGGCAGAAGAGTATCCCCCGAGAACTATGAGCTGTGGTGACAACTGTGATGAATGAGGTGGGTATGCCTGACTGGCAGGTTTATAGGAAGGGTTTGAGTGGTCTTGGATTGTGCAGCATGCAATATTTAACAAAGCTGGCTTTAATAGTTTGCCTACTGGGCCTCAAAGACGTTCAGTAAGTTGTCACAACAACAGTTTCTTTTCAGAATTGGTACTCACCTTCTCTTCATGTTGCTGAGTAACTAATGTGGTATGTGGGGTATACAGCTTACTGTAACAGATCCAAGGCTTAAGGACAGTATGTGTTTAAGGCTTTCACATAAGAATATGAACAGTGAAAAAAAGACAGTGGAAGTCTTTAGGAAAAAAAAAAAAATTGACCAGCAGTGTGATTATTGGCTCTTGGATTTTTTTGGGGCATGTGATTCAGTGACACTGGATTCTCTGGATTCAATATACCTCATAGAATTTTGTAAGAGCTGCCTAGGCACGCAGTGATATGCCCTGTCCAGACGTCAACATCTTGGTGTTCTTTCTACATCAAACCCTAATTTAAGACAATGTAAAAATGTTTAAGGAGACAATAAGTGGAGGAAAAGCAGTATGTTTGGTGCTTTTGCACCAAACCCTTGTTTCAGCTGTGTTCTGCAAACCCATGTGTTGTGAAAAATATGCAGAAATTAACGTCGTACTTTGCTTCAACCAAATTATGATATGAGGGAACAGGTTGGGATTCCAGTGCACACCTGAAAATTATGGGGCAAGGAGGAATAATTTAGTAGGGATGCTCTTCTTTCTAGCATTAGATCAATCAAAAGCAATCAAAGCAATGGTTTGGGTTCAACATCCTCATCAGCAAAAATTCCTTCATGAGCCAAAATGGAGAACAGGACAAACTGTTCATTTTCAGTTCCTGTGCAATGAAAATGATGGTGGAATATAAATCAGTTTCTTAAAGCTGCTAGAACTATCAGGCATAATCCAAGCCCTGCAATCTATTTTGAGACATTATTGTCCAAATGGCAGATTTTAGTATACCGCTCACCATCATTTTTTCAACTTCTAGTTGGTATATCTGAGATGCAGAGCTGTGATAATGACCTTTATTACACAGAATCCAGTGTAACAGCTCAAACAAATTTTTCCAGGGGATTATAGATGGATTTGATATGAACGGCTTTCTTTTTGGTTTATTGTTGGAAAAAGTAATTGCTACAAGGTAATTGCAATACTTCTGGTTTTGTTTGGAACATAATGTGACTATTCCAGCACAATTTAGGATGACCTTTGGTTAGATTTTGATAAAATCCCAAGTAAGTATGCGCCTGTAAGAACCATGCTCTGTCTGACAAATATCCTGTATCTATAAACAAGAGTTGTAGTGGAAGCTAAGCAAAACTTCATGTTTCTTACATTGGTCAGATGATCCTGGTGCTGCACAAGATGGATGTTGAAGGGAAAAAGACCCTTGATGTTGGTTGAATGTTTTGGGGTTTTTTTTCCATGACATGTCCACTTTTATTTTTTCATGGTATTTGCTATATTCTGTATTTTACTTTTTCTTGCTTAAAAAGTAAATATTAAATTTTGTTGTTTGGGAATGGTATTCTCCAATTTAATAGTCTTGCCAAAACCATACCACTGCTCACTTTTGCCCTCTCCCTCCAACTGGAAGCCCAAAAGTCAAAGATCATGGGTGGAGCTGCCTTGTGACAAAGGAACTGGCTTTCTGACTATTGATTTTTGTACTTACCAGAAACATTAATGTAAGCATAGAACTACAGGAGCTCAAATAGACTCCTGTATTCACTAAATAGTTACACCTTTGTGATGTCATAACTGGCTATTGTAGAAAGGATTACAGGGTACCAAAAAGAATGGTGACTTTAAGTGTCGAGTAATAGAAGAAACCAATCAGCACTTGCAGGAAATATTTGTCATTTTTTGAGTGATCTCGGCAGGAGAGACATAACTATCTTGATTTCTTCCTAAAGTAATATTGTCCAGGTTTTTGAAAACTGTCAGAGTAAGCACTTTGCTCTTGCCGAGAGATGCCCTTGAGGTTTGTATATGATGTCATGCAGAATTTATGGTGTACAAGTACAAATATTTGGAAGAGCCTGTGGGACAGGTGAGTGAAAAGTGTTTGTATATCTCCTTTATCAAGTATTAAAAGTATTAACATAGAGAAGATAGTTCTCTGACTGTATAAAGCAATGGCAGGCAGATACTTTCAGTTCTTTCCAAATTCAGATCTTAAGCTGCATCAATCTCTTTGAAAGGTTTGCTTTTGATTAACCCTACATAACCTGCATAGTGTCCGCTTTGTGGAGTTCTGAACTTTTTTTTTTTTTGCAAAACCAAGTGATACCACTGAACAATTTTAAAGCAAATCTATTATATTCTTTTTGATGAGGAAAACAAAAATATGGCTTTACTGAAAAGAAGTCCAACAATAGTGAAAGAGTAGCACCCCAATTACCTTATCTTTTCAGGACATACATTAGATAAGTATGGAGTCTGAAAAATGGTATTTTTGTAGAGCTCCAAATATTCTGAACATAGTGAATTTAGTGTAATCCAATCAAAAATATTTCTGACTTTTCTTTGTGTTTAGAAGTATACTTTTCTTCAGCTAAGAGGTATATTTTTAATTGAAGTGTGAGTCAGAGACTGGCCACACAGTTATCTGTGTAAGACACAAGGAGATTGGAGAAAGCTGTAAAACTGATTGAAGTTCAAAACTGTTATAATGAATAGGTTTATCCAGAAACAGCAATTTTGTTTTATAAGGACAAAGAGCTGTTTTTTTATGTTGACAAATGAGCAGTACTGCTGCCACCAAGACTGGGACACTTTCTTGATAGCTCAGTGCTTTTTAAAGATCACACAAAAAACTATCAAAGGAAATACATAAGAAAAGGGCATACATTTGACACTTTACTGGAGGTGTCCAATAACAAATATCATTTATGTGAAACTTGTAAAGATTGTGATTAATTTAGGAGGTCAGGCATGGGAAGAAAAATAGGAGCACCTGAATGTGGTAACCCTTTGCCTTTAATAAGCACTTTGTGTGTAATAAGCAGGGTTATTTGTAATTGTAAAAGTCATATTCTGAAGCCTTTGACTTGAGATATTTTGATGTGACTTTCAGAGTGTCAGAGCTAAAGGATATGGAAATGATAATGTACTCCAGAACAGAAGTTATTCCTAGGCTTTTGGTTATGCAAGCTCTGAAATGGGGTCTGTCAGTATTAGAAAATACACAAATTGTTCGAATGACCGGTTTGATGTTAGATTAATAGTAAAACTAGAGAAATATGAGTGGGAAACATTCAGCATGAAATAAGTAAGAAAAAGTTGAATGACTTTCAATAAACCAAGTAATATTTTCCAAAATTAGTGGTTACTAGATTTTTCTTTAAACCAAAACCAAACCATTAAAAATAATATTTTATAGTATTTTGCCAGTTGATCACAAATCACAATATACAATAAACATATATATGTTTTGTTGTTTGCTAAAATTATTTTAAAACTTCTTGAAAATATTTGGAAATAAATAATTGCACAAGTAATATCGTGCTACCCTTGTTTTATACTGTGGTAACAAAAGCTTTAACTTTTCTTTTTTAAATGCTGCTTATCATTCTATGTACTCTTTGCCGTCTTCTTTCAGCTTTTAACACATTCATTTTTATTAATTAATTTCATGAATTATTGTTTATTTTTTAATTCTGCAGTCTTGGATTATCAGTGTTCTTAGGTCTTGTCAGTACCAGAGATATCTGTATCCTTCATTGATCAAGTTAGTGTAGCAGCAGACTTAAGGGTGGATTTCTGATTATTTCATGCATTTCCTGAGATTGAGACACATCAGACTGGATGGCTCCTGTTGTCAGCTGTTTTCTTACTCTCATCAGGTTAAAACTGATTTTTTTTGTATCATTTGTTTATAATGACTTTAGATTTGATATTGAATCCTCTGGCATCAATGACTGTGTGAAATGGAGCATCAGAGGATACAACAATCAGATGAGGTCTGGATTAGTAAAGTATCAGACTGAAATATAGGATATGCAGGTTCTCTTGCCTCTTAGCCCAGAGACAGAGCAGTGATGAGACAAGTGCTTCATTGCTGTGTGCTGGACTTAACCTGCCTGTAAAGTAGGCATAACTGTGCTAATGCAGGTACAGTGCATGCATTAGATGTTCACAGCACTGTAGGAGAGAAGTTACTGTTAAAGGCATGATTCCTGTGTCATCTCTCTTCAATATAGTCTGGGAAATCCCAATCTAAATGCTGGACTACTGCAATCTTTTGAATAATCTAAATTTTTCACTTGACACTGTTGAGATTTTTTTTGTTTGTTTGGGATTTTTTGTTTGTTTTTATGGGTTTGAGGGTTTTTTTGTTCATGAGTGTCTTGTCTTTCTTTCAAAATGAAGAAGTAGCTCTCTTCTTTCAAAGATGTATCTGTGTAGTATAAAGAAAAGTGGTGTACTTGAAAAGCTTTATGAAACAATTTACATCAGTAATCTAAAAGTGGTGTGGAAAGAAACAGTTCTCTTTGATCTAAAAGTATAGCAAGATAAAATATATCAATGTTAACTCACATTTCTAACTTTTAATCCTCTGTGAAGGTGATTCCCTTTTTCTGAAGTTCTGTCTGCACACTAGAAGTGCGCTTATGGAATTTGGAGGATGGACAACTAGAAATTAGTGAAATACTGATAATATCCAGTTTTGAGTAAAAGCATTAAGACAAACTTTAATATGTTCCTAGTAAGTAGTAACAGTAGAATGAAATTAAGTTCTTGTTAATACTCAAGTATAGCTCTTCTGTTGCAAGCAGTGCTGAGGCCCTCCTTGATTCTATTAGTTTGCCATGTGAAGAATTACTGCTCAAAAGATGCTTTTTGACCTTACCTTCTGTTGGTGTGGCCTCCTGCAGTAGCTGCCAGAGCACCAAGGTTGCAGCAAGGATTGACAGGACAGTAAAAAAGAACTAGACTCTCTAACCACAGCAAAAAACAAAACTGTGAGACAGCAAATACCACTGTAGAGAAACTGAAAGGAATTTCTGTTCTCACGTTATAGAGTCTTGGATTCTGTCTCACCAGCTTGGACAGGGGATGTTCCCCTGTCTCCTACCACACTACTGGGTGGCAGTACTGTAAAACAGAGAGTGGCTGCTGTTTTCAGGGACTTGTCTAGTATGAACAGAAGAATAAAACCAGTGTAATAGTGAGAACTAAAGTAGTGTGTTATAACACTGAAAAGTACCTCCCCATTCAGTGACTTGTGTGAAACAAAAACTTCTTTGGTACCTTATCCATAGACTAAAAGGACATCAGAAGAGAAGCACTAATAAACCATAGCAAACGTAATAAAAATAAGGTTTCTTTTTTCCCTGCATGAAAGCACAGTTTTTTTTAACTAAACTATTTATAATATGTAGAACATGTCTAGATGTGGAAGGAAGAAAAGTTAGAAATATCCAAAAAGTAGGTCTGTAATCTGGGATGTGTGAGAACTACATCCCTATTTCAAATCAGTAGGAATCAAAAAACCCCAGAATTCCTGACATCTAGGTAAGATCCTAAAAGATACTGACTTGTAACAGTTTCTTGGAAAAATTTGCCTATGACTGTTTTTTTTTAAAGTCCTGTGTGGTGGCCAGATAAAAAGGATGTGCAGTGGTCAGTTAGGAAGCTGAGAGAAGCCAGAGTACATGTGATTTTGAAGGGGCTTAGAGGATTATGCTTTACTGCGTAAAAGGAAAACAGTAATTAGGGTCTCCAGATCTAAAATGTATATGCTTGCAAGAAAACATTGAAAATGGAACAAAATCATTCAGATTCAGCCACTGACTGCATCTGGCTATAGTTTTTGCTCCATTCATGTGAGGAAATGGTTGTGGGAGTTGAGGGGTTTTGCTTTGTTTTTTTCCTTAGGATGAAGTTAAATAGTTTCAAGCTGAGATTCTCATTACCTAGGAAAACATTAAGATGAAAGAACTTGAAAAGCACCTTTGTAACCTGTCAAATGAATAGATCTACAGCCACTATTACAGAAATACCTTCATGTGCAAAGTATGGCCTCAAATTTTAAATAGAGTGTTTGGAATCAAGTTCATCTGATAATGATGTGGTTGAAATTATTGACAGGTTCCAGGTAAAAAAGTTATATTCTTTGTCATCAATGAATGGCAAACGATTCAGTGGAATAATGGTTACTCAAGAGTTTAGCTAGATGATTTAGTATAATGTAATATAATTCTTGATATATCACATCTTCGTCACCTTAACAATTTTGCTTTAAATACCCTGTACTGGCCTTAAAAAATTTATTTCTCCCTTTTAATTTTGAAAAAAAGGGTGGTGTATAAGTACATTTGCTTGTGGGGAAATAGAAGCAGATATCCTTCTCCATATTTTTAGGAACTGTTATTATATTCTTTTTTAAAAATTCTGTCTATATCTTGAATGGAAATTTTAATTAGGTTCTTGATGCCAGCCTTATAATGTAAGGCATAGTATACACAGAAGCACAGAGGCTTCTCGTACCAAAAATGTTAAATTGTTTTTTCATAATAACTGTGACCTTTTAAAACCATTTTAAAATAAGCTTCTTGGTTTCTTAATTTTATGTCAGATTATGTATAAACTCTGTTGCTCTGCTTCGGAAGAAGTCATGCATAATTTAGTAATAAAACAAATATGCTTTGTTTTACTCTTTAAAATGTCAGCAGTTCTAGCTCACATCTGATGTGCATGGGTGCTGCAGTCACTAAGAGATGCCACAGTTAGTGTCCTGTAGTGCATTTCACATGAATCTGTACAATTCTAAGGGAACTGCAAAATACATAGCACAGGCCCATATTCTTTTCTATGAAATGTCTGTTGTAACATGAGTCTCCTGAGGAATCTGATGAATAGTTTCTCTCTCTGTAAATTAAAGGGAAACAAAATCCTCTCTACAACTTTTGTGGTCCATATATGAACTAAGATGTAGACTATACCTAGCTGTCATTGCATTTCACATAATGAAAATGCATTTCTTTTCTATCTAATTGAGACCTGGCATAGCTTTATTTGTCTATTTTGGTGTCCCCGAGGATATTGTCAGTGAAAATGTAAAACCACATGGTCTCCCCAATTCTCTCCTACGACCTAAGTTGTTTTTGTCTTGGAAGTAACACAGTGTAATATGAGATACAGCAGTTGCCAAGGTAACTGTTCTTTTCTCATTTGATAGCAGCAGGTGAATGGTTGCCTGGATATCCACAGTAATTTGCTGGGGCTCTAGTAATTCACGAAGGATGCACACATTCTTTTCCAGGCTTGTTTTTCTCTCACAGAGGCTTTGACTAAAATCCCAAGGTACATGATAAGTATTAAAATGTTATTCAATATTATTAAATAATCATTCTTCCTTTAGTGCTGGGTTTTCAATATTAATATTTTTATACTGTTTTAAATGCAGAATATTAGACCAAGATCTTTTTGTATTTTCTGATTTTTTTTTTTTTTATCTTGGTTTGCTATTTCAAAGCCCTTCAGAAATTTAGCTATTTAACACCATATTTCAGTCTGGATCTAATAAGACAATTTTTCAAGTGCAATTTCTGCTTCATTTTTATTGCACTATCCTTTAGTGAAATCAGTAAGATGTTTGAAAATAAGACTGGTCTTTCATTCTAATTCTGCTGCAGCATTCTCCTGAATTTAAAAGGCAATACACCCAACAGATTTTTTGGACTTTGCAAATAGATGGGAAAGTTCTCATGAAATGTTACATAATAATTATTTTCAGTGATTAGAAACTCAGTCTTCAGTGTGTCATAATTCAGTTTTATGTTTACTGTTTTATTCAATCTGTTGGCAGGTCCAGAAAGAATCTGTTGCATTGTTTATAACTCAGTTTATTAGCTCATTACATACACATAATGAGAATGCGAATAAAGTCTTTAATTTGGGACAAACAGAATATGTTTTAGTGCTTTCACTTATGTATAAAGTTAACCATCCAGGCCCCTGAACATGTCATTTGTATGTTGCCTGAATTTCAGCTGTTAAATACTTTGAATTGAGCAATCTCCTCATGTAATCTCTAAATTTAGCACTTTATGTGAAATAGCATTTCTTAAAGAAAAATATATCTCTCTTCATAATTCTGTAACTGCTATGAATAATACCAACTAATACCATTTGTCCCCAAATAATACCATTATGAACAAGCTGCCATTAGATAAGTAATCAGCTAAATAAAGCCATCAGCCATATATATGAAGAGAAGGACAAGACTGGGTCAAAGCTGTTCCACCTTTAAGAGTTAAATATGTACTCTCAGTGGAACTATTCTGTGTACTGGCAATCATGACATTCTGAGAGATTTGATGGAAATCTTGTGGGTTTTTTTAATATCTCTAGGTTTTTTCTTTATGAGCACTTGCTTTCTGAAAAGCAGAATTAGTGCTGGAGATGAGTTTTAAAGTTGACAGTGAAACTGCTTTATAACAGTAGTTTAGTCTGCTTTCTTTCAGGTACTGAAATAAAATGGGGGTGTGTGTCATTGTGTGGGATAGAAAGTTCTTGGCTCAGAAGTAAATTGTTTTGCCTCCTTAAAAAGGGGTTGGAGAACAAGTAGATTTGTTTTAGGTATCCATCTTAACCAAGACTACCATCTGACAGGTAGACTCAACATCTTGATGCCACTGTAAATGTTAATGTTAGCTCTGCGTTGTTTTGATAGCCTTGTCAGACACTTATTCACCAATAGTACTTATTTAAGTAGATCAGACCCTCAGAATTAACTAAACTGCTGTAATTCTCAGTCTGAGGACACATTTTTACTGAGGCTTGTAACTTTAAGCAGATGTGATAGTTGTTTTCTTCTCCCTTCATGACTTGACACTAAATCCTGCAGCTCAAGTGAATGATAGCAGTGACCGAAGCACAGCTCTAAAATTCTGGATTGTCTTGTAAGTTACCTGAAGTGCAGCATTTTGTAACAAACCTCTGCAAGACCTCTGGAGAAGCTTTCATTATTTTTTTTAAATTTAATTTAAAAATTTAAAAATTTTAATTAGTAAAATAAATTTCTCTCTCTTCCTATAAAGATTTCCAAATTCAAGTCTGCTATTGAACCAATGTGAACCGAAATAATGTTAATAGAGGTGCTAATATTTTCTGAACAATAGAAAGAAAATGCCTTATTGATATATATTATTCCCTCTGGTTCTACGTATCATGTTTTTGGTTTATAAAGTCTCTTAACAGTGGAACAGGTTGGAAAATACTGTCCTTTTAAGCTGACAAACTAGTACTTCTGTTTATTTCAGTAGGGCGAAACGGACCTTTCTTCAACAATAACCTTGAAGTTTGCAGCTTCATTACAGTTGAATGTTAAAAACAAAATTAACCCAATCACACATAACAACAACAACAAAACCCAAAAAACTCAACCCTTCCCCCCCCCAAAAAAACCTCAAAAAACCTGAGGGTACTTAGGTCCTCCTAAAGTTGCATTTCTCTATGGTAATTGGATTATTTTCTCCCATAGGTGTAATAGGGCTTCTAGAAGCTGTAAGTACCAGGCATGTGTATTCTTCAAAGTGACTGTTGTTGCTGAGGTGAATCATCAAATCGTCCATGTGTTGTGTTTTAAAAATTGTTCTTAGTTTATACAAGTAAAGGTTGGCACTTGTGGGGAATTTTAACAACTCTGGTGAATTAAATCTATGAAATACAGACCTGGGAGTCCAGAAAATAACTTTGAAAGAATTAGGTATTACATTTGAATAGAAGAAACAGTGAATTTAATATTTTTTTCTTAATTATTATGTTAAAAGTTTGGTGCTTTTTGTGTATGCAGAAGCTGCAGAACAGATGTAATATTTACAAAAAAAAAAATTAGGAACACAGTAATGTTTGAAAACATGGTAATATCTTGTGACATGAGTGGTCTTTACAAATTGTTAGAAGACTGTGTTCTGCAGCAAAGTTCTCAGCATCTCACTTTATCTACTCTTCTTGTGGCTGATTTTTGATATCAAAAAGGGTGGAGGTCACTTGAGAGCAACTGCTTGAACAACCTCTTTGCAGAAGAGTAAAATTATATATGTCCAGCTTTCTCAGGTGAGTTGTTTCTTCCTTAAAAAATGAGTGAAAAAGTTTTCAGGCTACAGATTGAACTTCTGTCTCTTAGTCCATAGCAAATCAATATCAGATCAATTAAAAATACAACTGAACATATTTTAAATTTTCAGAAGTGTTTCAGTGCAACTGCTTATATGTATGCTTTTTTTTTTTTCTTATTGAAATGATACAGATGTAATTTTACTGGCTATGATTCTTCCAAGGTAAGTTAGTTTGAGAGGGGGAAAAAGCTGAGAGAAAACAAATGCTTGGACTCATGCAGTCAAGGAGGAAATGTATCATTTACTCTGATTTAGTTAGAGGAACTAAAGTAGTTAGCAGAAGTGAGTCCTGTGGTTGAAGAGGGCAGGTTAAAATAGATTGTAGGTTTTTTTTGATAAGAGGCTACACTTATATTGTATATAAAGGTAGTTGCATGTTTAACAGCAAAATTGAAATGAGCCCTGTGAAGATTAGAGCTCCTAAAACTTATTTCTAGAAATAAGGTGTGAATGCTGTTTACCAGGCAGTGGGAGCCCAGTTTGTGTGTTTGGGATTCACTGCACTGTGCCATTAAATAATGTTATGAATGGTGTGTGAATTACTGACTCTTATAAATGGAATTTATCAAGGTAACTGGTTTTGAAAATAATGGTTTTAAAGAATGGGTTTGAAATTAGTAAAATTTTTCCTGTTGCTTATGATGTACAGTTTAAAAAAGCAAGCTACTCTGATGAGGAAAAAATAAATCACAGTTTGATCTTGTGTTGGTCCAAATGACCATCACTGAACAAATGCTGGTAAAATCCTACTTTGAGTTATATTGACAACATAAACAGTATTTAAGGACTTAAAAATTGAATATGTGCAAATGCCATCCAGTATAATGTAAAAATTCATCTCCAGCTTTCAGTAGGCATTCTCAAGTTCTCTGTGTTGTGGCTAAATACAATTCAGGCATTTATGAGTGCAGATGGTGTTTTTAACCAGCTGTACCACTGTGATGTAAAAGGAATTCCTTGTAACATAGAAGGGCACCTCATCAGCTGAGAGGAATGCAAGGAAAAGTGATCTAAATGAACCCATAGAAACATCTGTTGCAGTCATAAATATATATGAGTCTGTTCAGCTGTATAGAATCAAAATTATGTTTCAATAACACTTATTTTAATAAGCCATAAAAGAGATTGCATTGCAAATTATAGATGGTGACTGAATTTTAAGATCAAACTAATGCTTATTTTTGTGCTGCATTTTCACATCAAGACAACATTGTGTTTCCCTTAATACAGTTAGAAATAAAGCAACTTGGCAAAGAAAATAACAGGCTTGCCCTTGTATTTTTTGTGAACAGTCATAGTTTGGGCTAGAAATTATTGAGAAATTTGAAATGTATTTTGTATATTACTCTTCACTTAAGAAAAAAAAAGTAGGAAACTATCTCCTCTTTATCCAAGTGTAAGGTCTCTAACATTCCTGTCGTCTTGGAACTAGCAAAAATGGCTTTTTAAATGAAGCTACTCATTGCCTTCTATGGTTAAGGGATTTAATTAATTTATAAATTAGGTAAATTGCTTTGCAATATTTACAGTCTTAGAGAGCTCTTGTCAATGCTGGTAAGGTCACAATGAGTTTCTATACACTTGAGAGAAAAAAAGAGAATGAGTCATATCCATATCTCAAGGATGGGAGTGTTTTCTTAAGTCTTAATGGTGAATCAATTCCCATTCATGTAAATAGGACAAAAATTCAGCCTCTTTTCATCTCTTCTATTTCTTACCTGAGAAAAAAAACTTTCTTAACATATTTTCAGAGTTGTGCTTCTGTCAATCCTCAGTAATTTTTCTTTCTGTTTTTTGTTTTCCAGAATGGTCTTGTAGGTTTAACTCTGACCAACAACTAGGCACCACACAGTCACTTCCACTTCTCCCCTCTCTCCACCACTGCCATGAGGGGAAGAGAATTGGAAGGGTAAAAGTAAGAAAACTCTTGGGTTGAGATAAAGACAGTTTAATAGGGAAAGCAAAAGCTGTGCACAGACAGAGCACAAGGAATTTGTTTTCATACTTCCCATGAGCAGGCAGGCATTCAGCTGTCTCCAGGAAAGCGTGGCTCCCTTATGGGTGGCGATTACCTGGGAAACCAGGTACCATCACTCCAAATGTCCTCCTGATCCCTCTTTCCTCAGCTTCATATGCTGACCATGAAATATCCCTTTGGTCAGTTGAGGTCAGCCATCTCAAATGTGTCACCTCCCAGCATTTTGTGCACCCACAGCCTCCTTGCTGGCAGGGTGGTGTGAGTGGTAGAAAAGGCTTTGGCTGAGGGTAAGCACTGCTCGGCAATAACTGGAACATCCCTGTATTACCCACAGTGTTTTCAGTATGTATCCAAAACACAGTCTTATACTAGCTACTGTGAATTCACTCTATCCCTGCTAAAACCAGCACAAATAGCTAGTTCCAGTCTTTTCTCAAGTTGACTACTTGCGTGCCCTCTTTAGAGCGATGAACTCAATTGAGGATGAATTTTTTTTTCATTATTCTATTATAATTTTATTCTACAGGTATAGCTTACTTTGATTTCCTGCTGCAAATCCTGTTTCCACTTACTGATCGTCTTCAAGTGAATATGTAATACATGCCATAACCAATCTATCTCAGTACCCTAATCAACATCCATTTAAATGCAACACAGGTTTTATGTCTGTCTGGTCTTGCCAATCTAATTGACATAATTTGGACTTATTAGGAAAGTTCTAAATACTGTTACACTGTCAATTAAAAATAAAACTCCTGAAGTAGTCTGAGGAACATGCAAGTTGATATTTAGCACTTAAATTTTTAAAATAACTAATTTAACTATAAATAATGTCATTAATACTTGAAGAGCAGATTACTTACTTGCAATGCTTAGCAGTGTATTAAAATTGTTATCTCAGAATATTTGAATAGTGATTTAAATGAAACATTGAAATGTATTAATTTTTTTCATGATAATGGAAAAAATTAATGGTCTGAAATTTGCCTGTGTGAACTACTCAGAGAGAAGTTTGGATAATTCCTGCCTGCTACTGAAGGACTATTTCTGTCAGGCCTTGTCATGCTTGACTTGTATCATCTGTGGGAGCTGCTCTGTCAAATTGATGTTTATTTGATATATATTTAATTTCTCTTCAGTAAATTTGTGCAAACACAGGCATCATGTGCACACATGCCTGCTAGTATGCTAAGGAGATGAGCAGAAAGGGACACTGGGAGATGTCAATCCATGTTTTAGGTAGTTGTGGCTGACTGGATGCTGATAGGCATCTTCAGCTCGACTGCACCTTCTGCTAACATTCACTGGGTCCTGCCTCAAGGTGGAGCTGTTATATTTGCAATGGAGATGAAGACTTGAAAAGCATTTTCTTCCCCCAAGTGCTGTTTCTGATTTGAATAGATGTACGAGTTAGATTGGTAAAGAGAAACGGCGAGCAATTTTCCTCTCCCTCAGCAAAAGCTAGAGTCATCAATGTGTCACGCAGGTGGATGGGCCTACAACACTGACTTTTATTCAATCTGACATCACCTTTTGTAGGTTCAGGAAGATGCATACCTTTCACTTCCAGTAGGTATTCAGCAGGATTATGACAATGTGCGCATTCCAGCTGTCAAAAGCAGTGCTGTTCTTCTTGTGGCTCTTTGTAATTGGGAATGTTTTCCCAGAAGACAGTATGTGTGTGTGTATTGTGTTCTAATTAAAACTATATGAGACAGTTATGGCAGGCTGTCAAATCAATGGGACGCTGGGTATATTTTAGTCTCCATGCTATAGTCTAAATAACCTTTTAAGGACTCTGTTCCCTCAATGTGGTAAATAAATGCTGAATGCTTTATACTTAATAGACCTTTGAGTAATGTGTTCCACATGGCTTTATTGCTGGAATGAGACCTTCTTATCACTAAATACACAATAGTGACATGAGGTCATTCCAGCATGAAGAAATGCATAAATCTCCTAGATGAAAGAAGTCAGTTTATTGTGAAGTTTAGTTAAACAGGAATACTTTAAAGTAAACCTTGGTGGCAAATTTAAGGAAAGTGAGAGAAATCTATAAATACTTAATCTAGTCATCTTTGACCTCTCAGTTTAATACTATGAATGTCTATGTCAGCTGGATTTGTGAAAGTGATGCTCATTTCCTGCCTATTTTTATTTTTTCGAGTGAGAGTATCTGTATTCTGGTAACTCAAAACATTAACTATATAATGCACTTCTAAAACTTCTTTTTTCAGAGTGTAGGAAAGAGATTGAGTCAAACCTCTCTCTTAACAGGTGTAACAGGTGACCTGCTTTCAGTTCATTTTGTGTGAAGTTTACCAGAATTGAGAAGAAATTAAATTAGACCCTGAATAACTTCTGAACTGGGAGCAGGTCTAGGGGACTCTGTAATGGGCTGGGTACAAAGTGTCCATTGGTGAGGGGGTTCACACTTTGAAGCCAGTATTATATACACAGTTGGGTGACATCTTTTTTTGTTAAGACACTTATTCACCAAAAATGGAGCTTCTAATTTCTGGCAGTATTGGTGAAATGGGATTCAATTAGCTTTGACTGGCACAAAAATGGAAAAAAAAGAAACATTCTTGAATGGTGAAACTTTTTAGTGTTCTAAAAGGCAATATTTTTCTTATTTGGGCCTATAATGAAGGCATGGACTTTTGAAGATAATGCACAAAACTAAAGACAAATTCCTTATTTATATTCAGATCCTGGTTTCAATGGATGTTTTATTTGCATATTAGTGATGAATGGTTTTGTCCATTTTGTCCAATTACCTCCAAATATTTTATTCTTTTACCTGTTACTTAAAACATTTTTTTGTGCTTCTAATGCATGTATTGATTCAGGCAGGGAGAGAATTCACTTCAGGTTAAGTACCTTTCATCCCTGGGACAGGTTGGTAAAAAAACAACAATACAGATTCATATCTTAGTGATGTAAATGATAATTCTGCTTTAATTCTAAACCTAGTTCTATTAAAATTACTGGGATAAAAGTAGTTCCAGCTGGTTGAAATGGTTCAATTTTCCCTAAATCATACTGAGCCTGAAATATGAATAAGAAATACTGAAAATGGTGATACTTTGAGCTTTTTGCCTTTTTTTTTTTTTTTTTCAATTGTTTGTTTGGGGAGCTCTTACTCAGGAGTTAAACCTTGTGTTGTGGAATTAGTCTGTTTACCTTAGTCTGTGTTTTTCAGAGTAATTAGGGACATGTTTACTACTCTTGATGAAAACAGATGTTGAAGTTCTCTGCTAACAGGAGTGCAAGGTGTTTGGCTGTGCAGTCAGTTCTGCAAATTTACTTCTGTGTTTTCTATGTGTTATAGGTGCCCCAGGCCCAGTTTTTGAGTAATTTTGGTTCCCACCTCATATGCTATTTATGGTTCTTGGATGGTTCATGTCTGTTCTGAGAAAGAGAAAGATAATTCCTTATTGCAATATTTGAAGTTATTTGAAACTAATTGGAGACTGTCTGAAACTCAGAGCACAGTTTTGTCAGTTTATAGTAAGTTGGTGAGAGTTAAGTCAGACTCACTTTCAGATTAAGAAGCAACTGAATGTAGCTTTGGCAGTTGTCAGGACTGTATAGCAGGATGATGATGATTTATTTTTGTTATTTTTGTAGGTTGCACGTATGAGTGCTTCCTCTTTGTTTTATAGGTAAGTTTCCTAATTTTAGAGCTTGAATCCACAATAATTAAAATTAGTGTAGAATAAACCTTCTATCCCTGTCCCATATTTCTTCTCAGCTTATTCTGAGAACTGCAGTTTCTGTCTTTTTGCTCAGCTTTTCAGACATACTGCAGATAGCAGCATTCAAAAATCAAAATCTGCCAGTTTCAGTTTGCTTGTCTATACTGATCCTAGCTGGCAGCTTCAGCTCAGCTTGGCTTGGAGTAGCTGGTGTTGTCAGAAGCAACTTTTGCTGTCCTCTCAGCAGAAGTGATCTGAAAAACATGGCAGAAGGAAGAGGATGAGCTGAATAAGCTTCTAACCAGCTAATATGTTCACAAATCCAGCAGGGCTTGAATGTCTGAAAAGCATGGTGATGCTCACCTTTCCTGAGAAGGGCTTGCTATACTATTTGGCCCTAGCAGAACTATGTAGGTGGATAACTCATTTCAAAAAGATGTTGCTCCCCTTCTGTCAGACAAAGGTATATCATCAGGAAAGAATCTCTAAAATTTATGAACTGCAGACTCACTTGCATTTTTCAGCCTTTACTGGTATTTTCTATATACAGATAAGTAATAAATAGAAAATTCAATACAAACCTCCATTTTCTTTAAACTTTCTAGCACATTTTAGTTTATTAAAGCAAAAAAGAAATCTTAAAAAGAATGATTTAATGATGCTGAGAGACTGAGTTGATTATAAAATTGAAATATAGATGACAGCCAAGTTGTCCTGGACTTGTCCTGTTGCTCCTCTCTCAATTCAGTGGTCTCAATCCTCATCCTCCTCCAAATCATTTTCAGAGAGAATGAACTTGGAATATTTCCTTGGGATTTCAGCAAATTGTGACACTCTACATATATCAGCTATACTTATTTAATCTGTATCTGTACTGCATATTATGATGCTTTCAGAATGTATCTGAATATCTGAAAGTACTGTATTTTGTGCCCATAAGAGTGGGTACCCGGTTGATCGGACACCTGTAGAAGAATAGATCCTATACAGAGCCCTACTGTGTGAATTAATTTTCCTGAATGAATGCCTTTGGCATAGCACCCTGGAAGAAGAAGACTCTATGGGGGAGAAAACCCCCTCAAGCAAACATGTAAAGTGAATTCTCTAGGAAATGTGTTTTAATACATCTGTAATTTTTTATTTGTGCATCACATATATAATGAATTTTGCTAAGTATTTCTAAAATTAAAAAAAAATATTAACCTCCTAGGTTATTTTTTTTTCAATCAGTCAGGCTGTTAGAATATCTTCACACTATTTAGAAGTTCTGGAAAACTTGCTGTTACAACCAAGATAACATTTCTTGAGCATTGAGTTACCCAGTTCTGTTCATGCTCTTCTGCTGTGTCCATCACCAAGTTATTTGTTTTCCTGATCTGTTCCTATGGGAACCGTGTGGTTTTAATTACATGTTATGATGAGGGATTATCTCTTTTGCTTTGGCAGGATTGCTTAATGTCATTCCATCTCTGTAATGAAAAATGTATTTTTCAGTTGGCATAAAAATATTGTCAGACTAAAAACTAGCGATGATACTTTCCCTAAATTCCATTAGACTGATTATTTGGGACTCTTTATTTCTTCTTTGGGGTTTATTGCTGTTGTTTTTAAATTATTCTCATTAAAAGTGTTGCTGTACTGTGCTGATGTGGTGGATGAAGGCAGTAAATGTGGTCGTTGTGGAAGATGTAAGCAGGAGTAGAACTACATTTACTTGCAGAGGAGAAGAGGAGTCAGATGGAGCAGTGTACCATTTAGGGTTTGAAGGGATATTACAACAGCCTTTGTATTCAGAAGTTTTCGCTTCTGAATACAAAAAAACCCTGCATTTGCTTAGCATAGTATACGCTCAAGTTGTAGAAACAGTACTACTCACAGCTTTTTATGTATCAGAACTAATGTATTCAGCAGTAATAACTTTAAAGAAAAATGACTGCCTGGCACCCTATTTTTTTCCAGGAGGCATTTGTTTGACAGGTAGACCTATTGAGAAGCTGGCAAAAAGTCAGCAGGAGCACTGGAGGTAATGCACAGTCAGAAGGAGGCCTAGAGGCAGTGGCTGTGTCTAGTGACTCTTCTTTTGACTTCTCCTCTTTAATTTTGTGATTTAGTGACCTTTTACAGTTCAGCAGACAAGGGAGCTAGCTGGCAAATGCATCAGTGGGGCTTCAGAGAATTTTATTTCAAGATACACAAAATCTTGTGTACAGTTGTACAGTAGTGGTGTTGAGGGGAATATGAAAATCAGAACACTTTTGCCCAGGTGTTTCTTGTATGGATTTAGTCACATATGTTGCCACAGGTAGTGTCAAAGCATTCTGTGAGTGAAATGCTTAAAGAAATAGTTATGACCAGCATTATTCTGGAATGTGCTGTCTGAGAAATACATTAAAGCCTACAGAAACTGAAACCCTTAATGGAACTTGTCTGAGCCTTCTAGTAATGAGTAATTTTCAAGGTTATTTCATGATATTTCATACTAAGGTGAAAGTTGATATAATTTCAGTACGATTCCTCTTTATGCTGAGAGAAATCTGCTGCAGGTGATCTGCTGAGCAAATTCCGTAAATTATGCAGTTTTTGAAATAAATTCCAGTCCCTTTTTGTCCCCTCTCTTGTTTGAAAGGTTTTATGGCACTTCAGCATAATCCTTGTACAATAAAAAGCAGGGAATTATATTTTTTTTCTGAAGTTTAACTCCTTGAATTAAGAAAGATGTCATGGCTTTGAGTTTGTGTTAAGAAATTGCTATAGTTTTTGTAATAAAGCAGCAAACCTACATTATTCTGGCCCTCTTATCCACTTTTTCCAGAAAAAGTAACCTTACTTTTACAATACACTGAGGATAGTAAAGGGTGTGTGTGTAGGTTGAGGTAATGTAGGGTTAGTGGTTTTTTTCATGTTAAGTGTTTTTCTAAGCTGACATAGACAGAAAATTATAACATTGTCTACATAGTATCAATGCTTGGATTGTTGTCTACTTAGGGAGAATAGAATTACTTGATTTTTATTTTATGCAAGAAAAATGTCAACTACAGCTTTGTAGTTAGATATTTCTGAGTATTTTTTAAACATGCAGAATGAAAAAGAGTGACATTATATCCACGTTTTACCCAACAGCTTCATGATTTCATGTCAGTCTTAATTGTGTTCATGAAAATATAGATGGTAAAGTTAGCATATTCTTGCATGTTGTTCCCAAGAGGATGAAATGTTTAATCTATTTTCTTTTGTATTTCTATTGATTAAGTGGGAACTAATTGCACAAAATCATGGATAGTGACCTGAAATGACTTGTGTATTTCTACAGTCGCTTTTTAGTACAAGAAATATTTCTGTTGGGACTTGACAGACATGTTCAGACAGAACAATCAATACAGGGAGTTCTATGCTATTGGTCATGCTCGATTTCTTAACATTACTGATCTATAAGTATTAAGCTGTCTTTTATAAAGCATGTACTTTATATGGAGGGGAAAGTTATATAGGAATGAAGTGCAATTGTTTGGTAATTACAGTGCCTTAGCCAGATGATCTAAGCCTGTGATGTTCATACACACACTTGCTCTGCAAACTCAGTTTAACTGCTCTTTAACTGATAGGGACTTACTGAGTACTTGAAAATAGATTTGCAGGAATTAATTGTTGTTTTCTTGTTTTGTTTAATCTCAGACCTCACTGACTTTAGTTGTAATCAATGATGTCCACATCATTGTTCGCATATTCACATATATCACATATTCCAGTACTTTTTGTTGCCTTTAACAGTGAAAAATTGTGAAATCTAACTTAAAGGTTTAAGGACAACAGTTGTCACATCATTATCCTTTTGGTAATCTTACTGTAGAATTTGTTTTTGCCCATGCCTATATTGCAAGAGAATGAATTTCTCTCTTGAGCTCTTCTGTGCCACTCAATATGTACAGAAAACCATGCCTCTGATGATAATGAGTATTTTAAATCATATTAAAAAAGAGAATATTTAAAGGAAATTAACTCCATTATTGCAAGCTCTTGTCACTTGTCTTTCATAGTAAGACCAATGGAGACTGTGTTGCATGGCTGTTGGGCTGCTTTTATTCATTTTCTCATCTAATTAATTGTAGTATTACAACATGAAGTAGAGAACGACTTTAGTTAAATACTTGTGTATTGATGAGAATAGCATTCTTCTATCTTTTTCATTGTATTTGAACTTTTTTTGCTAGTGGAGGAAGCTATCTTCCAACAGCTTGAATATCAAGTTTGCATGTATTCTCTTCAACTGGCCAGAGTTAATGTCATCATAAAGCTCACATGAAATAGTCTTCTAAGAGAGGCTTTCTTTGTGTGCTGTTTAGTGATTTGCTTTCCTTTGCTATTTGCATTTGGATTTTGATTGACTTATAATATTCTGAAGATTTTTCAAAACTTTGCAAGTGTATTGTAACAACCTTTAACAATCAAGCTATTCTGTGTTTAATATTGTATTTAAATTATATTTTCCTTTTTTTTTTTTAATCAGCTTGGAGTGTAGTGTTGTTCACAAAAAAAAATATTTCAGGATCGCATCATTTTGGTATGTTACTCTCTCACTTTGCCGAAAGCATTTGAACAGCTGTCTTTAGTAGTTTAATGACCTCATTGTTCAAGTATTTTCTGGATTTAATTCAGAATTTCCACTTAGAAGATAACCTTCCTTTGGAGTAATACTTGAGACTTTTTATGTGTTTTAACTGGATCAGTATTTTAAATCTATTCTAATTTTTCTCTAAGGAATATACCAGCATATGAGAGCAATTTTTGATGACTCACTGTAGGACAATATTTACACAGTATTAATTGAACAAACTTCTGAATCTGTAAAGTGAATAATGGAAACTATGAAACTTTTATCACAAATTTTACTAAAATGTATCAAGTAAAAAATTATTAACTTGTTAATAGCTACCTTATTTACATGTGAATGGCCTTTTCCTTTCTTCATTTTTCCCAGAATTCAATTATTGCATACCACAAAATGAAGATTATTACTATATTATTACTAGATATGCAGATTTTTATTAGTTTGGAATTGAATTGTTTTATTGAGTGATTTGGGCAGGGTTTTTTTTTTTTTTTTTTAGGGAGTGGGTTGTGGTGCTTTGCTTTTATTTTTAGCCGGAGCAATCTAATTGTTTATTTTATGTAAAAGCCACATTAGTGTCTTTCTCAATACCGTAAGTTATTTAGTTATGCGTGGATGCTTTTGTCATGGATGCTCAGCATTGTCTCTTATCTGTGTGTAGAAATAAGTCAAGAAGTTTGAAAGCTGTTGAAGTCAACTTTCAGTTTTCATTTATATTTTTAATAGGATATGGCTTTTGCTTTGTTCTCTAGATTTTTTTGATAATTTTTTATTGCTCCAAAATATCCATACACACTGGAATTTCTGGATATCAGTAGTGTCTCACAGCATACACCTTTGTTGAAGTCAAATTGTAGTGAGTGGCTGTGAGTTTCCTTTGATGTGGCTTTTGATTGGACTTTTTTTTTAGCTGGATACAGGCAAAACCAGAGAGTCAGTGCCTGAAACTGAAGTTCTAATAAGAATCACAAGGAAAATGCTTTTGTGTCTATGGGCACAACCAAGGTGGTACACTCAGAAAAAAAATATTTGCCAAAACACCAGGGAGTAAGTGGTTGTTTCTGGAGATTGTTGCTCCTGTATTAGCAACAACTGGAAAAGCGGATAGTCTTAAGGTATCTAGCAACAAATTAATACTAAAATATCCTGAAAATTGTGCTTTCAGGACTTCATGTGCTGTGAATTTGGTGCGAAACCAACAGTATAGAGGATCTAGAATTTTAGTCTTGATCGAAGAAACTGATGTGTTGCACCCTACATTCTCAAAGGACAAGGAGTATCAATGGTTTGGGATGTGATGCTGCACTTTGGGTCTTGTCTGGAAACATTTTCTCTCTTAGTTTGTGCACTGGACTTCATAATTAAAACTGTTAGGATCTTCCTCTTTGAAAGGGCTTAATAAAAAGCTGATAGTTTTTTTTATTAACATTGTCACCAAAATAAACAGTTCAGAGCTCTTGATGTGGTTCTGCTAGGTGGTAGTCTGAAGTAGTTTTGAATTTAAGGCTTGTGCTGGTTGGCCACATTATTAGAGATTGGTCACTACCTCATTTTCCAGTGCATTGTGAATTTAACTTTATATGCTAGGTAAAGGCAGAGCATGGATAGAAGATTTGTCCCTTCAGGAGAGGCTGATAAGGTTGGACAAATTTCTGGATATAGAATGTATGGGAGCATGCATGGATATATATGTGTGAGGGGAACCTATTCCTTATACACATGTGTGAGAGCTTGAAATTCCAAGGTGTTTCACTGATGCTGTGGACTTAGCTGCGATTGTCTACTTTGTTGTAGCTGTGGGTCTTCAAGTGTGTATGTGGGAATAAAAAAAAGTAAAAGGAGAGATGAGTCCCATTAGAACCAAATCAAAAATCTGGTCCATAAAATGTCATTTGGACACTGATTACTCTTCCCCGAGGTGTAGTTAAGTACAACTGAGTGTAGTTCCCTGCAGTTGTCCCTCAGTAACATTACATTATTTCCATGAATTTGCTGGCTGGCACCTGCTCCTTTCTCGTCCTAGGTGTGATCCAGCCTTCTGACATGGACAGCTGCTGGACTGGCTTAAGCAGGGCTGTGGGTGGTCTAGCGTGGCTTCTAGCTAGGCGAGCAATCCTCTTCTGTAATTTGTCACCTTCTGCTGGCATTTTTACCGAGGAGGTGAAGAAAGGCTGGAATTAAAAGGAGAAGAAAAAAAAAAAAAAAGCTGTCCTCCTCATCCCACTGGCAGCTCTTGTCAAACAGCTGAGGCGCACAGTGGGAAGCTGGGCTGCCGGTCCTGCTCCCTGCTCTGAGGAAAGGAAGCCCAGGGATTCCGTACCCCGAGTTCAGCGCTGATATTGAAGAATTTACTCAATTTCTAAACCTGAAGGAAACTCAGTTTGCCTGTCTATCTCTACCCATTTGTTCACATCAATTTGGTGAAAAAATTAACTTGGTAGTATGTCAATGTATTGCATAGAAGCCTGTTTTTTTTTCTGGTTTTTTTTTCTTTTTTGTCCTTTTAGCAGATCTTTGCATATTTGCTGGTTTACCGTATTTAATTTGTCACACCAGCTCTTGAAGACTTAACACACAATTCAGCTTTACATCAGATGGGAGCAGATCTCCTAGTTCTGTTTGGATTGGGATGGTTTTTTGAAGACTACAGTCAATGTCAGCTTTCTAATAATACCGTGGTCTTAAACAGGGGAACAAAATTCTAAGTCATTAGGTATCAATGTCTCATTGTTAATCATATCTTTTAAACCATACAGATATTCAAATTGAATACCAAAACCCTACCATTCTTCAAAATGTAGACAAAGGAACACTGCTGAAATTACTTCTGGGCAACTTTTAGTTGTCTGTTACGTGAGGACTAGTTCTTGATGACGTAATGGAAAAGGATTTTCTACTTTTTTGGTCTGTGCACCTGGTCCTCTTCATGTGCGTCCTGAGAACTTGGCAGACATGACCCTGGAAGCAGTACTTGACTTCTTTCAGAGAGGAATAAAGCTCAAGCTTTTTTGTTTGTTTGTTTGTTTTATTTGGCTTTTTAATTAACTTTATTCCTGTAGTGTCTGTGAGACATTGAACATACTTTGAGCTAGATTACTTGATTGCATGGCTGCGGGTAAAAGATCTATCCCAACTGTCCCTAGCTGCCAGAGGTAAAAACTATGCTTATTTTAGGAGAGCTGGTTATCACTTTGACTAGAAAAGTAACCTTAAAATACTTTGTTCTGTATGAATGAAATTCTTTTTTCATTTTTGCCTCTTCATGTCTATCTTTGTGCATCTGTCATGTCTATAAAGACAACTGCTTAACATATGTGACTTTAATGTATTGTAAAATTACAGTTTAATGTAAGAATTTAATGAAGCAAATATCAAGTAGTAAATAGAAAGCAGCATCAAATGTATTCAGAAATGTCTGAGTATTATTGTACTAGAATGTTTGCAATAGAAATTTTGTCTCTTACATGAACTAAGTAGTTTTTTAAAATTAATATTTCTCATTGCAAATCTTTTGACTTCTTAGGAGAAAAGAGGTACAGAATTTTTCTCTGGTGCTTTTTTCCTTTCCTCCTCCCACCCTCACCAGTCAAAAAGAGACTTAGAAATACCGCCAAATATCTCATGTGCATTAGTTCAGGTGCCTTATGTCTCAGATGTTTGTCCCTAAAGACCTAGTTTTCAATTTAGATTGTTTCCCATGATGTGCTGCAGAGATTCCATAAGTTCATTTATTTTGCAGTGCTTTAACAAGAACAACAAGGTTGAAGAATATTTTCTGTAAGTGACTATGGGACTGTTTCCTAACTATTTTATTTTATTATCTGAAACATTTTTAGTTATAGTATTTTGTTCTAATGCATTGTTTTAGTATTTTAAAATTTGCAGTTTCTCATAGAAAAGAACAATACACCTTTTCAGCTGTAGTTAATTGCGTAAATAGTGTTGTAATGTTTCCATTCTGGTCTTGAATTTGTTATTATATTTCTTCCATTAGCACATAGTATTTCATCAGTCATCATTATAGCAAATATCTTCAAAGACAGTACATTTTCTCTTAGTCTTTTGGCTAAAACCACAACTGCTGGCTGCTGCTTTTCATTCCTGTGTTACAAAGTAGCAAAATACAAGAAGCAGTATTTCTACCTACTACTATATAAGTGTATGTAGCACAATAAAAGCTGCTTTGCAAATGCCTCTCTTTCCATGCAAATTAACTTATTAAAAGTTAAGTAATGGAATTACTTATATTGAGCTTATTAATAGTTTGGCAGGCCATGGATTCTCAGCCCCCGATGTTCACAGGCAGGCTTTGGGGCTGTAACAATTCCAGTTATTCCAGCTTTATAAGTGCTGTATAGAAAAGAGATTTTCAAGTAGAAAAGGCTGAAAAAGCTCAGCTTCAAAGCTCTTGCTTCTCAAACTCCAGGGTTTCTGAAGGCAATTCTGAGTCAAATCTCACTATTGGGACATAATCCTCTCCAGTTTAAGAAGGTCCCTATTGACCTCAATTAGAGTAGACCCAGACTGCTAGAAAATGTCATAATTACACTGTGTACTGCAAAGGCTTTTCCTCTTATAATTTTCAGAGTATCAGTATTAAAATTGGATACTGTCTTATTATGTGCAACAAGAGATTTTATTGTAGTTAGGGAGAGCTTGTCTTCCTGATTCTTGCCTTCAGGTCAGATCTAAAGAATTTCTATCGGAAATTATAAGCTTTGCTCCCAAATTCACATTTTTTAAAGTGAGTGGTGTTATGCAGTTTGGCCAAAATATAAATTGGCAATAACCTTGTCACAGAATGGAAGCAGCTTGGATAAGAATAAAGTAGTTTCCATAGTTTTCTCAGTTAAAGACAAGTACCTGATATTTCATTTCCTTTCTGGGAGAGAAGGATTTATGGGGAAAAGAGAGAAATTTAAAAAAATAAAATCGAGAGTCCCTAAACCAGGACACCATGCTCTTTAAATTACTTATAGGTTATCGACTCTTAAGGCTTGAGATATTGATTCTGTACTTGGCTTCATGAAGCAAAAATAGTTTTTGCTCCTTCTCTCTCTGATTCATATCTTGGAAAACATAGCTGTCTTTGGAAGAGCATTCTTGCCATGGTGCCAAAATCAGTTCTCCTAGAATAAGAGATCAAGAGAACCCTTGAATATTGCTGCTCATCCTTAAATTAGGACAAGAAGTGGCATAACAACAGATGGTTGTATAACTTAGAATAATAAATCCAAATCCTAGATAAGTGACTGAAAGAGTACAGAGAGGAACAAAGTCTGTTTTGTAGAAGTATAAACATGTTCTTGCACTTTACTTCGCTGATTTAAAATATGTCACCCTTTTTAGCTTTCCCATAACATTTCTACAACTGGAAAGTCAGAAACCATTTATTTTAAACTTTCCTGACAATCAGGAAAAATAAGCAGACTAAGAAAGAGGTGTTTGTCAAAGCACATCATAATTATTTTGGTAGCTTGCATGCAAGGGTCAGCTTTTTACTTTTCTGAGTGAGTTTTTCATTCATAGAGTGGTTTTTAATTTCAGTTTTTTACCCTAAAAATATTTTAAAGCGAAGAGAACTGGAGGCAGATGAGGGGATGCAGTAACTGGCCACAGAGAGATGTTTGTGTTAATTTGCAAATCAATTGATAAATACACAATTTATTTTAGGGCCCTGCAAGGATGCTTCTGAAGCTGGAAGTTTTTCCAGAGATTTTACTCTTGGAAATTACAGAATACCAAGAATTCCAGAAAATGTGCATCTGTACTATGATAGTGGTAGCTGGAATAGCTGTCCCTATAGTCAGTTAAGGATATTTCATCGTGGAATTTTTGAAGAACAGCAACCACTATTTATATTTGTGCCACGTAATAATGAGTAAAATTTTTATCTGAAAAAAGCATCCTATTTAAAACTAATTCAGTCCCACCAAGCTACATCATCAGTATACATTCTTAAACTAAAAAGCAATAGAAAGTAGAACATGTTTGAAGCATGAGGTTCAGATCTAAAAAATCTTGCTACTGCAAAGGATGCATTTTACCAAATGGCATTTTAAGTGCCCCAAAAGTGTGAGACAGACTAATGAGAAAGTACAGATTGCACGAGAAAAATTTATGTTGGAATGTTTTATTCCTAGTCCATGTTTTGTTATTAATAAGATAATATCTCATAGCAGGAACTTTAAATAAGAGAGCATTTTCAGGGTGTTTTGGTTTTGTTTGTTTCAGCTTTTTTCCCCTTACCTTTCATATTTTGTTTTGTTTAGAAGGAAATACATCTCAATGTGGATAATTTAATTCTCTTATACACTCATATTCTATCAGATGTGCTTCAAAGAAAAAAAAAGTGGAAAGTTCCTTTATTTCTTTATTTCCTTTAAAGCCAAGTTGCCAACCTAATTTCTATTGTGAAACAGTTTCTGTGATGTATAAGAAACAAAAAAAAAGCATTTTGCAGCCCAGGGAGTCTTACTGTTTCTTCCATGGCATGGCTGCATTAAAAAAAAAAATGAAAGGAGAAAACAATGCACTTTTCTGCTCAATGCTACTTCATGGACAATTACTGATAGAGGTCTTATGGACTTCCATGGAATCCTAATAGCTGCACTGTTGCATATATACGCTTCTGTATAATCCTGTGCACATCTAAATTAAGTACCTTCACTTTAACTACAGGCTTACTGATAAACATAAAATAAATCAGCATTGATGGAAGTGGTATTACAACACTGCAATTACCTCTTCCCACTAATCCATTTAGTGGTGTTGGTATTTTATTGTATTTAAACACATACTCCCTTCAGTCCCATGTGATAACACGGGAGGTATAGCCAGCTGTTGTTCATGTGAATCCTGTACGCAGCAGAACACATCTTTTCAACTGGAATCCATTTCCTGGGTTCATCTCTGTCATACAGACAGTAAGTCTGTTACTTTATAGCAAGGCTACCGAAACATTATTCTTCTGGAACATCCAGTTTCATGAACAACTATCGGAGCTTTTTCAACATCACTTTGTTGAGAATGGTCTGGCTGGCTCACCATGCTCCTGATAATGTACTTGACATCAAGTGAGGCAGGGCTCTGGGCTGGGGACACCAGCGAGGTCTCATTCCAAACGATTGCATGCCGTATTTACTGAAGACACTAGTGTCTGTATGGCCTAGAATTCAGGGACGCTGCCTTATCTTGATCATAACTCTTGGTTTTGCTTTGGGGTTTCTCACTCTGTATCTCACAGATACACCACCAATGGAAAAGAGCAAAGGAAAGGGTTGAGCGCATGTTAATGGGAGGGCTGAAGAATACACAGGTCCAACCACATACAAAAAATAGGTGTAATGAGTTTGTCAGATTCTTCTAGTACTGCTTATGACTTTGTTCCACTTCTATAGAAGGTATGTAATTGTGAAGGGCAGGTATTAATAAGGCAGATTATATCTTAATGGTTTTTCCATGGAAGACTATTGAGAGTGACTCCATCAATTCAAAGGATAGAAAAGATTATGATCTTAGTAATGAAGGTTCCTCCTCCAGAAGTTAATAAGAACTATTATTTGCAGGAATTCTTTAAATGTCTGTACAACCATGTTCCCATGTATGCCTATTGTAGTATTTGGATTCTCTAGTTTTCTTTATACATTAGTCAACACCAGAAGAAAGATAAATTTCATTTATCTACTTGATTAAGAATATTCTCTGTCTTTGTTGGTTTGTTTGGGAGGGGTTGTTGTTTGTTTTTGGTTTTTTTGTAATTTTGGTTTTGTTTGGGTGTTTTTTTGTGATTATTTGTTTGCATGTTGTTTTGGTTTTTATTTTTGAGTAGGGTATTGGTATTATGGTAGGCTTTGGATATTTTATGGAAGAAAAGTAGATAGTGGTGGGTTAGCCTGATTAATTACTACTTAACCTGTAGTAAAATTCTGTACTTTTACTTGAGTGGTATCTGGGACCGACAAAAAAATTTGCCTTCATCCAAGCACTGTGAAGCATCTATATTTGTTCTATTTTGCTTTATATAGATTAATAAGGACTATAGTTCAAGTCTGGTTCAGGTCTCCAGATTCAGAGCCTCGTTTTACTTAGTTGCCCTGTAGTCTTCTCTTAAATTGGACTTCCGTTACTTCTCTTTAAAAAAATGGTCCCTTCTTAGTTATCTGGGGTTGAATCCACGTGGGATAAGTATTATTGTAAAGAGAGAACTGCCTGGCAATGACAGTGGGTTTGGAAATGCTCTGTTTACAACTGTAGTGAGAAATTGAGTGAAATTTTTCAGAGAAAGCTGAAGGATGTTATGTTTATTAATTCATATATATCTGCTCTATACCTACACAGACAGCTGAAACAGATACTCCTGGTTAAAAGAATTTGATCTATGTGTGCATTTATATGGACAGAACATATCTAAGTATTGCATTTGGTGTGAGATATGATTCTTCTGTGCATGAAAATATTTTATTTCTTAACTAGACATACTGTAGGCTCTGAAATTTAGTTATCTTTGTCTGATGAAAAAGACCACTTGTGGGTCGAATGGATTTATTATCGTCTTTGATCTTCTTTTAAGATGCAGTCTAGATTTAGTTTCACTCTTTCTTTAGGCTAAATCTAAAGAAAAACCAAAACAGTTTTGTTCTGCCTTGAATGTATAGGATATGATGAAAGGGAATCAACTATTATTGTTAACTGGTTTTTTGTTTTCTCTTTTTTAGGAGATTTTTTTTCCTAATGTCTTATATTATGTATACTTTCTTACCCTTCTTAATTATTACAGTGGTTTCTCTTTTACCTTCTATTAATAAGGAAAATATTTTTTGTTGTAGCCATAGTAAATTTGTAAACTAAAGTATTATTTTCTTCAGAAGTTTTTTTCCTTTGTATGCCTGAGGCACAGCAGCAGTGAAAGAAGGAGGAAATATAATGCTTGTTTTCGTTTAGTACTTCCATGTAGTACTAAATAGTTTTAATTTGTGGGAAACACCCTGTGAGTAATTTTGCTGATAAAAATCTGATCTTTGCACCTACATTTTTGAAAGACCTGCCTTTTTGAAACAACGTTTTGTACAAAAAGACAAAGAAAATCCTGCTGTAGAAACAAAAAGTGTGTTACAAAATATACATTACTGCCTATGAGCAAAAAGACATCAACAGGACATTCCAGTATGTATTTCCTTGTTTTCCTCATACCATTCACTGCCTAACCTTTTACCGTTTTGATTACAAGCCACACCTTTTAAAAATTAAAATGCCCAGTCTTATCACTTCTGGTTCATCAAGTGAGCCTGTTCGAATACTATTAGAAGAGGCTAATGATGCATAAACAGATTGAAATGGTATTGCCATAGTAGTCGGGTTTTTTCAGATAAAGAGTGACTATAAAGTGAGGAAAATATTTTGTTTCTATCATTAAATGCTTCCTAAGTCAGTGAGTGCTTCACAGAAAAGTAAAAAACTTCAATCATCCATTTTCAATATTTGACTACATAGAAGTGCTGTAAGAGCTGCTGGAGAGGTCAGTTTTCAGACCACAATTGCACGCTTTCACAGCAGCTTTCAATTAAAATAAGACATGTTCACTTCCATTTCCACCACCAAATCTTCCCTCAATACTATGAGTGGAAGCCTGTTCCAAAACCTGATTTTTTGATGTTTAGAAATCTTCTTTTAATAGGCATCCAGTCTTTCTTTCCCCTGGTGTTGTTCTCTATAATGACTATTTGATAAATAAATCTGTTACTTGTTGTATCCAGGATTACTCTACAATCTATTTCTGGAAAGTCAGTCTCCTGGAATGATGTGATTCTTTACTTTTTGTAATAGCAATATATAGATCTTTAATATATCCAGGGTAACATATCTCCTATGTTCATGTGGAGGGAAATGGACCCCATTAAACTTCCTGTGGTACCTTTGTCAATTTTGGTTTTTTTAATTTCCTTCCTGAAACAGATGATTTTTTTTTTTTGCAATTTTTTGATCCCTGACAAAAGAAAGGATGCTTTGTGTCTTCATAGTGTAAAACATAATTTTTCTTAAAGCCACTTTTTGCTTTTACCAGGTGACAGCATCTTTTAATTTCATATTATGTCATTGTATTAAAGTGGGTAATATCACTGCCATGAATAAATATATTTGTTATGGAAAACCAACTCCTATTAAATGGGTGAAAATTGCTTAGAAAGAAAAAATCATATATGTGATAGAAAACTTGCTATCTGAATAGAATATTTAAAATGTGATATGGAATGAAAAAACTTCTGCTCTACACTTAATAGCAGCATGGATCTCTTTCCTAGTTGGACCTGATGAGGATATGTGGAGAGAACTGAAAAAGGGCATGAATACACAATCTAAAAAATATTAAAATCAGATCTTTAAGAAACAATATAATCTTAGCCAAATATTAATATTTGTTAATTAGCAATACAAATTATTTTAGAAGTAAATATTGAGCACTGTATTAGCGAGTAATTGAAGCAGAGGAATGACAGCTGTATTCTTGTTAAGGACTACCACATAAAAATGTATAATATTTCTGTAGTTCTTCTTAATTAAGCTGGTTCATAGCAGTGTTAGAACAGAAAGACTAATGTAAAAGTGTTACAGCAGCTGCTGTAGGTTTTATCAGGAAAGGAGCCAGCCTGGAAAATCAGAGTTATAACAAGTTTCTTCATGGACCCCAAATATGAGGCCAGTGGGGCAGAGAGAAAACGTTTTTGATACTTGTCTTTCCAACAGACTTTACATTAGGAAATTTTAGTGCTATGGGAAAAATATATCAGGATGCTCTCCTTTTCAGTACTGCAGCATAGGAGAATGTTTGATTAACGGGGATCGTATTGATTTTGTGCCAGGTAAGATGATACGGTTATATTTTCTATAGCAAATTCAGTAGCTCTGCACCACCAGAGATCATGGGTTGCGAATTGATACAGTACCTCCTCCCACACTTGCTTTAATCACTTGGTTAACAACCACACTTTCACTTCTTGTTCTTGACGGCTGAGAAATAGATCTTAATTTCTGAGCTAAGCAAAAGTTCATATGTAGTATTTTTATTGTTGAGACTGTACATAATTACTTAGAAATATTTTCAGATGCTTTAAGGAGGTGACTTTTAGACCCTTTTCAGAAAAAATTAAAGTAATTTTATTAAAACTAGATTATTATTTTTACCAGAGCTCTGTAACTTAAAACAGAATGTGATTTAAACCTATGAAGTCAAGAAGGTAAGAATAAGATGTAAAAAAGTTTTTAAGTGGCTGTGTCGAAAGCATGCTACTTTAGCAATGAGTATATGTGTTACAATAAGATAAGGAGAGATTTGTTTACCATTATATCTCTTTGTCATCAGAGATAAGCATTTCTTCATGACAAGGATTTTTGCCTGTTCATCTGTTTGTCCTAGGCCCTCACACAGGGCTGTTAATCATCTCTCTATCAAAAAACATTCAATGAAAATTGATACAGTGGCAAAGAACCAAATGATTTTTTTCATGGATTTTCTTGTTGTCTCCCTTTTCAAATCTATACATTGTTGAATGTGAAATTTCAATCTGTTTTTTGTTTCAGAGACTGAAGAAGTGTTAATGACTTGGGGATAGTATAAAATCACAGTAAAAAAAATCTAGATTACAAAAAGTATATCACATGAAGAGGGTTGTAAAGGTGCTAGTTATAGAAACCTGCAACATAGGTTTTTTGCCCGGAAAGTACTGTTTTTTGGTGTTTATAGAACAAGGCAACTTATATGTCTTAATATCTGCTCTATCAACTCACTTCAGCTTCTAAATTATTAATGTAATTTGAAATCTTTAAATATAGTTTGCAGGTGCTTTTATTTGCATTCTCTTTCTGTCCCTGTGCTGTAATGGATGTTGCCATTGCTGTAACTAATAACTATTGATAATAAACCCCTATAAGCATTGCCGTTTTGGCAGGGCAAGGGAAGGACTCCATGCAATCGCTATCATCCTATACAATTAAATATTTTGATTATGTAAGTAGAAAAATAATTGTAAAACAAAAAGCCCAAATGGGAAGGCTCGCTGTTGCCTGTCATGGGCTCCCGTGCCCTGCAATGTCCTCTGCACAATGTCCAGGGTAAAAAGTAACCACAAGGTAGCTGAATATCTGGTGTTTCGTGACATAATAGCTGATTCTGATGAGAAAATTTTAAAATTTAGTTAGTAAATACATTTATTTTGATTCTGCAGCCATAGTCTGCATTGTAGCAACCTCCATTAGCAGCAGCAATAAAGTGCCAGTTAAATGCCCACAATGAATATAAACAGTGTAGCTTTCAGATACACTGAAACTGAAAAAACTTATGGTCTTGACCTCATTTTCCATGTTTCAGACCTCAGATTAAGACTATCTGTGTTTTTTATAACTGAATTCTGCACATCCTAGAAGGATTGTGTTCTGATCCAGATCCTTTTCAGGATCTTGTTTTGTACTCAGGCTTTTGTAGAACTTGGTAACTGATCCTGCAAAGTTGAAAATGCCAGAATGCAATAAAACATCTTTCTTTATATTATTATTATTGTTATTATTATTGTTGTAGTTCAATGAATGACTTCTGCACAAATCCAAATATCATGTAGTCCCATATTTTGAATATGTAGCTAATAACAATGGTACAATACCAGCTAAAGAATAAAAATAAAAACCCTCCATTCATTTGTTGAATGCTGTTCTTTTAATTTTCTCATGCTTTTGTTTATAACTCTTTGCACAAGTAGGTTAAGCAGATTTCAGTGTGACTTAGATAAAGAGCTAAATGCTCTAAAATGCAGTTGTTAAAGAATGGCACTCTTTGCTTTCCATTCTCATGTGAATTATCCAGAGATGCAAACAACCTTAGGCAGATAAAAAAGCAGCTACATGCAACTTTACTCATGAACTCTGTGGAAAAGTCAGCCACTGGAAACCAGAATTCCGAGTTTGATGGTCTATTTCTTTAATCAGCATGAGGATTTATTTGGTGTGTTTCCTGATACAGTATATACAATCTGATAATCCTTGGCCAACAAACTGGCTGTGGCACTATGCTCCTGCTGCTGATGTGCACTGCATACAGATTGCTTCAACTAAAACCATCTCCTCTTCTTGTGTTGTGTCGTGTGCTTTACAGGGATAAAAACAGACTAATTCCCCTTTGCCAGCTGTTTCATTCCCTTTGTTAGGCACCTAACCAGAATTAATAATATGATCATTACATCTTAGAAATGGAAAAAATATACAGTATAAATACATCTCCTAATGAATATTTAAATTTAATTGGGTCAAAACACACTACTCATTAAACATTACTGTAAATGGCACTAAGTGATCTCAGAAAGAATTACTGCTCCTTCACATTATTATTTTGACCATGTGTAGTCCCTGACGCTATGAGCGTCTTTTTTTCTGAATATGTCTGTCCGTGATTCCACACAGGGCTGGAAAAAGATTTTCGTATTCTCTTCAGATCTTGAACTAATTAGGAACAGAAATGCTCAATTAAATTTTCTCTTGGACACATTCCTCCTTATGGAGCTATGTAATAAGAGAAAGGAAGGAGGTGGGAGATGTTAGAACCTCTGGATTTTTTGCCACAGCTATGAACAGCCAGCCTTAGTGCAGAGGATTCTTCTGAGCAATTATTTTCAGCTGTGGTGAGATGTCAGGCAGATGCTGTAGTGAAGATCAGTAGTAGACCAGTGCTGTAGAACAAGATGACAGAATTTATCTGTGACAAGCAAGTAAACAAGTGGCAATCATGTAATTGGTTTCTTAAAACCACACTTAAATATTGGTGGTTATTGCTGGAAGGTCGAAACACAGGTCAGGCAATAGTCAGCTATTGAATGTGATGTTCCTTGCTAGTGCAAGGAAAATTTTTTGGTGCCTTTAGAAATTCTTCTTCAATTTAAACATTTTTTCAATACTTCAAATGTGGCACAGTGTGCAAATTGAGAAAAAAAACCAAAACCAACAAACCACCATCATAATGGGAGGGTGAAATATTATCCATCTGACCAATTAGACAAGTGATTCTTGAGTTCTGACTGCTATGCTGATCTCTGAGATGAATGCCAAAACTTATCCACTCCAGAGGCAGTTCCATTTACACCCTAGAATATGAAAAACATTTTCACTTGTTATGTAGAATGTAACCTTCTGTATGATGTTCAGAAGACTTATAAATCAGCATTTTTTAGGTATTTCAAGGTGTTATCTGAAAAGTAAAGATTCTTATTGTTTCCCATTTACAGTTTCCTACTGAGAAATAAGGAAGACTTATCTTTTATTAAATTTTTGCAGATACTGTTTATATATATGAATAATAAATGTTGCTGTACTGTTACTTGGCAGCCAGCTGAAATACTTTAGAGTTTAGGAAAATGTTTAATACTGAGTGACTATATTCCTAGTTAATAAGCTTCCTAAGTCTTTCTAATTACAGAAATTACAGCAAAGTTGATGCTTTCAAAACTGATTATTACAAGATAATTCTAACGGATCATTAGATTATCACTACATTTTAACATAATCCTGAAGCATTTCCAATGTTTCTATCTTGGTCTTTTCAACTCCAAGGACCCCGATTTACCTTCTTCAAGATACTTTTTGTACTATTACTACTGCTAATAATGTCTCAAGTCTAAGACAGAAAACACTTTCAATCTATATGAAATTTACTAAATATATTTAATATATTTAGCATATAATAAAAACAATAAAATATCTTTCAGAGTATTAGGAAAATATGACCATTGTTTCTTTTTAGCCTTGTTTATATTTTTAAAAATGTTCAAGCAGTCAAGAGAGGCAAAACTTCTATTGATATCTTTGTTTGAATTTGCTCATGAGTTTTCTGGTTTAGTATCCATTAACCTGCCATTTTGGACTGGGGGGAAGGGAGGAGTAAAATTAACATGCATTCCTTGAGCTGGATGACACTCTTGAGCCTGTGTAGTTCTATGCTGTTACTGCTTGAGGAATTGTCCTGATTGACAGGTCACACAGCCCCTCTTTCTAACATTTTTGAACAGTGCTTTTGGTTGGATTTTCTGTTTTTTTGTTGTTCGGGTTCAAGTTGCTGGTTTTTTTCTTATTTCACTCTGAGGAGAAAGACTAAGAATTTTTGGGAATAGTTGTGCTGCCATGTTTTAAAGAGAATTGGAAAGTTCTGTAGAAAACACGAGGGTAGATGGTTCTGAGGGTGCTGTCCAATTCTTCTTAGCAGCCAAAAAATATTGTGTTCTGGATCTGTGTTTCAGAGAGTACTTTAAAACACAGAATATTTTATTTAATTTCAGGAAACGCTCTTTTATCCTTAATGGCAACTCCCTAAAATTCAAAAGCCTATAAAATCTGCCATTACATGGAAGATTTAGAGAAGAGGGTAGCCTAGTACTTCTAAATACTGCACTGGTAATTAGATATTGGATGGCATAGCTACTGCTGATTACTGACTTCTCTGTTCTTCATATACTCTAAGTGCTTAAAGGATAACAGAAAATGTCACTGCTTTCCCTGAAGGAAATTGGGAAATTTAATTTGTCTTGCGATCTTTCAGTGGAGCTAAAGACAATAAATTAGGTAGTAAAATTTCTTCTCTTCACAGACTCCGACATGGACTCCATGTGCTTGCAAAGCAGCTGTCAGTGAAAGTGACATTTTATACTGAACAGCACATGTACAAAATCATGAATTATGTTAGTTAAATTTTACTTCCTGATACAGAGCTGATTTGAAAAACATACAAACTATAAACATGCATGTAGTGGGTGTATTTCATGGATGTTGTAAGTCCTTCCTCGTTATTGAAATATCTTTGTCACCCTGGCGCCAATGAAAACCAAATTCCACAGCAAGCAGAAATTGAGTATTCTCCCAGTGTAACAATCCTCAAGTATCCCTACCTAATTCAAAGTAGCAATTATGAGATTTACATATGTATGTTGCCTTTTTAATGAGGAATCCTTAAAGTTTTTTGTATTATATTAGCAAAATTTAAATTAATGCTTGAAAGGCAGCCCTTCCCAAGGACTGTGACTGTTGTCTGGCAATGAAAGTTGGAATAAAACCATTTACCTTTTTGTACTGAAAATATAGCTAGCTGGACTGTTAATGGTAGGCAGGTCAGACTGCACTGATCAGGTTCAGGGCATGGCTGGACAAGTGTATTGACTAGACCAGCTTATAAGCAGAGAATAACCAAAAGGAATAAATACTAAAGAAATTTTGAAGTAACAAAATCATGTTTGTCAGACCTTTGGAAAAACACGAAGGCTGGAATCTGAAAAGCAATGCATTAGCACTCTGCAATATTTGTAAAGTGTGGGACCGAAGAGGCTAATAATGTGTGTATGTGTAAAATCTGTATTTACCTTGCCATGTTTGTTTTCTTTTTCTCATATTTATAATCCTGCATTTTCAGGAAGCTTTGCTCTATGTGTGGAGCTTAACATTGCCATTATGCATACAACAAATAACTTTGTCCTTGAGTATCTCCTTGCCATCAAATCTCAAAGTACCGACTGTGCAGATGCTATAATTATTTGAAAGGCCAATTAAAGGCTAGGATTTGTTTTTATCTTCCTCTACTGAGTGAGAGTAGTTTGTTATAAATGCTAAAGAAGCAAAAAAATTGGTTTTGTTTCCTTCTTATGAAAAATATTCCTTACTAGAACTACATTATTCATAATCATAAATTCTTAAAATGTTCAACACTTAGAAGACTACTGAGCACCAGAAAGTTTTCTGAGAATGTATTGCATAAAACCAGATATATGATATTAAGGATAATTTTGCACTGATGCTCTCTACATTTTTTGCTATGTATGTCTCTATTCTTTTTCAATGTATATGCTGGTAACTATGACCATCCATACTGTGAAATGGCTCATAATTTGTAACTTGTTCCTATAGTTTTAATGAGACTACATTCCACTACTTATTTAGAAAGAAATACAGTAATTTGTCCTTAGTTAATTATTTAAATGTTGGCTGACATATAGTATATAAAGGGGACAGCTGAAAGAAAACAGAGGAAGGGAACTCTAATATAACAAAACACCTTTTAAACAGAGCTTTGGAAGATTATTAAGAATAATAAGGGTGTGGAATAAAAAGGGTGTAAGGTTAGTTTTCTGCAGTATTAATGATTGCTGAAAAAGAGCCTTGTGCAGTTTTTATGCGTGCATGGAGTTGGTGGCTTCAAAGTAAGCAATGTGATAGGGACTAAAAACCAGGAACAAGGAGTGAGAAGCTGTGGTGCCATTATGCTGCTTTTCCAGAGACAGAAGTTGTGGAAAGCTGAGTAAACAGGGGAAAGTCTAGGCCAGCAGTCCCAGGAAGCTTGCTGGGAAGAAAGGTTGACAAGTGCTGCTTCTGCTGTGTGAGGAGTCCAAAGAAGATTGCTCATGAGATTCCACAAAAATGAGGCCACTGAGTTGCACCTTGCCAAAATTCAGGTTAATTACGAGCTTAACGGAAAGCAACCCCTCCATCTCTTCTCTGGACTGTATTTCTATACTGAAAAATTTATATGCCTTTCTAGCACATGCTACATTGATAATTTTGGTATTTCATCGTTGAGTTCTGTTAAAGATCCCTGGTGAGTGCTGTCTGGCTCTGGTGGTGTGCTACCCTTTGCTTGGCCTGTGTGTACTCTCTTCTGTAAGATTCCCAAGTCAGGACCTCAATGATTTCTTCCTCAGAGAACAAATTCAGAGAATTCACTTGGCTTCTTCACAGTAATCTTGTCCTTTCCCTGTATTGTCTTTATGCCATGAATAACAATTGGCATTATAGACATTTGGCAGACATTTCTTGTTTGTTTGTTTATCTGTTTTTTTTTTTCTGAGATATTAGAAGAGCATATAGAACTAGTTTTGATACCTCCATCTACTTGATCCTCAATCTCTTTTTTCAGCCTTGCTAACTACATTATTAAATTTAATCTGCTGAAGTTTATGATCCTTTCTTTTTTTTTTTGTTAAAATATCTTTATTTTCAAGTTATCTTATTTCTATAAAGTACGTACCCCCTATTTCTATAAAGTACTTATCCCTTCCCTACCAAAAATACTTTGCATGTTGAAAAATTTTGCTGAGGAGAAACAAACAAAATCTAAGAATCCATGAGCTAAGAGTAATGGCATAATTTAAATTATAAAAAATTCTCTTGAAGGAAAATTACTATAAATGAAAAAAATTATGCAAGCTATAACTCTCCAAAGTCACCTTTTTGTCATGGTGTCTTTTTCCCAGCTTGAATTTTAAAATTTAAAACTTTTTGAAATTAACTTGCTAAACCATCTTAAAGCTATGTTTGTTATTTCAACAATAAATAAATTACAGCACATTGTCCTTTTATAGCATATAAATTTGGTGTAGGCTGTTAAGTATTTTTCTTAAAAAGCTTAGAATACTTTTTCAAATGGTTTCCTGTATGCTAAGATTCCCATACTTCTGGTTTCAGAATGCTGAAAATTTGTTATAGTTTATGCTTGTATTTATTATATGGTATAAATGTAATATTATGTTAATAATCTTGTCACATTTTCATAACTGTTCCCAAGAGAAAAGTTTCCAAGCCAAAGGCATGAGTCAAAGTGTATTCCTTCCTCTCCTACTTTATTTGCATGTGTCCAGACACCAAATCTCTTTGCAGTGCACTGGATTCATAGTCTGAGTAATGTAAATTACTGCAGGAGATGGAAAAATGCAGTGAATTGCCCTTTAAGACTGCAGAAACTGTTAGACCTTACGGCTATAGCTGTCCTATTTTTATCATCTTAGAGACTGTTTTTTGAGCAGTGAATGCATCTCAATATATTCACAGTATGATACTCCTTATCTGTAGATCTTCGGGGCTTAAGGGTTCTAAGAGTGTTCTATTATTTTATAAAATAATACTGAACTAGATGGTGATGTGAATAATGCATATTATGCTGAGACAAAGCATATTTCCTGGGTTTTGTGGGACCCATAGCAATAATACGGATCCACTTGTACAACAATAGGGAATTCTCTTTTCTGGAGTTGAAAGATCTGAGTTTCCGTGCCATCAGTGCAAGGGAATACACTGGTAGGCTGTGGACAGGGAGAACAATTGCACTGTTTTCAGTTGCACAATTGCACTGGTGTCTGAAGACTAAATTTACCTGATTTCATCAATATGCCTTGCAGTTCCTCATATCTGTTTGTCTTAGTCTCCCTAAGTGGCAGTAGACAAAATCACAGTCATTAAACATTCATACTTGGAAGATTTCCAGAAAGAAGAAAAAAAAAAAGGCTAAAAGTTTATAAGAAACTTCATATGAGAGAATGGGAAAAAATGTCATGAGAAAGACCTGTGAAGTACATTGACCTTGTTGATGTGAATAGAGTCTAATACTTGGAGTACCAGTGCATTTTGTCTAACCTCTGCGGTAAGAGGTAAGTTTGTTTATTTTATTAATTCAGTACCCAAAATAGTAAAACATTTTTGGTAGAGGAATGAGCAGATAAACTATTTTCTTAAAGAGACTTTGAGTGAGAATAATAGTTGAATATGTGGAATGGAGAAGACAGAATTGTAGTACCATGAGTGAAAAATTCATTATTACTCAAATGTTACTCTTTTTATTTCATGTACTCATGCATCTTTGCAGGAAAGAGACATTGACAAACCATGGACAAACCATTGGTAGCAATTCCTTAGAGATTGCAGGATAGGTTTTTTATGTTCTGAACAATTGGGATTGGATGACTAAGAAAAAGGAAAACAGAGAGGATACATTAGTATGATGGTTTTCAGAAACTCAAATGCAATGGGCTGAGTATTTTAACATGTTTAGGCACCCTAAATTTTCATATAAGGAAGCCTTTCTGTGCCATTGCTGCAGTCTTGTGTGAGTAAGCAAAGGCTGCCTCATGGATCCTGTGTACCTTTTAACTTTTAGCAGCACAGGACCAAAGTATGTTTGTGGATCATGTGCTGGAAACACCTTTAACTGTCTAGCTGAGTATCTAGGAAAAGAAATTCTCATCTGGAGAGCTGAAAGTAAGAGGATTGAGGACAAAAGATTAGCCAGATGGCGGAACTGGGAGTAACTACTGTGAAGCAACTGTGATGTGTTTGGAGAAACGATCCACGCACAAGAGAATGTAGAGAAAAAAGCAAGAAAATGTGGGAAGGCCATATCATGAAAGTAATAGAGAAACTGATAGAGAACACAGCAGTAATAAAAGATGAGTGTAACAAGGGAGGCTGAGTTATAGCAAAGTGAAGTTTGATTTTGATTTGCTGGCCATTTGAACTAATGTTAATTTTTCTTTTCGATGCAGTTTGGTTCCCTCTGCTTTAGATTCCTGGTGTGGTTTTTTTTGTTGTTGTTGTTTGTTTGGAGGTTGTTTATTTACTTTTTATGTTGGTTTGGGAGGTTTTTGTTTGTTTTGTTTGTTTTTTTTAATTGGCTGGGGGTTTTTTGTTGGTTTTGTTTTGGTTTGGTTTGGTTTTGGTTTTTTCCTCAAGACATAAAGGCCAGGGCACACCTGAGGTGTCTCGAGTTTATCTGGGCTCTGGTCATCTCAGAAAGCAGTAGTATGGTACATGGCTCTCCACTGCTCCAGAAGGAATCCATGCAATTATTAACTGTGCCTGAAAGAAATTATGACCCAGTCATGAGGTAGGACCACAGCCTTTTTTTTTTTTTTTTTTTTCTCCACTCTCATTATTTGTCATTATGGAACATGCTTTTCTGCCTGCTGGTCTGCCTTGTGTACCACATTTTCTTTCACACACTTCACTTCAAAGAGTCCCAATTGTGCATCAAGCCTGCACGCTCAGTGAGGCAAGTTTGGTAGTGAAAGCTAAATATACTGGAACATAAGAGGGACTGAAACCCCAGCATGGTCTAGCAGGATGCCTGTGCAGCATTGGACAGTGAAAGCCTGACCCTGTGACAGCCTTTGGCATGGACTGCAGATTTAAGAATGCAGCTGCTGAGGAATTCAGTAAGCAAGTAAGCTAAAAAAAGCAAGACAGGATTCTGTTGACTTTTTATTTTTTTTTTTTCTGAGGAATCTCACTAGAATCATGTATTCTCTCTAAAATACTGGCCTGGAAAACGTCAGTAAGAATATACCTCTATATTTTCCAAAAATACTATAAAAAATAGTCTATTTTCCAAAATGACTCTAAAATCCAGAATTATATGCTTACTATGTTGTGTTGTATGAGTTCCTGTTACCCATACAAATATGAAGGAAGGTTAATGACCAATAGTTTATAAAAGGCTGATGTTCTGGACTCTCTGTAAAGGCTCACTTTAATTTTCTTTAAATTTTTTAAAATGCATTGTCAAAGACAAAATTGAAATATAGGAGGAAGTTTGTTTTTCTCCTCAAAACCCAGAAATGTATTTTCTTCAGGTGGTATCAACTTGCTTGGGTTAAGTTCTTTCCAGTGCCCTAGATAATGAGAATTAAAATATTTGAGTGAACTAACAATACCAATAATAGAGATCATAGATAAAGATTTATCTGTTTTACTATTATATAAATACTAGATATAAGTCTAGGTATCTTTTTAGATCTGTTAGATAGTTAGAATACAGATATCTATGGCATTGTGGGAACTTTCTTGATTAAAGTGAGAATATTAAAAACAATATATTAAAATCTTTTCATTCTATCTACCTATTCTTTCAGTTTTGTAAGGACATATTGGATTTCAACATGGAAAATACAAGAAGGTGAAACCTTTTGGGCATCATTTCTTTACAGAGTTTGGGACATTAAGATTAAATTAAGTAATATTAAGACATTCATAATTCTTCAGGCTTGCCTTCATTCCAATATTGGAATGAATATTCTGACTGGAATGAATTCAATCCAGGTTCTATGCACATAAAACCTGATTGTGAACACTTATCCCAAAACACCTGATTCATGAGTGCCACAGGGAGCACCAATTAGGCAAACTGCGCTCCAGATGGTGCACCCTCTGACTTTGGATATTTGCTTGAAATGATACAGTGGAAAAAAAAAATAAAGTGGAAACCTTGATGCTGTCTAAATATAGTATCTAAAAAGGAAAGAACCTTAGCAATTTGCCTGGGCTTTGGTTTTAGAAAGCACAGGCAATGCATTGAGTGAATTCCTGATACTGAAGCACTCATGGCAAATGCACAGTAGAAACAAGTTGTTTCACAACACTGTTTATAAGGGTCAGTTCAGCAGCAATTACACAGACCATTCAGAGTGCCTGAGTGTGAAAAAAGCATTATATACCTCTGGCCTCTGGTGTGCTTTATCATGATAACATGATTATAAGACTATAAAGACATGCCTCTCTGTTTTAGTCCTCTAAGAGAGGTTTTTCCTCTTTCTACACTTAGACCAGAGTGGGGTAGTAATACTGTCTCCAGGTGTGGATTTGAAAAGTCCTCCACTGGAATAAACAGAGTGCAAAGATCAAACAGCACAGTGTAATTTTTTCCCCTCATTTCTTAATTTATTGGCTCTCAGAGCAAGGCACATTAAGTGTGAATGTGCATTGTGGAATTTGTGGTTTCTTGCATGAAGATTCTTACAGCCCTTGGTTACTTAATGTAAAACCACAAAAAAGTTTAGAACCTGTTACAGAAGCAAACAAAGGGAAGAAACCCACTGGATAAGAAATAGTCTGCTTACATTGATGTTATGCTTTAATGGACAGAGGGAGAAACAAACTAATTTTTTTTTGTCCTCCTTAGTCTGGTTCTGTGAGTAGGAATAGCATTTGTAGCAGCTTTTCAGTGCTGTGAACCATCACAGAATGTCAGCTGGCTCTTGTGCTCTTTCTGCTTGAAATGTGCTGAACTTTGGTGAGGGAGATGTTCAAGGGCAGCCTAAATTTCTCCTTCTGCAAGGATATCATGGTGTCTTTATATTTTATGGAAGTTTTGTCCATTAGAGAAGGGAACTGATTTTTGTCTCCACGAACTTCTACAATGTTCAGCTATTTGAGCTGATGTGAGGAAATATATTCCCTTCTTCCCATCTCCCTAAGCAGAAGTAATCTGAATGCTTCTCTTGTTTTCCTTGCCTGCCAGCTTTGAAGTGAAACTGTGAAAAGAGCTGCACAATACAGTTCAAAATTGCTAATGTTCTAATTTTTTTCAGTGGAAACTTTTTTCACAGTGAACCAATCTTTCTATAATATATATCAGATAGTTTATCACCCACTTTACAGAGTTTAGAGAGATTTCTGATTTTCAGAGTACATTTTAGAAATACATTATAGTTCACTCTGGTGTGGTTTTGGGTTGTTATTATTGACAGATCTGTTCTGAATGTTACCTTTCAGGTGTTTATAGTTTATCAATAGTTTAATTTATCCCAATGTTTTCCTGAGTATTGGACTTAAGCCATTTGGTTTACATTTTTATATCCTTTTCTCATTTTTTAAGTACCTTTCTTGTTTCCTGTGGCTTTTTAGAGAGAACTACTTCTGGCTTTGAGTTTTCATTGGCAGTTTGATACAGTATTCTAAAATACAGCCTATCATGCCCAGTCCCTCTGAAAACATCTAATTTATCTATATTTGCTTCAACATGTTCTCACCTTATCCAGTGCTTACCCCTTAAATACAGGTGTGAAAACTAAGAGCAGGCAAGTCATAGTTATCTTCTTAATGCATATTGATAAACATGAGACAATAAATAATAATAATAAAGTGGATTAGGAGTTTGGTTTTGAGGTGGATTTAACCTCAGTTAATCCAACAGTTATTTCATAGAGCTAAAAACTGAAGTTAGCAATTAACCTAGATCATATAACTTCTATCCCCTTCATACCACAATTCCCTTAACTTGACACAGAAGCTATTTACCACTCTCTAGCATATATTCAGATTTCACATGTAAACTCAGTTTGGGAGCTATTGTTTTTCTGCAGTCTCAGTACTAATGCTGTTTTGAATTTTTTTTTGTTTTTAATCAGTTGGATTCAATAAGTCACAGTTTTAAACTGGTACTCCTCTTACTATATTCATGGAATGGTTTTAGAATATTTCACTGCAGTATACCAGGATTTGAAACATATCATCCTCAGCATGAAACATTTTTTTTCCTAGAGTGAATCTTGCAGTACTGTTCTCTTCAGGTAAAATCATAAAAAGAGAAAAGCTCCTGCCCTTTCGATTTTTCGCATTTGGACTGCCATTTTGCTATCTTTCCTTAATAGGTAAAAGTGTCTGCATAAGGTTCTAGGAAGTAGTCAAAGTGTGTCACTTCCTCTACATCATTTTCTGTTCTTTCTGTTCACTTGTATTCATGTCTTTCCTGGAAGAAGAAGTTACTTTGCTAACTTTAGAAACTTCTGTCATGTTTGGGAGCAGATATGTTGTGCGTGGGTATGTTAACAAATATTTTCAATTACATGTAAAATATAGTTATACAATTCAGCTTAAATTTTTTTCCAAGCAGTTTAAGAAAAGTCTGTGGAGGTAACACTGCAGCTTTAGTGTTGTCCACAGCATGTACTTACACCAGTTTCAACGGAACTGTTTCAGAGCTTAATAAATACAGGTTTTTCAAAGACCGCAAGACTTCTGAACTCTCTCCTTGACATTTGATCAGTGTTGGATGATCTGTAAAAGAGGTTCCATTCATAACTGTGCAAAACATGTTTGGTTTATAATTTTTTTAAAAAAGACTTTAATCTATTTTCCTTTATGTTCATTGAATTTTGGTTTGTGTTTGGATTCAGCTGGATCCCAGAACTCCAACTGGTTTCACCCAATTTCACACTGCAGCCATGCAAAACCCACAAATTTCTGACAGGTTTTGACGTGGAACCATAACATATCTTGGCCCAAGTTCATACAAAAGCTATGTGAACCTTTCAGTTAATGTGGGCTGTGTTCCCAGTTTGTAATGAAACATTAAACCAAGCAGGTTTTTTGCATTGCTTTGTATGTGTTGTGCATGTTTTGTTTAGAACCCATGTCAAAACATTTCCGATACCTTAAAAGCAAGTCTGTTCTTCTATAGCCTTCAGTGTATAATTGCCCTCTCAGCTGAATCTGGAGGAAGATGTTGAGCTGAAGCCCTTTGAAGGGAAGCTGCTGCCAGAATGTCTTGTATTCAGTTACTGTGGATCAGAATCTCATTCTCACTTTCCACATTTGTCCACTTATTTCAGCATTAGTCTTTGTTCATTATTTCATAGGAAAGAGAAATAGGCCCCTGGATATTCTACTGTGATTTTTCGTTCAGCTTTTAGCTGGATCATGTCCCACTCACTGTAGGTTCAAGGTTTTAGTGGGAGAGTTATAAATTCCCACTTATTTTGGGTTCAGTGTATCAGTAACTAAAGTCTTCTTTCTGTTATTACAAATATTATGCTTATTAAGCCTGGACAGAGAAGTATTCTTATGGAGAGTGGGAGAAGGTAGTCAAAAAAAGGGATTTGATTTAATCATTTGTTTTGTGATCCAAGCAGTGTGAGATCTTGCATGTAATATCAAGATAAAGCAAAAGCTACAGGTATTTTCACTAGTGAAAAAATATGATCCAATTCTATGAATCATGGTCTATATATCCTTTTTATTTTTTCCTGTGTTGACATCTAGAAAGATTTCACTGATTGTGAAAAATATTGTTGTCTTTGTTATTTGCTTTTAAATCTATGGCAGTATTACATTCCAAACGAATTAATTCTACTGAGAGAAAATTGTACCAGTCTCTACAAGCCTTGTGGCATTTAAATTTGATTAAGGCTTTCAAAATTTACAATTTTATTCATTTTATAAAAGCAGGTGTTTGTTTTACCTTGCAAAACTGCTAATTTGTCTTAGTACTGATTTCTTTTTTTAAATTACTAGGGATTTTTTGGAATTTCCTATTGGAATAAAAATAAGTAAAAGTGACATGCATTTCTTATGGAAGAAAAAAAATATCTGTTCTTTTTATTTAGGAAAATCTCTTCTCAAAGCTATCACTGATGACCATTGGGACTAAGCAAGGAATATAAGACTTGACACTTTTTGTGCTTTGCAGCTTCAGAGATCCCCAAATACTTGAGAAGTTTAATTGTCCATGTGTGGGACAAACGGAAGTCCTAGCTCAAAGAGAAGTTTATCAGTGGTTACTACCCACCTTAACCAGACCCTTAATTTGGAAAAGCATAGGGAGGAGCGGCACTCTGCACTTCCTATATGGTTGTACCTACCCAGCCTACACCATAAAAGCAGTGAAAAAATGGGGAATGGGTTACTTTCAACAGGTACCCATGGAAACCAGTGCTGTAAGGAGCAGTAAGAAACGTGTTAAATGAATTTAATAGGAGACATATAATTGGAGAACACCTTTTTTTTTTTTTTTTTTTCTTTTACTTGGCACTGCTGGAAATGCCTTTCATAGTTTCCAGTCTGTCTTTAGTCTCATCTTAGGCTTAGATTGTGTGCTGCTTGGGGAGGACACAACCTTGTTTTCTTGCTTCTGCTTTTCCAAGTACAAAGGATCTCAGCCTTTTTCTTGTTCATACATCTATTTGTAATTGTTAGTGATGTTTGCTAAATTCACCAAAGCAAGAAGCGAGCTCAAAAGCACATAGTAGGGGTTTCTGATGGTTTCAAACAAGCAGGGGTGAAACCTCTTGTCTTTTAAGTCTCTTAGCTAAAATAAAGTCAGCATTGTTTACAAGAAGAGAATGATGTTACTCAGAAGTCTCTATAAAAGTCTCTTATGAAAAGCTCACAGAGGTAAATTGCTGTTACTGGTTGTAAGAGGTGAGAGTTTCAGTTGTGGGGTCTATTTATTGCATAGCAATGGAGTTTGAGTAGCATGTAATTATGAACCATAAAGAACAACTAGCCAATATTTTTCCTTCTCTCTACCAGCAGGTGAGATTTCATATCATTTCCCTTTTTTTGATGAATGCCAAGATTACTCTTCAGTGCCATTCATGAAGATAATTTACACAAGTTTTAGTTGCTCACAGTAATTCTTGGGGTAATACTGAAGTTCTTTGCTTCTGTGTTACTAAACATTTCAGTGTTACCAGTAAGTCTGTGTATAAGAACATTTTGTTCTAATTGATCTTTCATTCCTATATATCCCATCTACATGTATATTTAGGTCATCATTTGAGTAAATATGTTTGCTTTTCTGCCTATGCATCAGAATGCTGACCCTGTTCCAGATTCAGTGTAAAGAGAGCTTTAAAGCTGTTTTTAGTAAGCAAGATCTAATATCTAATCTTATGATATTGTTTATAGTGGGCTAAATCCCACCTAACTAACAGTCTGTGTTAAACAGTTGCCACAGAAATCAAGGGTGTTCTCCTTCGTGACATTGTTTTCTCCTGCAGAAAGAAAGAATGTAGAGGAAAGTAAACATTACATTCTTGATTTGCTCAGGTTAAATACTGGCTATACTGCATCAAAAATGTATTGTTTTGTTTTGATGGCATTTAGATTGAATTCCAGGAATTTCCTATTCCTTCTTTGACCCCAGTCTCAGAAGGAAGACAAAGGAGGATGGAAATAAAAAAGTACTCAGCTATACCAGCATCATCAAAATACAGATTTTCTTCTGCTGACTAACTCCAGTAGCTCTTTCTGTGGGAATGATGGTTCATTACATTCCCCTTGTGTGTGCATCTTTCTGCCCTCTCCCTGTAGCATTTGCTGCAGAGGAAAACCCCATAGCCTGGTACCACCTGCATTATCTCTTGCTGCTCAGATGGTATTGTCAAGGGGAGACCCAAAATAGTCAAAGTGGTTCCTCTACTCATGTCACCTACTTTTCATACAACCCCTCAGCATTTATGTGAGAGCTATAGTGAGTGACAAGCTCCAATGAATGACTTCTGCAAAGGGTAGAGCCAGAGGTAAACTTCAACCCTTCTGTGGCTCAACTCTTCCTTTCCCATACTGGCACGGGGGGATGTATGCAAAAGCAGCGTCTGCCCTTCTGAGGCTGAACAGAATTGTTGTGCCTAGTCCATACTGTATACTAGAGATCATATTCCAAACCTCCCTTTCTGTTGTACTTCTGTTCCTGGATGACTATTTGCAGTTTGAGGGTGGGCTTGGGTTGTTTTGGTGGTTATTATTATTATTATTATTATTATTGCTCCTGTAGCTACAGTTTTAAAGGCAGCTTCACTATTCTACTGCATGTAGGATGTGAAAAAAACATTAAAAAGTAGATGTTTAATGATAATTATTCATCTTTAGTAGAACTTTAATAATTATTGTGGTTATGTTATTAAATAGAACTCTTCAGCTAGCTCATAATAAGTAATATGATTTAGATATTCAGTAAAGTATCAGAAAAAATCAGAGCATACCTTCAATGTGTACACAACTCTAGTTTGATGATTAGTTCTCTTGGGATTGCTACTGGCTGGAGCAATGTACTGTAATTAAATAACTAAATTATAACCAATCTGAAAAATGTAATACTGAATTATCTTAAAATAGTATGAACCAAAACCAATCATACTGAGAAACTAATAGACCAAACCAAAAATGATCATCTGCTACTAATTAAGATGACATGGAGACAGGCAATTAAAAACTAATTGCTAGCTGACTTTTTTGGTTTTAAAGAAGGTTTTGCTGCAGTTCGTTAAAACTAATTTTGTTTTGAATTTTTACCGTCATTTTATTAAAAGCTAGTGTTAAAGAAGGGAATTTAAAGGTTTAAATCTGGCACACCATGATACTTTTTTTATTTCATACTAAATTTAATTGCACATGCAGTATACAACAGTTATGGGGCAGAAGCTTTGCTAGTAAGTTGGCCCATATGTTTAATTTACTCACTTATTTAAAGTGATAGATTAAGTCTAGAATTCTTTTTGCCAGCTTTGCTCAGAACAGTAGCTAATTGAACCTTGGCAGTAGAACCATGGGTAAAACATTGGCATGATATTCTTCAAAAAGCAATATAGGAGTATAATAAACAGGGGTGTTGCTTGCTTTAGGAATTAAGTCTTAATTCTCTGCTAGTTTTTATTGTTTCATTCAACTTGTTACTCTTAGTGGCAATAGTTATAATTTCCTATAAATGAAAGACTTTCTAAATTATGCTCTCTCATTACAAAGTATTTGAATGCATTTATTGTGACAGATGATCAGACATCTTGTCCAATAGATGTTTTTACACAACAATTAAATATCGCTGACACAGTGAATGGCGTTTATCTTTTAGAGAGGTATGGAGATTTTTATTCTATCAGCTTCATGTGAATGATTAAAACAAAATATAGGAAACTTATTTCTTCAGGTGCTTGGGCTATTTTAATGGGCATACACCAAAAATTTTCAGGGGTATCCTGAAATATTGGTACAGACACAAACTGCTACCTCCCATTGACTGAAATTACTGTAAGCCATTCTTTTCTGGCCTGCACATGCAAAGAAATCAAATTTAACCCAGAAATGATAGAAGAATTATCTTTTGTGGTGCACAGATTCCAAGATAACTATATTTCCAGAGCTTGAACACATTCTTGGCATTTTTGAAAATCAATGAGCATTTCTATTCCTTACTCATAAAATGACTGCCAAAGTAGCATATGTTGACTACAGCTCAAAAATCACAAAACTACTAGTCAGAAAAGAGGCCATCTTTTGATTTTATTTAGAGAAAATTAAGGAAACAGAAAATAAGAATTAAAAAAATTTAATTTCCCTTTACTCTTTTAAAATAGAGAAATGAAATATATTTCATCAAATTCTGTTCATGTGGGAGAAATATGTATGTGCAAATATAAAAAAATATATATATTCAAACATAATATATGCAGAATGCATTCTTAAATTTAAAAAGCTTTGTTTGGGTGTTTGGAATTTTCAGTCTGTAAGGCTAAACATTTCAGCTCTATGTTGCAAGATGGTACAGTCTGGCTAAGAGAAACACTAAACCACTATAGCATAAAAAAATTCATTTACCGTAATTTTAAAGCATTTCTTTTGAAAGCCATATGTTCTGCTAATGCAAATTAAAGCAGTGGACTCTGCCCTTCAAAAGTCACGTAAATAACAGTAATGATAATGATAATAGTATTTTATCATCTGCTCTTAAGCATGGCATCAAAGAATCACAGAATCATTTAGGCTGGGAAAGACCTCTAAGATCATTGAGTCCAAACACTAACCCAGCACTGCCAGGTCCATCACCAAACCCTGTCCCGAAGTGCCACATCCACACATCTTTTAAATACCTCCAGGAAGGGTGGCTCAGCCTCTCCCCTGCCATCCTGTTAAGCACCCTTTCAGAGGAGAAAAAATTTTTGTTGTCCTGCAGTAAATACCAAATCTGCATGGTTGTGAGGCTGTCTATTAAAGAAAAATAATTTGGGAAACAGAAATAAAGCAGCCATACAATCATTGAGATTGAATGGGACCATGGAAGGTCATCTAGATGCATTTTTTGTATTAATTTGACTTTTAGAAGTAATGATTTTACTTGAAGTTAAATCAGTCTCAAAGGGTAGCTATTTTACATTTAGCTATTGTATGTTTATAGTGAGGCAATAGTAGACAGATAATACTGAAATATGCACTAAAGCAGTTGGACTGTTATGAATTCAGTATCAGTCAGTGAGAGGAAATCAGGCTTACTGTAGATATTTTACCCTTAGGTGCACTAAGGAAAAAAAATAGATGAAAATAATTTAACTTGGTCTTGATTGAAAGACTGAAAGAAGTGATGGCTATCAGAAAAAAAAGATTATTAGCATATTTGCTACTTTGATGAAGAATTAAAAATTAGGTTTTTAATATTTGAGATATAGGTATCAGAACCTCAGATGCATGTTTTCAGGTAATACAACTTTGCTAGAATGCATTTTTTTGTTAAAATATACTATCTAGATGTGGTTTTTTTTATTTTGAAAAGGGGAAGGTAGATAGTGGTCTTCTTGTTCGAGTTCTTACTGTGATCCAAAATATAAATAATGAATAATGAAAAATTCTTGCTAAGGGGCTTAATCACTGTGTATTCATTTTGCCTTCATCACATACGTAGTCTGATTAGGGAGGGAGGAAAAAAAAGGTGAAAATTTAATTCTTTCTTAGGTAAAAATGCATAGGTATATTGTCTAACCAAAGCCAGTTAATGTTGCTGCTGTCACTTGATTCAACTGTTGAGCGAGAGATGCTAAGGAAGTTATGTTGAGGAGTCCCTGTGGTGCAGGTAGCTCAGGGTGCAACTGCAGTACCAGCTGCAGGTTGAGCCCTGGGTGAGGAGAGCCCCAGACAAGAGGCTGTGACCTGGCACTGACCCTTTGAACAAATGGCACGGGGACCTGTGGCCCAGCTGGGTGACCGGACACTTGGAGACACAGCAGGAGCTGGGGACCCCGAGAATTTGGCACCCCCAGACTGTGAGGGTATAAAAGCTCAGGAGTTCCTATGTTCAGGGTCCCTCCTCTGAGGCACCAGGTCTAGCTGTTACTTTGTCATTTAGTCACTGAACAAAGATTCAGTTATTTAGGGAATTAGGATGTCTGGGACAATGCTATGGGATATCTGGGGCCGAGGTTGTAAGGAAATGTGGTCTGACTGTGGATGGGGGGTGTGTAGCAGTGAAGGGGCCTCGGTTCCAGCTCAGGTGGGTGCAAGAGTGACTGCCAGAGTGGATCTTGAGTGGCTGGGCAGGGAAGTGTGCTTAATAATTAGGAATTTACAGAAATACTTCTACTTTCACAATTTTTTTTTTTTTCCCACAAGAAAGAGTTATATGCTAGATTAGGGTCATGCTCTTTATTTTGGAGCTTGAAAATGATGGGACAGTTTTTGGCTTTCAGTGGAAATGGTGACAGTATTGTCACCCTTCTGTGGCCTCATAAGAAAGATGCTTGGGAAGTAAGTGGAGTTTGAGTTTTTCCCTGTTTTGGCTCCTGAAACCAGCAGAAGGAAGTTTTGTGCCTCATACAATGACTGTAGCTGCCTCCTTGCCCAGTATTCAAAATATTCCCACAGGCTGTACAAATGAACTAATTGGCTAATATAGGACTTTGGATTCTGCTGCAGTGCCTATGTACCTGTTTGAAATTTTTTTTTTTTTCCTTCATAAATACCAAGTGTTGGTATAATTATGCTGCTGCTGCAATTAGCTGTGCCACCAAATTTGGGAAATTTAACATCATTGAAAATTGTCCTATTATACTTTTGTACTATTATACTTTTGATGTTGTATTGAGTGGCATTTGAAGTTAAATATATTAATCCAAATATGCCACCATTTTTTTTTTGTTTTCAAAATATGTGAAAATATAGTAAAAGAAAGGAGGAATTTGTCAGTGTGTGTTAACTTACTTGTAGATATGTAAACCAAAACATTTTAGCTTCTCTGTCTGTTTTGAAGAATTCATTAGTTCTACCACCTATTTCACTGCAGAAGTAACCAAAGTCAATGTGCTTCGCTTCTTATTTATTGCTTCTTACTCCGGTTACGTTTCTGCTTGATTGTTTTACTCTTTCCAACCTAAAAAATAATTTTGGCCATTGTCTGAAATGTCTAATATTTCAAAGGCAGTTTGAGGAAAGAAATGCACATTTGCCAAGCATAAATTATTGATACTTACAGCTTGATTAGGTGCCAGCATTGGGGGCATGGAATATTAAACTCTACTGTTTACTTGCCAGTTGCTTAATGGCTCCACTGCAGTCTGCTCCAAAGGAAAAGATTAGTTATTGTAGTAAATGCAATTTTCCCAAGCTTTTCAGTGAGTATAGAACCAGTGTAAGCTGGTTCTCTATACTTAAATTTTACTTTTCACAGTCATAAATTTAGTTTATAAGTGAACAAACAAAGAATAATAGGTGCCCTAGCTCTTGTGTAAAATAACCCAAATCAACCAACCAACCAAGCAAGCAAAAGTAGATTATTATATGTAGCACAGTTAGTATATGCATCTATAGTGACAGTCATTTAGCTTGATCAAACAAGATAAGGCTCTGTTCTAATACTGAGAAGTTAAGATCAGTTAAAGCCTTGGTATCGTGTATTATGAATAGTCTGTGGAACAAAAGTTCCTGCGTGGGCTATGAAAGATTAAGAGAAATCTTGTGGTATTCAAAGCAGCTGAAACACCAAGCAATTTTAAGTTTTCTTTCTCACATTTAGAGCTAACCAAAAGGAAACACAAAATCCATGTTAAATCCTTATTCATAGGTGCAGAAAACCTTCTCCCTGTAGTTAAGGTAGCTACCACAAACTTTCTTTCAGAAAATTGAACATGATTTTGTACTCACTTTGGAAGAAAAAAATAAATGTGCTAATTCTGCAGGTGTTTTGATTGAAAAAAAAAAAAATCTAAAACTCCATTTTCTGTCTTACAGGCTTTATAGAAATGAACCAATCCCCAAATCAAATGGGTAACTGAACCTTTAGAGTGAGATACTACATAGAAATATGCCTACCAGGATGCAGAATCTCTTTTGAGAGAGAATCTTTCTTGACAGGTTCAGCTTGATAAGTGAGCAATGGTGTTTTGATTAAAATAAATGCAAATTGATTGGATTTGTGTAGAAGGTAGTCTTGAAACTATTCATCCCAGCCAGTGTTGTGTCAGCTTGGGATGCTCTTAGAAGCATAATGTTAGATTCTAGGAAGCTTTAAAGTGAAAAACAAGGTGATCTAAAAAGTTCAGACACTTCTATGGCTAAGCAGCCACTGGTGGGGAGTTTACAGAATCACAGGGAGGTTTTTAGGGAAGAGTTGGCTGCCTGAGATCAAATTAAGTATGTGCCTTTTTAAACTTATTTACCTGCCATCCTTTATTCAGATGCTCACATAATTTCTTCAGTTAAACAAAGAAAATATTTAAGGGAAACTGACAAGTGGAGAGGTGGGGCACCAAAAGTCACAAGAGGTGATGGATTTTATAATTGCTAAAGATTGAGGAGGTTGAATAAAGTATCAGTAATAGGGGGTACAGTTATGGTCTACAAAATGCATTGACTAGGAAAAAATGCTAGGATTTTCTTACTCTTCAGCTGTCTAATTTTATGATTTATCTTTGAATTTTCCTGTCTGTGACATCAACCCACTTGTCATTGCTGCTACTTCTTTTTGTTGTCATTTGTTTACCTTCTTTCAGAAACAGTCTTGAATTTCGCATTGGTTTTAACCCTTTTCTTTGTTTCTTTTCTTACATCATTCTATTTCTTCAGATGGTGGGCAATTAGCTTTGCTACATAGTTGAACGTGTTCATATTAATTTTTTCTATGTCCTCTGAATTAGCTAATGTTGTGATCCTCAATGATATTTATGCACTTTCTGAGCGTCCATGACACTTTTATATAATGTAGCACTTCAAAAGCTTCAGTCATGGCCTCATCCTCTGCAACTTGGTTTCATTTTACTGACCTGATTGGATTTAGTGTGATATAATTCCTCAGTCCCAAATACTGCCTCATCATATAAACATAAAAACCCCAGCTATTGGTATTGTTTTTTAACCAAGCAGTTCAAATGATACGCCAGAAACACACTTGTGCTCGTTAATCCAGGTGAGACCTTTGGACCTTAAGCAGAGACTCTGGCGTTGCAGTAGCAGCTGTTTATGAATCACAGTTAGTTCCAAACCAGAGAATCAGCATCTTACAGTGGGAGTGCAAGAAAGGGAGATGTGACAAAAGTTTTCAGAGCAGCAATCTAATGATGCCATGGTTAGATTTAAGGAGGTTGATACTCTTTGCAGAAGCTTGTAATATTTCAAAAATACCCCAAAAGTCTTTGAACCACTGGAACCAAATATTTCCTGAAATATTATTACATGTTGAAATACAAGGTTAATGACTCCCAACTTCTCTAATGTGTAAACTCTTTATGTGTGCTTTTGTCTATACATTACAATTGTTCTGTTCACTTTTAGGCAATCTCTGTAAGTTTTGAACAGTAGCATGGCATATTGTGCTGGCAATGCTCCAGATGCCCGAGGGTAGCAAAAAATTTCCATATTCCTTTGCCATATTTTACATTTCTAATACATTTATTTGAATTTTCCCTTGGAGAAAAATGAAACTTTACCATTATTGCATTAAGACCATTCACTATGTAGCTGTGGATGGAAAAAAGATAAGAAAATGCCTGAGAGTATGCTTATTGTCTTTGAAAGCTATGCTGTGTATTTTTTTATCTCTCTGATGCTTTTGTAGTTAAAAACAAACAAAGTAATCAAAAAATATAGAAGTATATCCTCAAAAAACCCAAAAAAAACTCCAAAAAACCCCGCAACAAAACTATCCTTGGGTTGGTTTTTTTTTTTGTTTTTTTTTTTTTTTTTTTTGTTTTGTTTTTTCTTAATACCTTTCTCTATGACTGTTATAGAAATGTTTATATAAAAGTTTTGTTAGGTCAGTTGGAGAACTTCTCCCAAACTAGGGCTGCAGTTCATAAAAGCAAAGGACCTTAAACTCTCTGTGACTTTACATGAGGTCAGAAGGCCCCATAGATCTTTCTAACAACCTTTATTACAATTGCTACCTAACACAAAAAGAAAAACAATTAATTTTTTACCATAAATCCATATTTTATAAAGAGTTTGGTGGTGCATATGTTGTGTGTGATATGAATTGTATGCTTACAGATGAAAATCATTAATTTTGTAAGATCTATGTTAGTAAGGTAAAATTCCTTATGAAAACTTTGCTTCTTACTAAACTAAGCCAAACAGTGCAGCCATAAGTGATAATATTTATTGCTGATTTGAGATAAAATATCAAATGTTACTGCAAAGAAAGTGCAAATAATATTTTATTAATGTCAATTTTCTTTCTCTCACCTCATATATTTAATTATGGGTGAAAGAGAAGCAAATCCACTTTTCATGTAACGTTATTAACTTGACAGTGTCCCTTTAAGTTGTGAGGATGTGCAGAGTAGTTAGGAATGTGAGATACTGTAGGGTACCAAATGTGTGATGTGATGTTGCTAGGTAACTCCCTTATTGTTTTAAACAAACCACATAGAGCTGGCAACAGCTGCCAAAGCTCTTGGCTCTTGACAGTAACACAGACCTCAAAAGAACTTAGAACAAAGGTCTTCCAAAATAAGCTGAAATATATAACACAATCTCATAGTGCTAGCAAATGTGTGAACCTATTCATAAACTTAGCAGATACAGTTACCTGTAACAGTTCTATGACCAAATATTTCACGACAACTATGTAATTTGTTTGTATATATATTTTTATAAAAAACCCCAACTGTTAGTGCATCAATTTGTCCTCTTAAAAGAATGCCTTTTAGAGCTGCTAATGGTAGCAAATCTGTTTGCATGTATTCAACGAGCATTGTAGTGTGCAGTCAAGAAAGGCAAAATGTTACATAGAGAGTAGCCATGTGTATAAGTTTGTGGATCTTTTCCTGTTTTCTGCTGTTGAATTTTGTATATTTCAATATGTCAGAAACAGAGGTGAGATAATTTTTGTCAGTGTTACAGTCCATAAAAATAGATTTAGGTATAGCACACTAACACCTATCAATATAGCAAAGCTTTTAAAACAGGAACCAGCCCCCAAGATTTCAAAAGAGAGCCCAGATCTGTACTGAAATAACCCAAGATCTGTAAAAATTTTTCACATTAGGACATAAGTAGGTCTGTAAACAGCCTCTTGTCTGGAAATACATCCAGAATGCGAAAAATAGAGAGTAGCTCCTTTCAGGTTTTCCACTTTCTCCTGACTTCTCGTAAACAAACCAGCTTAAATCCAGCAGTGGGGCAGTGCTGAGCTTCTACTGACGTTCCTGTCTTAGTGCAGCATCAGAGTTCACATGCAGCATCACACAAGTTTGTCTGGCTGGCTGTTGCATTATTCACACCCCACCAAAGTGCAGGTGACGTCAGCGTCTAAGTGTCCGGGTATTCTCCTCATGGCTGTGTGAATGATCTCACCACCACACTACTGGCAGCAGCATTGCTTCATCTCTGCCTGTAATTGTCCAGTTTCTCTATTCTGGTCAACAAAACACAGACTTGAATGTCTAGCTAGTTAAAGCTGTCAGGAATCTTCTGAGCTCTAAAGATGCTCTCTGTCAAAAAATGAATGTTTAAATATAGAGAACAGGTGTTTTTCAAGTTGCTACTTACCCTAGAAATGACAGACTGCCCCAGGCTCTAGAATGTATACTTTTCTACTTTGTTTGATGTTTTTCTCTCCATCTATCCATTTAAGATTTTAACTCCGCCCTAAAGGAAGGATTTTTTCCCAATATAAATTTTGTCAAACCTCAGCCTTGTCTTTTGGAAAATTTTGGAAAATAGCTCAATGGTTCAGACTATGAGTCTACATAGCATAATATCCTGACTCTAAGGTGTGCATATACTGATGTCTGAAGAAGAATAAAAAACAGTGTAAGGGGATATAAAACTTCCTCAAGGTATTCTCTTGTTCTCTGACTGTATTTTGGCTAACAGGATTTCCTGAGCTTTGTATTATTTAGATGTTTAGGTATTAAGTGTTGATATGGTTCCTATTTAGTCACATTTAGAAGTTCACTTTGCACACTCTACCTCTGAATCCACAAAACTCTTTTCATCCATGATGTCTTCTGGCTAGGAGTTACACAACTCAGTGTAGCAGTGTGCAGCGAATCACAGCCTTTTGTTTGTTCCAAGCTTGCATCTCTCAGTTTCTACATGAGCACTTGATCGTGCCCAGTGCTCATGTAGACAGGGGCAGTGAATAATCTAGTCAGCTCTCCACCATGTCTATGCAATTTCTGTTTTTGTAGGCTTCAAACTCTTCTTTACTCATATTGAACAATTCTGGGCTACTTAGTTGTTCATATGGAAAGCATTACTTATCTTTGCTCAGCTTTTTGCAGTTCTTTTGTGTCTTTTTTGGGAATAGGAGCGTAGGATATTCAACGGGTACAAGAAGGATGTTTTTTACTGTGGAGTAATGGGATTCTTTTCCATTTTTCTTTCATAGTAATTCCTAGAATTTATGCTGCTTTTTTGACTACTGCCTAGTACTAGTCCACTGTTGATCGTGACAAATTGCTGTTTTCCCACCTTAAGCCATTTCATTACAGAAATAATGTTCAGTTTTTCCCCACAGTACAGATTTATCACTTTTCCAGCAACCTTCTCTGACAACAGCCAATCTAACTGTTCATTTGTTGGTATTTTCTCCAGTTTCAAAATCAGTGGAACATTTTTTAAAAAAATTAAGTATTGATTGAGGAGGAGGGGAGGTCATCCAAGTGTCTTTATCTGTCAACTGCTATGTATGAAGCAGGGTATTCCCTTAGTGGGATCAAATGGAGGGCAGCAATTCAACCTGAAGTCTCTGTGGGAACGTTACAGAATATTTGAACATCTGCTTTGAGAACCTACTTGAAAAATAACCATGCCCAATAGGAGAAGAACATATGTGCTGCATGCTGAAGACCACTGGTAATACTGCTAGCACAAGCAAAAAGGGGAAAAAGCACATTACATGGAGGTTGTCCATTTAATATTATATGTAATTTTGCATTTTAAAAATAATAGTATAATAGTTATGAAATTATAGATAGGCAAGCAATCACTATGATATGAAAGTCAATGGAAATTTAAGTGTCCTGAAAATTAGGCAGAAAATATGTAATAATGTTGTCTCTGTTGTTTATTTGGAACTAATACTTTGGTATTTGCATTTTGTTTCTTCGGGAAGATAATTAAGCAATTAGGAAAAAATGGAAAAAAACCTCACAATTCTTACGTAATAAAAAGATGTCCCTGACCAGATGCTCTCCCAATATAAATCAGAGTCTATTTTTCAGGCCTGCTGAAAAATAGAGTTCTGCTTCATCCTTTGGTTTTGGGTTTCCAGCATGGAAAGAAGTGTTGCAAATTCAGGTATATTATTGGGATCTGTCTACATTACTATTGCATGAGTTGGCAGGCTGATGTACAAGAAAATGTATTTATGGTTTAAATCTCTGTACTGTACTATCAGTGCTATCACATCTATGCCTATAGATGTGTCAAGTCAGCAAATGCTGATTGTATCGCCTTAGTCATGAGAGGGCCTGTTTTCCCTATGCTAATTGAAACAGTTTTTTGTATTTATTTCAGTTTAGTCACTCATGGTTTGTAAATATTAGATTTAGTTTAACACTGTTTTAATATAGCTTCAGAAAACAATACATTTTGGCTTTACATGGCACTAACACAATTGGACACAATGTATAAATTATATGGTTCTAGATATTAAGTGTATACAGAAAACACATACTTTGAAATTCACTGCCTCCTTTTACAGAAGTTGAAAAAGATTTTTCTATAACTTTTTTTCTGTGAAACAGAGATAGTTATATGGGGCTTAGGTTATATGGGGCTTAGGCTTCTCACTTTGAAGGACTGGTTAGATAAATGAAAGATTTAAAAGTATTACAGGCCAATATTCTCTCTGAGAAACTTCTCCAGTTTTAAGACCACCCTGAGCTTATGGTCAATTAAAAAAAACAACAAACAACAACAACATTTATCTAAAAATCTGAGTTACATTTATATCTGCAGTCCTTACTGGCCCAGTTTTCTAATTCCCTGCATGAGTTAGAATCAACATTAACACAGGCATGTCAGGAAAAGATATACAAGATGACACTTTAGCCATTCTATCCTATACTACCAGTGAGATTTGTTGTTTTAATACTTTTTATTTATTTCTGTTATGGTTGTAAAAAAAGTGAAGACTGGTAGTATTTAGCTGTGGAATATGTCTTTTGCCTAGAGCACATACAACATTACACATTGTCATTCTAAAGCTTGATAAGTAGTGGTAAATTTCTTGATATGGAAACATTACATGACCTCAAGTATCATTTTTACAGGTTGAATTGTCAAATAATGGCCATCTTTTGACAAATTCTATTTGAAAATATTTACATTTCTTTACACAGAATTTCAACAACTACATCTTTTCCATTGGGTTAAGTAACACTTTCCCAACATTTGCATGCAAATCCTGCTTTATGTAGTAGTAATTGCATGAATAAACTGTCCTGCCCTCTCAAGTCATGTGGGCTATTAGTATAAATATCTATACTCTTAAGATTTAACTTGTGAACTCAAAAGGAACATCTGTAGCACATACAGGATATTGTAAACCTGTCAAATTAGAAAAATTCTGAGTAATCTATAATTAACTCTAGGTGGAATGTAACTCAGTACACTCAGAAACTTGCTGTTTCTATCATAAGAATGGAAAGAAACTTCAGGTATTTACCCTTATTTACATACTTTTTAATTTGAAATAAAAACTTTAAGATGTTAATCGCCTTCATAGTCACTTGCTAGGAAATAAGGAACAAACCAGAATATACTTGTGTTTTCACATCATTTTGATAGCTAGATGGTTACAACAGCTGAAGATGGTTTCCCCTTAAACATTACTAATACCCAGAGAGAGAAGGGTACCATTTAGTGTGATGCATCAGAACCACATTTGGCTTAGTTATGTTCCGTTCCTCTAAATGCTATCTCTGAGCGAATTTGTTTTTCAAAGTAAGAATTTGTGTCAGAATTGCTTGCAAAATCACAGCCTGAAATATCCTTTTCTAAGAAAAAACAAAACAAAAACTAGAAGAAAGTAGTAGGAGCTGAGAAACATCAAAGGATCAAGTTTGCAATTATGGCAAAACTGTAGAAAAAACACAGTATGTAACTTTTCTGTTTACAAATGTGCAGTGCTGTGAGGAAACCTACTTATCTCTGGGGTACTGTGGTTCAGCAGAGTAAAGATTTAGCTCTCCAGCTCTTCACAGCTCATTTTACTTCTGAGCCAGTAGTGTGACAGAGCAGTTCAACAGACTAATTACACTATTTTGCATGCAAGTGGTGAAATGTGTAGGTAAATGCCGATTTACCACATTAGCACTTCAGAGAGAAGTAATTTTTTTGAGGATGGAAAATGGAATGAATAAGAGTGTATCAGTTTTTATTTTTAATATCTCTTGGTTTTTCACCAGGATCATTAAGAACCTTCTAGTTTCAGTTGCAGATATTGACGTACTAAGTTAATCAGTGCCATATCTAGAAGGTGTTGATTGCTTTGTTCAAATTTAGTGAAACTATAGCAGCATGAATTTTCACCTGTTCTTCAAAAGCTCATTCATCTCCCTGAATGCCTAAAATATTTACCTCGCTTCAGAGCTGCTAGTACTGAGCTCTTTAGACTAAAGAGGGCTTGGATATGCTAATCAGATATCCATCTGCAAATACTCAATCCAGCAGCAGCAGAGAGTAATGTGTGAGCCTTTGTAGCTCTCCAACACTTTAGGGAAAAGTAGCCACAGCAGTGGAACCATTAAAGTTGAAAATGTAGGTGTTTGGATGACAAAGTACTGCTGAAACTCCAGAGATACAACTTAGCTATGCTGTTTTGAATTTTAGTCATATATCCTTAGTTTTATCTGCTTGGTGCTAAACAGTGGCAGTTAGACATTTGCTAGTAGGAGCCCAATAATAGGGATAAACCATGAAGAAATAAAATGGCAAAATGAAAATAGATTTTATTTTGAGCATTCTCTCAAATTAAAATGGTTCATTTTCCTAATACTAGCTGTAAGTACTAAATCTAAAATATAGGCTGTTAACAAAGTAAAAGAAAGAAATTCCCAATGCTTCAATGGACAAGTAGAGGAGGACTTTGGAGAAAAAACTTATACAAGGAGGATGAATGGACTTTTCCCATTCTCTGATGAAGATAAATTAGATAGTGACCAGTTGAGTTGGTTTGTTGAGCCTCTGAAAAGGGAGTGCAGTGACAAAAGGAAATGTTAAGATGGGTTTTTATATTGATTTTTCATTTTTAAATCAGGATTTCTGAGAAATAAATGCAGTTATTTACTTCAAAACAATTAGTTACAAGACATTACAATGTCAGAGGACTTTGAAAGACAAATATTAAGTGTAGTGCATGGCTACATCTCAAAGAGCTAATTTGGATAATCTGACCTTAAGTAGCATAAGGTTTGAGAAGACAAGTCTATCATGTTCTAGTGCACTAGAGCAGAATGTTTTTGTGATGCCATGTCCTTAATGACATTAATATCTGTAGGTACTGAATGCCTTTTAAAAATCTGGCACTTACTGCTTGATGAGTCATCACAAAGTAGCAAGGGAGATGAGGGGTGTAAAACTGGCTTCCAAAACATACTGACATCAATTTCCTTCTTATCCTGTTTGTTCCTTATTGTTTGCTTGTCTTTTGTTTTGTTGGGCTTTTTTTTGCGGGGGGGGCTGTTCTTTTTTTTCCAGAAGCAAGGGGTTGTAGAACCAATATGTGTACTAATAACTACAGAGGGAAAATCACTAAAGAGGTCTCACAAGTGCTGAGAGAAAGACTTGATAAAAGATCTTTACCTCACTGTCTAATATTGTGAGTGAAGGATTCCAAGAGCAGTATGAGGGCACAGTCTCCTGGTTTCATTCACTGTTAGTCTAGCCAGCATATTTGTTGACTCACATTAAATACATCATTAGTTGCACGCATGTAAATTAAAGCAAACCAAAGCCCTTTATTTCTAGTTGTTTATTGACGTCACTGGTTGACAGTGAAAGAGGGTGGATGAAATAAAGCTTGTCAGTTCCTTCAGGAAGACAGAACATGTGCTGGTGCAGGATGATTTCATTGCCTTTTACTGCCTAAAAGCCTGTAACTAAGCATTGCAATCATTCTGGGCTCTTATCAGTCAGGCTCTGCTGGGCTGGTACTTTACTGGAGAAAGCTTATAAAAACTATGCTATTCTAAATCTCAACCTTTCAGAAATATGAAACTCACATAGAGAGACTATTAATAACCCTGGGATATATATTTTGAAATTAATCATTGTTACACTTCTAGGATCACACTGGTTACTATTCCCGTCATATGTTTATACATTCTTGATCCACACCCATCTGGCACAGAAACCTGTCAGAATGTGTCCAAAAATGATTTGAAGCATCTTAAAAGCCAAGTGCAAATTTGTACTTACTCTGGCTTGTGTAGACTAGAGTTTAACAAAAAAAAAAAAAAAAAGCCTTTTTCAAAATTCAATGTAGTATTTTAAATTAAATAGCTTGCATAACTTTAAAAGTTATCATTAAACAAACTTAAAAGGAAGTTGAAGTGATTAATTAGCTATATTCTTTGAATCACTGTTTGAAAAGCAAATAAGAGTAACTTGAAAATGTCTTTGGACATTTCTCAAGGCAGAGCAGCCTTGTCTTTACTTTTATTTAGTATACAAAAATAATATTTGATATTGAGCTTTAAATATTTAAGAGAAAGGACATAAAATTACAAATGGTCACACTAGCCAATTAAATTTAAACTAGAATTGACTAATCTATATACAGGCTTTTATTTTATGTAGATGTACTGTAACACAAAGTTAGATCTTGTTCACTCTTGGAGTTCCAAAAATCCTTTCTTATGGTCAGTTCAAGTTAAGCAAAATTTTTTAGCAGACACATGCATTTTGAATTTAATTTTTATATTCTTCACAACACCCTCATGTAGCACTACAGGTAGGAGGAAGGGTGTCTGGAAAGCTGCCCAGTGGAAAAGGACCTGGGGGTGCTGGTTGACAGTGGCTGAACATGAGCCAGCATGTGTCCAGGTGGCCAAGAAGGCCAAAGGCATCCTGGCCTGGATCAGCAACAGTGTGGTCAGCAGGACCAGGGCAGTGACTGTGCCTCTCTACATGACCCTGGTGAGGCCACACCTCAAATCCCGTGTGCAGTTCTGGGTCCTTCGTTCCAAAAAACATGGTGAGGTGATGGAGTGAGAAGCTTCTCTGGGTGCTGCCCCAGAGAAGGGCAGTGACAATGATAAAGGGTCTGGAGCCCAAGTCCTGTGAGGAGCAGCTGAGGGAGCTGGAGTTGTTTAGCCTGGAGGAAGGGAGGCTCAGGGGAGACCTTATCACTGCAACTGCCTGAAAGGAGATTGTAGCCAGCCAGGTGAGGGTCAGTCTCTTCTTCCAGGAAACCAGCAACAGGACAAGAGGACATAATCTACAGCTGCACCAAGGGGGGTTTAGGTTGGACATTAGGAGGAATTTCTTCACTAAAATGGTGATGAGATAGTGGCTGCCCAGGGAGGTGGTGGAGTCACAGCTCCTGGAGGTGTTAAACAAAACACTGGATGTGGCCACTCAGAGCCATAGTCTAGTTGACCTGGTAGTGTTCAGTCATAGGTTGGACTCGATGATTTTAGAGTCTTTTCCAAGTGAACTGATTCTGTGATTCTGTGAATCTTAAAACCAGTGTTAAGAGCATAAACCAAACTTTGGATCAGTGATGATAACATCTTGGTAGTGGTAAGTTGCAAATGTCTCCAGCTGTATCCTCCTTGCACTCTGAAATGCTTTGGAAGGTATCTGCGAGCACAATGTATGACGGAAAAATGCATGATGGGTGTATAATTATAAGTATCTATGCCACTGATGTACTTATGCAACCCCGAATTCCAACTGTCTTCTCAATTAAATACAAATAATTAAAATGCCAACTATTACCATCCTGTAATTATGACTCTTACCATTTCCATCATTATCTACTCATTTCCCTACATGATAATACCCACCTGGAGAGAACCTTGTATCTACGGTCTTCAGTAACCAGTAGGGTGTTGGGTTTTTTCTTTATTTGATAAAAGAATAGAAAGTTAATAATAATCCTTCAAACATGTCTTGCATGTTTCAATTCCAGAAACTGTTTCACTCTAAAAGAGTAAGAAAACTCACGTTTGATCCAAAGCTGATTTTGTGATTTTTAAATAACGTTACATATGATTTAATAGCATATCATTTTAAGAAATTCCTATTCATTTTTGCATGTGCATATTCACTAATAATAGAGGATTTTTATACTGAGAATAGATTGTTTTTTTACTGATATAATGTGTGGTTTAAAACCAAGTACATTGGATGTAGCTTCATGCATGTAAAAATTACACTGTAATTAGTACAAATGTTTTGAATAACCTGAAAAGAACATGGTTATTCCTACCCCCACCTTTAGTTAGAATGTTGATATTTAGGGTTTGATTAATCTTGCATTTGCTTTAATTCTGGAATCTGACATTTTCAACTCAAGTTGCTTTCCTGTCTGATTTCAAGTGTTCAGGTGCTCTGGTGGAGTGGAACTTGTTAGGGTGCTGCTTACTAATCAGGGCCTACTGACCAGTGAAATGGCGCATTAGCAGTGCAGAAAGTTATACATCTCATCTGCCTAATGAGCCATTCAAAATGCCAACCATCAATCCCAGCTTCAGGCTCCTGTGTGCCGAATTTGAATAAGAGACCTGGCCCTCCTGAATGTACTGATCTTGAGGGACCCAAACAAGGGCTGTCTTGCTTCCACCTGCTTATGTAGGTCCTTGGCCACTGCTCTTCAGATCTATCACCTGTTCCAATATCCACCTCACGAGTGTCACATGCCATAGGCTAGAATTAGCCTGAAGTTGCCATTTAGCTGCGACAGCTCATATCTGGAAGCAGCTGAGTCCCTTGTTATCCCATGTAGCCCATGCCATGAAGTCCTTGTGCCACCTTTACCTTTTGTCAGGCTGCAGCTGTGCCAAGCAGTGACATTTTCCAGAATATTCCCTTAATTACCAACATCCAGTTTATCATACCACATGAAAGGTTTTAGGTAATCTCACCAGTGGACACTACTGAAATACACCCAGAACTGCCAAAGATGGGGTGAGGTCAAGCTTTTACTGTCATTCTTCTGTACAGATTGGTGCAGCAGAGAAAGGAATAGTATTAAAATACAAAGGTGCTAAAATCTATAAATAGAAACAGTGATCTTGTGCTTCTTTCTTCCTCCTAGTCTTTCTCCATTTCTTTTTGCCCCTTCTTCTCTCTTTTTTCTCTTTTACTGTCATTACAAATGTTGAAAAATGCTAAAATGTAAAATGCCTTGTTGAATTCTGGGAAAACTAATAACCATTTCCCCAGTAGCTGGACAATTGACTGTATAAAGCTTTAGTGTTACAAAATGTACTTTCGAATTAGTATCAAATGATATATGAATACTACAGTTTATCTCTGAAGGCATTAATCAGCACAGCCTGAGTAGGAAAAACTTAATTGTTTTGTCAGAAGTGCTTTATCTGCTTTAATTTGGTCTGTGTAGATTTCCATGACAACTAAGGGAAAAATAAACTCTTAACCAAAATTCAGTGAAAGCAAGAAAAAACAAGCTGTATTGATTCATGCTGCTCTGATAAATGTCAGTTTGGCAATCAGCTGTGAATATTTTTTTTTTCTGTAAGAGATAGAACTCTTATTTATTCTCTTAAAACAAAAGTGGGGCATTTATGGAAATTAGGGGTTTTGTTTCTTCATAGAGTTTTGTTTTGAAATGTTTACATTTATAGATTATTCTTTTTAATGCTAATTATTATCTTGGATTTAAAATCCTTTCTGCTATATCTGTTTTTTAATCTGTCTTGAAGAGATCTTTAAATATGACTGAGCTAAAAAGATAAGACATAAAAGTAGAATGTTTTGTGCTGTGATGTTACATTTCCTTGAAGAGATGCATTTTATGTTTTCCTGGGATGGCTTCTATTTCTCTCAAATAAGTAGATCGACACCCTCTGGAAAAAAATGGAGATACTTCTGTCTGGGAGCATCAGATCTCACAACTCATTGGCAGACTTGCTAGGGACAATTATATTGTGTCTTCATACAAGCTAACAGCACATGCAGATCATTGCAGTGTTTCATCTTTGATTCTCTGTGATTGGCATCTATTTAGCAAGCTTAAAGCTATAAATGTCTCCTAAAAATACAGTTTCCAAACATATGGAAAACAAGAAACACCAAAAATAGTAGTGAATAGTAAGTGAAGGTAGAACCCATGTCCCAACTTTAGGGTTTTAAAAACCACCTATTTTTCAAGGCAGTAATCACATGAAGTGTTATTTGTCCTCTGTCACAAAACCATTGATACTGGCCTTTGAGTTAAATTTTGAAGTTACAATTGGGACACAAACTAGCCCTGGAATATAAGGCTTCTGCTCTGTGAAAGCAGTTGTCCTACTTAAAAAAAGAAAAGCCACAAACAAAACAAAATCAAATTTTTTGGGCAGATCTTTTGACAAACAGAAAATTTAATATATTTGGAGTTGAGAAATACATTTTTTTTTAAATGTGAATTACTAATTTCTCAGATTCCCCTATAGTAAAAATCTACTGAATATATATTTCTGGGAAAGAGTTTTCTTTCTTCACATAAATGTGACCGCAAACGGCTTGCTGTGCAAATTAAATATTGACTATTTGCCATCCTTATTATACTTGGTAGTTCTGACTTCTTGTCTAAATCATATGATACTCCTGCTCTCTAGTTACCTGATGACTTCAAAAAGGATTTTAGATATTAACAAAAGAAAAAAGTCAGTAACGTCCCCATAACGCAAGAACAAAGAATTATAGAATTTTGTGCTGTTCTGTACTGTTCCTTGTTTTCTGACAACAAAACTGTTGAAATTAGACTGGTTTATCATTTAATTTGTGAACAGATAAATTTTTAAATAATTTTGCTGAAAATAAGTATATTTGCATATACAGCTATCTCACTATAAAATCTGAGGTCAGATTATTTTTTTTGGCTTATTGAACCATATTTGATGATGTGGTGTCTTCCCTCACTAATTTACCACTATGTGCAAGTATTTTCCTGCCAAACCTGCCTTATTCATGTAGACAGATCCATCTGGGTTAGAGTTTGCTTCCAAATGTGAGAATTCATCCAATAACTACTTATTGGGAAGGAGATGGAGTGTGCTCAGTGCAGGAGGCAAAACATAAAACCCCCTAAGCTGTTCTTCAAAATTTAGATATTGTTTCCTAAAGGTAAAACTTGATGAGCGTTCTCTTTAAAAAATTAAACAGAGGAGACTCATCCAGGGACAAAGTGAATTAATTTTAAGTTCAGTAAATAATTATTGTATGATGTTGTTCACTGAGCTTCACAGATTAGTTTGGCTGACTGGGTCTTTGAGTATATTTCTCAGTAGCCTCTTTTTGCTGTACTTTCTTGTGTCAAAAATAGCTTTTTAAAATAGTTCAGTCTAATCTGTGTGAAAAGCCAGGAAGCACAGTTTTGTATTAGCAAAAGTAATGGCAGACCTACATTTGCCGCACATTTGAAAGGTAAAGTGCAGCTTTTTCTTAAAGCTGAAAGATGTTGAGCCTGGTGACCACCTGCAGCAAAGAGCTTGACCAGCCAAGGGACTGGAGTCCCAGTCAAGGGATGGATCTCGCACATGTGGATGATCCGACTGCCTGTGGTGGGGTTTTACTCCTGGGTTTCTGCAACAAAGCAGATTGCTGCGCCGTGACACCAAGGCAATTTAGCACAATGGGTTATCGGTTGTGGGTGATGGAAATTCACTCTGGCTGCTGACCAGATATTGCAAGAAGCTGCTGGCTGCAGGTTGGGTTTCAGCCCATGTATCTATATAAAAATAAACTGCTAGATACTAAAGACTCTAAATCCCTATTCAAAGAGTCTCTTAGGGTAATATGACCACACGCAACAGCAGGTTAATTCATAACCTCAGTCTGGGTTATGCATTATCTGCATAATTGGGCTGGGGTTTGCATACCGAGAAGGCTTAAAAAAAAATTGAGAACTATGGGGCACATGGATGGCATTGAAAGTATAGTCACCCTTTGTTGCCCTTGGTTTGTCCTGGAATTTTATTAATAGACATCTTGAGAGTATTTAATTGTTCATTTTAATTGAGGACAAAAGCCTCTATGATTTATTCATATTATTTCAGGAGATAAATATCTATGGCTGTTTCTGAAATTGGATGTAAATTATATATTGGTTTTTAGGTCAATACCATTTTAGGTCTTAAAGAACAAAACACATTCCGAAAAGAAATCATATTTCATACACAATTTCACCTTGTAATTTTCTGCGGTCATAGTAAATATATGCAAGTCTTAGAATGCACTTTGCTTTCTGTGGCATCATCTGCAGAAGTATACAGGCCAACATAAAGTTAGGCAAGACACACCTATTGGTTCTTGTTACTTCCACTACAACAAGTGTTCTTACAGCAAGCCCCTGCCTGTCCTGGGTACTCTTCAACTCTGTCCTTTGTTTTGTTGGAATTTAGCTGGGGCAGCCTAGCTGTGTTTCAGAGGATGTTATTTTGGTTAAGTGTGTGTTTATGTTTAAAGGGAAAAAGCAACCAGTAAAGCAGCACCCTGGCTTTTGTTTCCTTTTGTTTTAAACTGTGGTTAAGGCTTAGGTGCTGTGTAATCATATTCTGCTTATGATGATTGCCTTGGGTTTAAGTTGGGATTTATGGAAGAAAGAAATTCTACCTTCTACATTATTATGGTGCTTTTCTGGGGTTTTTATTGCTGGCATCAAGACTGGTTGAATTCTACTCTTAACGCTGTCATGGCTGTGACTCCTGGGCTGTGTGCATCTGGTTAAGGACAGATAAATTGTTAATCAAGAGCCATAACTTTTATATATATTTTATATATATGGAGGTAATAGACTGCTATAAGCAAGTGTTTTACTCTACTCTGCAGGTGTTTGGAATCAAGATTTCAGCCATAATCAGGCCCATTGGAAGGACTAGAAATAGGTAGGAAGTTGAAACAAATCCAAAAAACATCTTGTTTTTCATAAGGTTTTCCATTAAGAATGAGGAGTATCCCTTGTGCAACCTATAGCAAGAAAATAATTGGGGAATTTTGGTTGATGGTTTGAATTGCCTTCTTCTAAGTGACTTTTTTGTGTAAAAGAAATCTGGACTTTGAAAATTATTGTGAGCTGTACAATAGGGAGGAAACTATAGGAAATGAGGCATATGTGTCCTAAAAGGACACAGAATTGGAAATATTGTGACTACCATTACTTACAGACGGAAAAAAAAATCAAGTGCCTAACTGGTTCAGAAAGGATTCCATTCCATATAGTTTTAAGACTTAATCCTAATTTTTCTATAATTGTATTAAAAGGATAAATGAGTCTGGCCCCTTTTTTGCATTTTTTCCCTGCAAGGGGAAGCAGAGCTGGCAAAATATCATGCAAGTTATTTTGTACATGCAAAACACTATTTAGAATTTCCTTTGCTGCAGCAACATACGGGCTTCTATTTGAAAAAAAACAGGGAAAGATCAGCACTGGTATTTGGAGAAAGCAGCACTGATATTCTCTACCATTGTTAAAGTTGTTATGATGGCTAAAAATACCACCAGTTGCTATAGCAACTGGAATTTGAAGGCTCACATATTCCTGCTGCTTCTACTCCTTTTCAAAAATTTATCAAAACAAACCTTTTTTTGCCCATAAGTTATAATCTTTAGATGTTATATTAGGTGGTCTATATAATGATTATTTCCTTCCTGCTCAGTTATGTGTTACTTTAGGAAAAAAGCACACTGGAACATACTTTATAAACTGTAAGCATACCTAGGTTAGTTATAAATACTAGGGTTGAGGACTAAATAATTTCAAAAATCCAAAGAATTCCCTTAGCACCAAAATAAGCACATATAAATGGCTTTTGTTATTATAAATATACTTTAAAATGTTGAATACTTAATGCATGATATAAGGTAAGTGTAAATATCCAGCATCTGTTCTCTTAAGTTGTACATCTGGCTGATTTTTATTGAGGTTTTTTTTGTTGATTTTTATTGTATTATTTTGTTGTCTTTGACATTCTTCAGCTTAGCAAATTCTGATCCTTTTGTTTTTGTCTGCATTTTGCTGGCTGTGTCCTGAGATAGCTTTAAAAAAATTTCTGTCTTAGTCTTGACAATATTTAGTTACTAACTTTGACAATTTCTTTCACTCTGATTTTTCCTTGGGCATGAAATTATATAGTAAAAAAACCCAGCATCTCTCCGAAAGGCAAAACCATCTTTATCAATTAATAGCCTTGCTTTTTTGGTAGTGTGCTCACATCTGTGATGTCATTTCTAGAAAAACAGTTCTCCTTGAAATGTTTCAATGTTTCTTACTGATCAACTTTTTTACCTCAACTTCCTGTTTCTCACTACTGGTGTCTGTATGGAATTTCAATCAACTTCACTTGCTGATTGGTGGCAGTAAGGCTTTGTAGATTGAAGTTGGCTGTAAAGGCAAAGTCTCAGGCCAGTGGCTAAATGATAGCATGAACAGTCCAAGCCAAACAAAACTCTCTCTTCTGTGTCTAAAATAAATCAAAAGGTTGCGTAGTCCAGAGTAAGATTTGTATTTTCGGATATGAGTGCCTAACAAGCATATTGTGAGACCAGATATCTGAGTTTAAAGAATCAGGATGGGTTTGAGAATTGTGTCCACATATTTAAGTAACCTCCATAAATTAGAGTATATTTTTGGCTGAATTTTTAACAACTACCAATTTTATTTCATCCCGAGCGGATTAAACATAAAACTGATAATTGCCAAATTTCCAGCTTTGGACAAAATTCCCTATATGATCTTTTTTAATGAATTTTTTTCTTTTTTTTCCTTTCTGTCTGCAAAAGGTAGTAGTGAATATGGTGCCTGTTTAAGGCATTGAGCTCATCCCATGCATAAGAAAAACACAGGCCTTTTTCCTATATAAAATTCAGGAGTATTCTATCTGCCTGTTGCTCACATCCAGTTTGCTTGGTATGACAGAATGAAATTTGCCCAAGAACTTAAGATTGACCTAGTGCTGTCCTTACTAAAGTGAGAGGTAATTTTGCCACTGAGAGACAGAATTAGGAGCAGATATGATCAAACAGAGCCCTTTAGAAGGCTTTACAAAACCTGTTTCTGGCTTTTAATTTCCCTGTAACAAAGAGGAGAAAGCAGTGAGGAGATAATTTTTGTGATCTTCATTTGCTGCTGAGTATTTGTTAAACTTGAAAGAGATATGCCATTTAAGAGTGGTGCACACACTATGCTCTGTTTGCAGGACTGATACAAAAAAAAAAAAAGAAAAGAAACCCAAAGCATTTAATTATCTCTTGCTGTTATCTTAGAAAGGAAATGCTTAGAAGAGCTGAATAAATGTGGAGATCTTAAATATTTTATCAATGATTAGGAGTGTATTTGGTTTGTATTGATTTTTTATATGTTGGTAATTCTCTGCAAACATCAATCTTTATTCTTTTCTTCATATATCATGACTGAGCAATCATATATTGCTTGCTTGCCACTAAAGCCATTAGCAAATTCTTCACCTTTCTTTTTATTAAAAAAAAATAACCAGAATCCATCAAATCTCCATCTTACTAAGAATGTAAAATATCCTTCCTCAGGCAAAACTAACTCTTAATTTTGAAAAGGAATTTCATAAATTGCTTTTCTGTTAGCAATAAAGAACTAAAGGAATTATGTTTTTAATTGCTTAAAATTGAATGAATGTGTATTTCATTAACTATGGTTCTAATTGGATGCAACACTTTTTAGGAGTTTTTTAGGAAGTTTATGTATCATCTGGTAAGTATTTTGGATAAGTTGATTATATGATTTAGAATTATAACAAATGACATTGAATCTGAATCCCTCTACCATTGTGGAAGGAAATTTGAAGTTTGATCTATCCAAAGATAGAGGACACTTGCATTTCAGCTTCAGAATACCAACCAGGTATTTCTACAAGATTTGGCCCCAAATTTGCGGTGATCTCTTAGGGACGGTTATTTTAATGGCTAAGTTTTAAAAGTTCCTGTTTTAAATCAAATTGATACAAACTGGAAAAATATATCAGGAAGAAATTCCAAAATGATGAGTTAGTAGTGAAATAAAATTTCTCTTCGCCAAATAATTTAAATTGATATGTTAAATTTAAAAAGCTTTACCATTCAGATACCATTTTTTTCTCCTGTTTAGAACTTGTCATTTTTATGTATGCAGATTTATTCTCTATTTCATATACTTGAGAGCACATATGAACTTAATTTTGTTTGAAAGTTGAGTTTCTATTATCCAGCTAGTAAAAACCAAACAGTCTTTTCAATTTTATCTGACTGGAGGGTGAAGTACCTTGCCTATTTTGAGGACTATTGTGGTTTCTGTAGCAACAGAAGGGGAGCCTATCAGCATGCAGAGCTTAATATTCCCTTCTGTTTCTCTTTTGTATATATTTAGTAGTAGGACACTTAGAATTATTTGTAGCTCCTTAAATATAGATGTCTGACTACTAGTATTGCACTTCTAATTACTGTGAGAATCAGAACTGTACCTGTAAACTGCAGCTCAAGCTGACAATCATCAATATATTGATATGTAAACCACTGTAATTGGAATTTCTTACTGAACCATGTGATATCCCAGTTTTGATGTAAGAGAAAGGATCTTTACTTTATAGTTTTATCAGTGCCATTTGGTCATTGAGAATGTATAGGATTACTTTGAGCATGGGTAGACCCATTATATGCACAGTATTTTAGAATCAATTTCACAAAATTAGAGATCAGGTGAATTTCATATTATGAAATAACCTCTGTCCAACTTGGCCAGAGATACAGAATATACTACAACTATAGACTATACCTTAAAAAGGGAAAGCATGTCAGTGAAATATAGGAAAAATTATTAGAGTTCTTCCTTCTAGTCAACTTCATTCTAAGTCAACTGGGCTTATCTAACATAAAGAGAAGAGAAAAAAAACTTTCAGATAACACTATTGTTTTCAAATACATAAAAGGCATCAGGAAAATTGAAGGGAATTTAAACAGCTCAGATTTCAGCAAGGAGGTTTTCTACTACATATTATTGGAAACTTGCTAAGGGTGAAGATAATAAAGAACTGAAATAAATTGCCTATAACATTTGAATTTTCCACTTTGGAAACCTTCAAGAAGTGATTGCTTGTAGATCTGTCAAGTTGATTTCTGTCTTCAGGCACAGTTAAGGACAAAACAAGTGCTTAAATTCCTATCTGCTATAATTTCCTGAATAATTTTCTTTGATAAATTAACTCTGAGACTTCTAAATAAAGTTAATATATTTCATCAGTGAGTGCTTCAATATAAGACAAGAGAAAACATAGAAGCGATATTAACTAAAAGGAATAAAAGAGAGAGTGGTTCAGAAAATAGGATTTATCTCAGAGCTGTTGTTATACTACTACTACGACAAAAAGTGTTAAGATATTGCCAGTGAGTTTTATGAAAGATAATCTAGTACTACTGAAAGTGTACTTTTGAAATGCCCATTTCTGACAATATATACACTGTAATTCAAAATAATAATAGAATAGAAGAACATTAATACATTTCAAAATAAAATTTATTAGACAGCAAGTCTATTATTGTATTTAGAGATACTTCCCAGTTTTGTTGCCATTGCAGGCTGTATGTTTTCAGCAATTCATACATTGAGGTACTTCAGTACGAACAATCCTCTGTCTTCCACAAGATCTTTGTATATAAATAGGCTCGATGTGTGTCACAAATTATTCACAGATTGCACAGGAAGGCAGCATCATTTGATTTAGAATACACTTCAGAATCTGTACAGCAGACACTGCAGGTCTTGAGATGTGCCATTTCAGGTGTCATTTCCTAGTTATTGACTTCTCCCCTGCTTCTGAAACCTATAAAGAGATTTCTCTGACTATTTTTCTGTGAGAATTTGGAAGAGCACACCAGGATCTGAACATGCATATGATCTCCAAATCACACTGTTACCTCCTCATAAACCCAGCTAAGATAGGTAATAGTGCTTCTCTTACCCAGTTTTGTCCTGCTTAATAATCCACAAACAACTTATGATAACTCAGTTGAAGCAATGAATAATAAAACAGCAGATGGAAATAAATGTCACTGCAAGGAGAGTAATATGCACATCTAGGTCATAAACTGGAACTGTCTGCTGCTTCGAGAAGGGATGTTTCTAGAACACCTTTTTAGTAAACAGAGCAGAGTTAGTCAGCATTCTTACTAAAGTTCTAGATTGTGGTTCATCAGAAAGCTCATTCCCCTGTGCTTGTTATTGTGCCTGGTCTTCAAATGTTCCTCAGGACCTTGCCCATGACTGATTCTCTAGTGCCTTCACACATCTCAGACATGAGACAGCAGAGCAAATGGAGTAAAGAAGAGATTGAATGAAGTATATACAGCTCTAGAGAGAGTTTTCTCCCAGACACTATATTCTCATATTCTACATTCCTACCATGTATCATTTTGGCTCAGACAATGTCACACACATACACTGAACACCATAGCTTCTTTCTTCCATCCCAAAACCTCATGAGTGGTTTGCCTTGGTTATGTGATTTAATCACCATTTTGCTTTGCTAGGTACTGACTTATCACGGTCGTGTTTTCTTCTGTTTTGGCCACTTTGTCTAAATTTCTCAATCCTTCTGCATCATGCTTGTTTTGAAGCTATGGAAAAGTCAAGACATGTCCAGTGGAAGTAGCTAGAAAAGAGGGGTACCTAGACGGTAATTGGTATTGCTATCGAAACTGAAGTAAAGAAGGCATTAAGTACATTATCTTTGTCACTGTGTTTTCCCCTGCATCCAATAAAGGATGGAGATTCTCCTTAGCCCTCCTTTTGTTGCTAATGTATTTATAGAAACATCTTTATTGTCTTTTATGGCAGTAACCAGATAAAGTCCTAGTTGCAGTTTTCCCCTTCTAATTTTCTACCTATATCACCTCACAAGATACTTGTAGTCCTCCTAAGATGCCTGCCCCTTCTCCCAAAGGTCATAAATTGTCTATAAAAGACTCACACCAGGATGTCTGCCTTGTTGGTCTATAAATACTCAGCCCTATCATCACCATCATTAGCTCTAGACAATTAAAGCACTCCTAGTATGCAGGGCCACACCACTGCATCCTAAAAGGTAAAGTTTGGAATGGAAAAATGAAATGATAGCTTGAGTGTAAATTCAGAATGTCAGGTTCTGATTGTATTGTGTGCTATTGGCAGTGACTAGATTCTGGGTTTGAGAACAGAAATTTTTCTCTTATCAATAACCTTTAAAAGTGATTTAAAAATAATTAAAAATTCAATTTGTTTTCTAACTTGTTAAAAATCAATATACTTTGTCTTGACCAACTTGAATAACTGTATCATTGGCTACTATTTGAACATACGATTCACTCTCATTTCTAGTGATTCAATTAATGATTATTCATTAATGAGTATGCTGAACCACATAGACCCTCTCAATTTTCCAGCAGTTACATCTCTCCACCAAGAAAATTATCAATTATTCTACATTTCTATCTTGTGTCTTTCCCTTAGTTATTTATTCAAGTGAGAAACACAGACCTGGTTTGCATGAGTCACTGAAGCAAGATGCTTAATAGTATAATAGCATTGCTGCTGTGGTAGAGTTTATTAGAACTGCTCACTCTGCTTTGTCATTATCCACAGAAAGGATTAATACAGATTTACCTATTATAAAAATTTCATGCCAAGATCGCATAAGAAAAAAAAAAAGAAATTCCCCATCAATGTCCTCAGTGCAGTGCAGCTTAGTGTGATCTCAATAACACAAAAAGTGACAAAGTGACATTACAAAAGATAAGTAGATGGCAGCAGTTATTCACTAAACAGGTCTGACTTATTCCATATAAAAAGATTTAGCAACAGTTCTCCCTAGAACAATACAAGCCAGGACAACTAAGTTACTTGTTCTTCAGTATTCAAGAGTAGCTCAGAGATGTGTCTGTAAAGAATGCTGCTTTGCTATATATACTCCCTTGTCTTTTGGCTGCTGCTGAAAACGAAGCGAACAAGAAACCTGCAAGACTGCGAGACATGCAAGTATTGTCACATTCATTTGAGTGAGATGAAATGGCCAGAAGTCTCAATAGTATTGTGATAAATAAATTAATGCATCATTAATGCAAGAGATCCACAGGTGGGCTAAAACATGATGAAATTATTTGTTCTTCCAGTTTGGTGGGGTTTTTTGTTTGTTTGTTTGTGGTTTTTGTTTGGTTTTTTTGTTCTAGTCCCAGTAAATTTTTTGCTTTCTGAGACTGCTAGGAATATACTAGTTTTATTGTGGAGTAAATTTACTTTTTACTTGCTGCTACTTGAGGGTTAATGTTAAACAAAAATGCCCCAAATCTGTGATAGCAGATGTTTAAAACTTAGCTTGAGTTTACATAGGTTACTAACTCAAGAATTAATTCTCAGCATTGAAACTAAAACCAGCGTAAAAATAAAAGCAAGTGATTTCATTACAACTATAGGCAGAATATTAAAAAAAAAAGAAAGTTAAAGGGCTACTTTTGCTAGCATACAGGCAAAGTTTGCAGTGTAAATAACTATGAATATAAGGAATCATTCATAGAGAAGCAGGAAAAGCTCCTGATAGTAGAAGGCAGATAATTGTAACAATCTGTCTAAATATTTCAGTATAAATTAACTGAAAAGGAGTTGTAATGAAGAAAGACTAAGATCACAGTTCATTGAGCAGTTCAATGTAATTGAGTTCCTGAAGTGATATGGTATGGATTAAGGGCTCACTATATTGGGTCAAAGGATTAATTGCACTTTTAAGGTGAAATTTCGCAAGGTTGCTGAGCCAATTTAACAGAGCGTGGGTTGGGGGAATGAGTGCCACTTTTAGCAGCAGCAATTCCCTGTTATCTGGTGAGACTTCCCCGTTCTAAAACTTTAACTGTAATGCCTTACAGTGTCTGGAGAGAAATGGGAAAACTCTGTAAGTCAGGAGAAAAAACCTCACAAGATTCTGAGGGGTAGAGAAAGAGAATTTATTTAGCCTAAATGGGCACATCAACACTTGAAAACCTCACTTATTCATCACTTAGTTTGGATGATATTCAAAGATCTTGTTATGTTTATAGGTAAAAATATATTTGTAAAGGATTTAATTGTGCAGAAAAGAAGCCATGTCTGCAGTGTCTTAAGTTTACTTTATAGCATTTGTAATATTTGAAACAATTTGTAATAATCTGTAACTTTATGGCATTTTTAGGTTGTATTTTTAGGTTCTTTCATATATTTGACTTCTTATTCAAGAGATAACCATCAGACAGTTTTATTACTTGACAAGAATAAAAAAAAATCCAAGTGACCTTGTCTAACACCACCTGGTTGTCACACTGATGACTGAAAGTTAGGTCTTCTGATTGTCAGCCAAGTACTTATCTCTGCTCTGTTTTTTTTCTAGGTAAATTTAACAGAACTAGTCCTGATGTTATGAACAATGCTGCAGCTACAGAACACTGTTTTTTTTAAAAAGAAATGTAACTCAACCATACTGCAATTGTTGATAATGGGAACAGAGATATGGCTTACAAATGTGAATCTCAGCTTTTGACATTGCAAAATGCATATCCAGGTGAGGAAGTTAAAATTTACAGTTTCCTTTTTCACTCCTTTGTAAAAGCTTCATCTTGTTTAGGGGCATGTATCTTGTGGGCCAGAAGATTCTCTAAGCATTATCTGGTGTTTTGAGATCTCCAACTACCCTTTTCTAGAGATACAGCTTTCATGTTCTGGTTCATGGTAAAGTCTTGGCTTTGTTTGTTTGTTCTGTTTGTAATTTTTTCTTGTGCTGTGCTTTTTTACTTCACAGTATAGTGTTAGTAGGGGAAAATAAAACTCTAAACCTGTCTGAAGTCTGTGCCGTATAAACAATACATTTTTGACCCACATCTGCTTAGTGTTTTCACCTTTTGAGAATAGGTTATTAGAGCAGCTCCAGCATATAAATGTCATTTATGGAGAAACAGGGGAAAGTACCAGATGGTATTTTGCTGTAACAATGCGGTCACTTCAAAGCTCGTGGTGTTACTGCTACTGTGTAGTATCCTGGTCGTGTAAATAATGACAACACAGGTCCCTGCTGTGCTTAATTTTTCTGAGATTTCTATAAATGGTGCAAAAAACCTCATTAGAATTACAGTGCTTTGTGCAGGCCTGAAACTTTTGTGTACTTTTCTTTTTCTTGATAAACTCTTTGTGGAAAGATTTTTAATACTAGACATACACATATTTTTTTGATGTGTGTATTATCTAGTGCATTTACATCACATGCTTCCCAAAATCACTTGGTAACACTGCAAATCAGTTAGTAGCCATAAAATGGAAGACCAAAGGAGCTGAGTTTCTCAATGATAGAGTTAAAACATGATTTGATAATACCTACAGACAACTCAAGCTCACAGTCTGTTTCATTTCATTCTCATCTGTATGCCTCATGCTACTCTCTGTGCTCAAGCATTAAGAGATAGGGAAGATTATATGTTAATGCTTTCATAATTGTCTATATTCAACAATTTTAGCAGTAGAAATGTTCAATGTTGTCAGCCAATATAGTGGAAATCATATTCTAATACTACTATGATCGAAATCAGGTTTGGGAAACAGCTCCAAATAGTCCTTTTTTAAGACTTCAAAAGCATGGCTCCTTAGAAGGATCTCTGCCTACAGCACTAGCAATAGAATTTTTTTAGAGAGAGTCTCAAGTATACAAAGGACATGAAAAAGATGGAAGCAACCAATGTAAATCTCTTCAGAAGCTACATGTACAACTCTTCAGTTCTTCTGAAGATTTCAAATACAATTTTTAATATCTTTTTCATTATATTATTTCAAATGCTAGTTAGAAATAGAAGAAAAAAAAGCCTATCATTTTCTCATGAAACCACTGTGTCTTCTCTCTGCATCTTGAATGAAGTCACTGGGATTTAAAGTGAGATACATCTCCAGGAGGCAATCTGCCTTTCACTTGCACTTATTATTTCCTTAAAAGTAATTTGAAATAGGCAAATAAACAATCACAAAATTTCAAATAATTACTGCACTTAATTTTGACATTTGCTGTTAATTAATAAGATATAACAGGTTTCTGTTTGTTTCATTATATTTAATTTAAAAAACTTTTAAACACTGGAGAGATTTCTGAACAGAGCACTGTTACAACCCACCCCTGAAGGTCAGGGTGACTCAGGTTCTTGTTGTAGATTCTTCACGGGGTTCTACCAACCCCTTAGATTTCCATTAGAGTGAAATGACACTGAATGACTGGAGTTTATATTTATATAAATATATGTATATAAATATATTTCTATATATAAATGGTTTATTTTAGTACAGTTTGGTTGCAATGGAAAGCAGGTATGTTGCCATTTTGGTTGTTACTATCTCTAGGGTTGCAACAATATAAAGGAATAAAAAATAACACCTCAGAAAATGTATGGGGAAAAGAAAGAGAAGGAAAGGATAAGAATAGGAAGACATCATCACCTGTTGATCCAGAGATGAGAACTTGATAGTTGCAGTTTCAACATCTGTTTGTCAAAGTGCTGGTTGCAGTCTTGATCCGCCAGGAGCAGGGGAAAGCCCCTGAAACACAAAGTCTAATTGGTTAAAATACACTGAGGTTAGGTGGGAACACCCCAGTGGCTCTCCTGGGCAAGAGTTTTCCAGTATCTGTTGCAACTCTGTGGATCATGCTTAATTGTCTGCTGGAAAGCCCCAGAAATGAGTCTGGGGGGTGCTTTGGGGGTCTTTGATGGTTTATGAGCCCTTCTAAGACATAAAGCTGCCTCTCGCGTCAGTGCAGTTGAGCCAACTGTGCCCAGTGAGAAGGGATGAACACTCTCAGGCCTACACGTGTGAATGTGAGTGTCCCATATGGATGTGACCTTCACCAGGGTGGGATGGGGGGAGGACACTGGCATGATAAAAAGCACTATCCCACCTTGCAGGATCTGCTTATCATCAGCCATTCCCCTTACCTGGCTCAAACCCTAGAGCCTCTGGTGGTGAGCGTTCACCCCTCTGTCTTATGCAGACCAGAGGCTTCGCCCCTACATGCTCAAAACCTCCCCTCCTGCCCTTCTGGGGTTGCAAACCTGGTCCCAACAAAGGTCCCCAAAACCCTGCCACCTCCACAAATGGCCAAATATTTGAGCCATTAGCCATTAACCTCTCAATCTCTCACAAGCGACAAGTCCGAAACATTTGAGAATGACAGATTACACACATTTGCGTTTCTGGCACACTATACATTGTGTATTTTGGCTTATTAAAATTATATAAGCACCAGATCTCAGCATTTTGACCATAAGATAATTGCATAAAAACCCAGTCAAGTAATTGAGGTTGACCTATGAGTATGTTTTTTTCTGGTATTACATTTCTTTCCAAAGCCTTTTTAAGTCAATAGATTCTTACTGACAAGGCTATTTCGGACATGAGCTAAAAGTAAACCTGTCTCATTCCTCACTAAGTGTTGTTTTTGAAACCAGGGAGGAATTAGTCACTATTGCTGATTTTCAAAACTGAAGTTCTACTAGTCTTGAGAACCTGAACTTCGCTGAGTAGGATTCTTGCTGTATTTTAATGGCCTGGAAGTTAACCATCACTGTTTAACAAGTCTTTAGACACTTTCTGTGCTTGTTGTAGATAAATATACACCTCCACCCTGACACAGGAATGTAAAATAGATGGGCTGATTTAGAAGAATGTGGATTATTAGAGATCATACTTAGGTAAGACTGAATCCCATTTTTTATTTAAATTCTTATAGTTTCATCCCAAAATGAACCTCTGACTAGTTCTGTAAGCATATGTTAAAGTAGCTGACTATGGATCTGTCAGTAAGGAATTTTTGAGACAGAATGTAAAATAAATAATAGCTATTGGAAATATTGAATTCAAGTCTCTCCATTCCATATTGAGTGCTCTGGTTATCAGCTTGTAGAGATATTTCTGTCTTTTCTTTATTTAGCCTGTAATTATTCTGTATTTTGAAAAAAAATTTTCATAGGAGAGTGCCTTGTTCCAGACCAGGTTATAGCCTGATTATCAAGGCTCTTTCCATGAGATATGTGCATATTTCCTCAGTCAAAAGACATACTGAACCTTACTGTCTTCTATGTTAGAGGTGCTGGAATTATGCAAAATACAAGTGAAACATCAATTCCAGTTAATGTACTCAGAATCCTGTCTGACTCAAGAAAAGTGGTATCTGAGCAGGGTTCTGTAAGATCTAAGTTATATGTTTGAGACCTACACTGAAGATTCACTCTCTTTGTGCATCTGGCACAGTGCTTCTGCAGGCTTGGCCATCTGCCTCTTTCTCAAGAATTTTTCTAAGATGTTTCCTTACCTCTGTAAGTTCCCCAGGGAAAGTTATCTTCAAGTTTTGTTTTTAAGTCCAGGAGAGATCAGTACTGGTAAGGATATTTCAGAGAGTTAACCCATTTTCGATGTGTCTCACAATTAATAGGTGAATCTTTATTCATATCTTGATAAAGTCTTATTTCCTCCATCTGTGTTAGGATTCAAACAAAAATCAAAAGTCTATTTCAATGCTTGATGTTTAAACATAACATTAATAACACTTGTCTTTCTTACTTGTCTCTTTGTGATATAGCATTGAATGTGTTTATATTTCCATTCTATTGGTTATGAATAAATGCAGATAAATGGTGGTAAACCAAACTGTGATAGACTGAGACAGTACAATAATACTGCAAGATAACTGTTAATATTTTCTTCCCATCTTGGTATTGCAGTCTAGAATTACCCTCTGGAAGGACCACAATAAGGTGGGTTGCAATATGGAATTAACAGAAGGAAATGGGTTATCATTCACTTTATGATGCTACCTTAAGTTCTCTTTTTTATTCTAAATTCTCCATTGACAGTGAGGCTTAAACTGGATTTTTCTCTCTCACATACATATAAGACTATAACTTCTATAATGATTTTCTTATTCTAAAGTCTTTTTACCGTGTTTTCAACGTCTATTAAGCAACTTCACTTTCTGCTGTTATAACCATTTTTAAAAATAGTATTTTTGTTATCTGTAACTTACAGAGTGATATATACACCCATTTAATTGTGTGACTAGAGGTATTCAGGCACTAATTTAATTTCTACTTGTCTTGCGGTCTAGAAAATAGAAAAATCTGTTTTGGTTTTGAATTTTGTATGTATTTATGTGTGTGTCCTTACTTTTCCTGAAGCCCATCATGGACAGCTTGACGATGTGTACCAAATTATTTATGCAGGGAACTAGTAGTAAGACTTTGAACTAATTCCCATATGCCTGCTAAATGGAAAGAATAATTGGGCATCTTGATAAAGTATTATTTACCACTGAGGACAAAAATTTTACCTCTCAGGGGTGAACAAATCATTAGGCTGATTTGAAAAGCATCTATTTTACTTGTCAATCCAGAATGAGGGTCCCCTGTGTAAATAAATGGATGGCCCTTCTAGAAGCACGCATATATCTCTGCAAGTTGTGCCAAAGCTCATGTGTATGCTGTGCCAATGTATGTCATATTTATAGATGGATATAGGATGATGGAGAGCTAATAGCTGACTGTGTTGTGGCACTTTTCAGTATGAAGTTACATTGATTGGAAGAAACTTTAATTTAGCAATCTCAGTTTTACAGAATTGCTATTTTTTCAGGGGTTATAGATACTTTTTCCAAAATCTCAGCTTTTCACTTTCTCAGCCTGCCATGTCATCTGTAATATACCCGTTTTTCTTTCTCTCATTCTGCTTTAAGTTCTCCTGAATGTGTAATTCTTTTAAATGTGGTGTCATACATAAGTTATTACTGTGTTCACTTGGTGCATGACTGCTTGTTAAGTTGTGGCGACAGAATTATGTGCCTTAGACCTCGGTTTTTTAATAATTGTCTTTTAATCAGTCCCTGTTCCTGGATTTTTAAAAGTGGAGTAGTTTTTTTGCAGGAGTGAAGCAGAGGAGTGGTACTGCTACCCATTTGTCATGTATCTAGAATAAAGAGAGTTCTATGTCTAGAGTATAGAGAGTTCTATGGGGAAAAAAAAATAAAGATTTTAAATACTGAATTCTCTTAGCAGAGTGTAAAGAAGTAAATAGGGTTAGCAAAATTGTTCTTTTAAAATCCTATTAGATAAACAGAATATTTCACTCAGTTTGATCCCTAAATTTGGCTTCTGGTACATCTGAAGCTTTTTAGATATTAACAAATATCTTTAGCAAACTTGTATATGTAATTTCACACATCACCAGCATCTTAAAGCCATTGAATGATGGTGTAAGATACATAATAGATGTTTTGCAAACCAGATGATCTCCTGCTGTAGAAAATCCGTTTCAGGTAACAACATAAATCTTATGAGGATGAATTTTGTAATTATTTTCCAAATTATAGTAATATTTCTGGTATTTTCCAAACAAAATTTTATGGTGATGCGTGAAAAGGAAAAAGCACTCAAGAGAAAAACAATATGAGACAAACTGCAATACAAAGGGAGTACCTGATCTCCCTTGGATATTGCAGATGAATGCACTTAGGGAAAAAAAAAAAAGAATGATGGATTGCATTTGATCTTTGAAAAGATTTGACAAACTGAATATGCAGGAGCCATATAATATTTGTAATTGCACAAAATCACATCGTTTATAAATGTTTAAGTCTTGAACGTGTGATCAAATTGGATAATAATCCAGTGTGAACATGCCTCTTATTTTTTTCTGTCTGACACACAGCTGTAAAATTGGCCCAGAAATGCTATTTATCAGACATGAAAATATTCTCCTGAAAACTAATGAATGAAGCTCATAGTGTAGACAGAACATTCAGTGTGAAAATGAAACATGTTTCTCCTTCTATGGTTCTATGAAAGTGGAAGAGATGAATAGAAATTTTATGCTTCCACGGTGCTAACATAATTTCCATAATTGCCTAGGATAACTGTGTTTTTGAATATCTGTATTCCACAAAGATTTTTAAAATGCAGAGAAGTTGAAAAGAGGGTTTTAAAATTAGGTTTTGTGATCTTGAGGACACTTAGCTGAAATTTTACATTCCGTTGTACTATGTATGATATTGCTATCCAGTACGGTATTGAATTTTCATTTAACATGAAAATAGTTTTCAAGCATTGCTGAAATAAGACTTAGCAGCCACTGATCTTGAGTTCTCAAAATAGTAAGAGCAGTCAGCCTTGCTGTGATCACTCTTAACATCTGTGCAATTAACTGAAAATTAATCTCAGGGTTAAAATTCAATCATTGTCACAAGTATTGAGATAATGAATTTCATTCAGATGTTCAAATTGTGAAGTTTTTAATAAAAGTTCTCCTTTAATGGATATGTACATCTATGCATTCCAAGTGGGATATAAAATCCAGTATTTAGGTTTAAAGTTGCTACAGAAGATGAGTATGGATCATAACCCAATAGATAGGGGCAGTGTGTCCTGAGAGTCTTTACAGTGATCAATACTCAAGTTATGTGACAGAATATTTGGTGTCTCTCTGACTGAATTTGCGGTCACTGCAAGTCACTGTTCTGTGTGTAGCAGCCACATCAGCTCATTCAGCTGCTGACCTGTATGTCTGGTATTATGGACTACTACAAATTGGATGAACCTACAGTTTTAAGTCCAGCATGAGCTTGAGTGCTTCCCTTAATGACTTCAAATCTTCTTAGCATTCATCTTTCCAGACAAATTTTCTCTTAGTTAGCTAATGTAACAATTAGCCTGATCTTTCTAATTCACAGAGACCTACTGACCCTTGTGCTCCTTGAGCTCTGCAGACATTTTCCATTCAGTATGAGGGTGAAGCTTAATCTATGATTTCTGATTATATGCCTCTTAGAAGTTCTGTGGTGATTTGTCACATAAGGCCTCACTCCAGAGAAAGGACTGTAGCCCTTTATACCCCTACCAGATGTTCTGTACATACTTTTCTGGAAACTAAGGAAGTAATGTAAATAAAGATATTGTTAGTCCTAAAAACTTGTATTAAACCATTTGCTACTCTCTCAGTTTGTGAATCTGAATGATCCTTGTGATGTTACTAAACTAATTTTTCTTGTTTCTTGTACAGCTGCCAGTTAAGTTGAACAACCTCAGGTACTAAGAAAAAGAAATAGTAAAAGATATTTAAATACAGAGTGTGTTCTATAGTTGGGCACAGTTTGTATTATCTGATATGTCCAGTAATTTATACTTATATTAAAGTTCTGTTGATTAGATTTACTTCAGATGCAACTTAATTTGTCCCTAAATTCAAACATATGAGAGGTAATGATGTCGCAAGGAATATATCACATAAGTTTCTCTAATGCTTTCTGGTAGTGGTATTTAGTGCACTGTATGTGTTTTGCATTAAAAGCAAATAGTCAAATATCAGTCTGATAGTTGAAGAGTTCCACTGCAATATCCTCTGTCTTTACTATACAAATATAATAATGCTTGGGACCAGTTCATAAACCAGTTTCCTTTAATCTGTAGAATGCCTGTAGACAACATGCACATGGCTTTCTTCTTGTTTTACCATGTTACCAGCAGTCATATGTTAAAATATTATAGCTGGTAGTGTGCTAATCAGCCAGTAGTTAAATGATAATACCTTGAAGAGGGAGATAGGGATTAGTTGGTTGTTTTGTTTTTTTTTTTCTTTTACTATGACAGGCATCATAGAGTCCTTTGAACAGTCATTGATTTTAATGCAGGTGTCCACCATCACAAGATGATAAGGTGGTGCCATGGCAAGATGATGTGTGGTCATGCAAGGGGGGCTGTCATCCCTGTTCAAGGTGGCAGGAAGGTGGCAAACAGATTTTTTCACACTGCAGCCTGTCATTATCTGTAGTGCCTTTGGGAAGAGATTGACAAGCAGGGCGTTGTGAGCTGTGTGAGTTGCTCTGATGACTTACTGCGGTTTTCAGTCAGGAGATTGTGTTTGTTTTGTGGGGAAATTCTTTTGTTTTCTTTGTAGGTTTTTGTGTTTATTTTTTATTGTTTTTTTGGGGAAATTTTTTATTAGATAAGAGATTTTTAGATGTTTAAAAGTGTAGTTTATTTTATTTTTTATACAGAGTAAAATGTGTGAGGTTTTTTATAGGTGTTGAAAGTATGGCTAGAGGTCGAGGGGCTTCTAGCTTGTATTGTTTTTTAAAGATTTATTAGTTAATAAAATATTGATAACTGGGATGCTTATATTATTACATTAATATTAAGAAAATTTATTTAGTAATAGCGTGAGTTTTTAAACTTGTTTTGCTATATAAATTAATTTTATAGATTTCTTGTTACCTTTGTAACTATTTTTATTCTCTTTATATTTTAAAGTTTAAACTCTGGATTTTCCTCTATCTAGCTTAACATGTCTCTATTTTGACTGTAGGTCCATATTCTTGCTTCTAGCGCCTAAGCTTGGGAGCTTCTCCTAGGGCCTTAGCTCAAACTCTGTGTTTAATTCTAAGTTTTGGCCGGCAGTCCCAGTATTCTGAGAGCTCTCTGCTTTTTGGATTCCAACATTTCTTCCTTTGTGTAATCTTGGCAATTGTCTACCCATCTGTAAGTCAGCTATAACTTGGTCTTTGAGGTTTTTTCTGCCATTGCATTGCTCTGAGAGCACATAGTGAAGTTTCCATGTTAGATGATTCCTTTATAATCTTTTTTGCCAGGAGCGCTGTTCTCACTGGTGTCTATATTATGCTGCCTTTTCTCTCATTATATAAAGTTCCATGTATTCCTTTCTCTTCATAATGTGAGAAAGGTCATAGGTACCCAGGGGTGTGATATCTCTCTATGACAGTGGAAAATGTCAATGTGAAATAAAAAATTTGTCTGCATTAATATCCACTGGGGGAATAAAGCACGAACTAGGAAAACCTGTGACTTGTAATGAAAATCATGCTGTTTATGTTCATTTAAACCAAATTCAGCCTTTTGGCGCTGAAAACATCTGCGGCTGGAGTCTTTGCATGCTATAAATTGCTGCTTGTGTTGTCATTTCAGCCCTTACGGGTCTATTTCCATTTATTCTCCAGAAAATATTTTGCTTTTTGAATTGAAAGTTTTCAGGCTCACAGTTTGGGTCTTATATCCTCGGAAGATGACTGGACAGAAGGCAATAGCATACCTTTTAATACTATTTGAGCTATTTAGTACTCTATGTATTTACCTGGGATTTTATATTCTAAGCATGTTTTGAAAACATTAATAATTCCCAGAACTCCTTTCTGGAAAATTGTACAATATTATTGCTATTATGTGGAGTACAACATTAAAAAAGAAGTGGAAATTTTCTCACAAGGAAATTGCTGAAGTTCTTCTGATGGTGGGTTTGAACTCATGGAGCTGGCAGCCTGAAATCCCTTCCAATAGATTATTACATCTAATGGAATGAAGTTTGAATAAAAGAAGCTCCTCAGCATTCTGTAGTGATAGACTTGGGACAGAAGTTGAGACTATTGATTTGGTGGCACTTGACAAAGAAGGAGCTGAGATACATCTATAAAGTCAAACACACACAATCTGCAAGTGGCTTCACATATATTTCAAGAGACTGGGATAGAAGCCAGTTTTCTTCTGGCAGCCATGTAAAGCTGTGCAAAGCCTGAGCTAAGTCATTCATCTTTGCATCGTGACCATGTAGTCATGTCTGCAAAGAGAAGGGCTTGTTTACAAGGGAGTGGATTGTACCCAGAGCAGTGACTAACTCCAGCTAGGATCAAAGGAGTTTCGTATGTGACACTGAGAATCATATGTGGCACAGATCTAGTGCTCCAGAGAAATTAATCTCCTTGGCAGTTCATCATTGCAAAACTGCTCCTGTGTGTTTTTAGATGGCTGCATATTTTACCACTATTACAGGAATCTGCTGTATCATTAATCATATCTGGATTTTTTTCCTGGAGCCTTGGCTGTCGTAAAGTAATGAAAATACCTGGTAAAGTATGAGCACATCATCCATTACTGTTCAAATAGAAATGGTTTTGATAAGGTTTGAGAGAAGATGAGCCAAAACTCCCTGTTCTACTCTGCAGAAGTGCAGCTTTCAGGTAACTCTGGAAAAAACATCCAGGCTTTGGATATGAAAAGAAGTGGTCTTTGTCCACTTTTAAAACAAACATGCAATTTTTTTAAATGTTAGTGACAAGCTCCTACCTAAGTCAACAAAGTCATTTTATGTATGAACAAATTGTTCAGATTCCTTTCTGTGGAGCAGTGTTTATCTAAAATTTGTATTCCATGAGCCTGGGACTAAATGTCAGTGTTAAAGTGGTCTCACAGTAAAACTGTCTTCTTAGAGAGTTGCAAAAGATGTTAATTGTGGCAAGTTCAACCAATTATACATGTACAATATTTTGAGTAGAGACATTTCCACCAAAAATTCTTAAATGAAATACGAACAATAGTAAGTAACTTTTTCTCTCATTTCTTGTGTTTAATTAAACAGATTTATGTTCAAATCTTTGTCTGCCTGCTAAACCTTACGTCTCTGGATTTTCATATAAGGCAAGATAGATAAACAGACACATTTTTCACATTTTTATTTCCGAGTAAAACTATAAAGACATGTAAAGATGGGAACTAAAAGTGGGTACAAGTAGAAAAGGACAAGATTGGAGATGATCACTTTCAAAAATCAAAAGGATCACCCTGCAAAATTATTTACCCATTTTATGAGACAATTTATAAATATATTGGCAAAAACAAGGGCATAACTACCTGAGGAGAGAGTTCAGCCAATCATCAGTGTTTGCTACAGTAACAGTGCTGTTAACAGGTTTTCAAATAAATAATTTCCTGCTTAGTCTTTTGTGGGTTTCTTCTTTTCTTTGTGGGAATCTCAGAGATCAAGACAGTACAGGTCTTCCTTCCTTTTTTTCCTTTTGCCTTTTGTCTCCCATCTCCCCTCTAGTAAGTTGCAAATTAATGGTGTGAACATCTCGCTTTTGCTCCTTTTTATATTGCCATAGGCACTTTTGGTTTGTTCCCTTTGCTTTTGGATCCTGTCTTTGATTCTCATTTTCTCTGGCTTGATATAGTAGCATATGGAAAAGTTATATGAAAAATATTCTTTCTAAAAAATTAGCCACTTTAGACCAGTAACTTCCAGCATGTAAGGCATATAAATGTGCCATCAGAGACCAACCCTTCCTTTGCTTCCTTTGTGAGGAGTGGCTGAGATCATTTGGTCTGTTCTCTATAGAGAAGGGAAGACTGAAGAGAGACCTCATTGAGCTCTTCAGCATCCTCGCTAAGAAAAGCAAAAGAACAGGCACTGATCTCTTCTCTGTGGTGACCAGTGACAGGACACAAGGGAATGGCCTGAAGCTGTGTCAGGGGAGGTTTAGGTTGGATATCAGGAAAAGGTTCTTCACCCAAAGAGTGTTTGGGAACTGGAACAGCTCTCCAGGGAAGTGGGCACAGCATGTAAGTGACCACTGCCAGAGTTCAAGAAGCATCTGGGCAATGCTCTCAGGCTCATGATGTCACTCTTGGGGGGTCCTGTGCAGGAGTCCTGTGCAACTCAGCATATTCTATGATTCTATGCAGCCAGTCACCTTGATGCAAAAATTAGAATTCATAATGGTACTTAAAACATATCCATATTCTCTATTTCTCTAGAGCCTCTTTCCTGTGAGCAAGAAATAGGCAAACGTTTAATATTTGAAATGATATTGTAGGACTTTTTTCTCCATATGCTGTACAAATGAAGTACTTGAAAACTCAAATTTGTGCTAATAGTTAGTTAAAAAAAGCTCACAGTAAAAAGCCATAAGCTAGGCCTCTTCCAATATTTCAGTTGACATACTGGTTAAAAATGAAATACATAAATGGAATAAAAATAAGGAAATGAAATTTTGCTCCACGAGGATGTCTTTTTATTTTATGTGCCTCAAATATCAAGTCTCAGAGGCAGTTAAAAAGTCAAAGAGTGTGGCAAATTCCTGGCAATGATAAAAAGGCTAAGGAAACGGTGTTCTGATGCCACTTGTCAAAAACATGACGACACTATATTTTGGATAAAAGCCCATAAAGGACGTGGGTTTAGCAACATGAAAGGAAAAAAAACTAACATGTCCTTCATGAAGAATGTCACCATTTTTCATTGATACTAATAGAACCCAAAGTAATTCTTTACACAATTACTAGTTAAAATATGTATTTTCTGCCTACTGGTAGCATCATACTGGGTGTGTGTTACCTCAAATTACTCTGATTGACTGACAAGTTTCATGCAAACTCTTTAGGATTTTATTTATTAACATATTTGAATATGACTTTGTTTTTTCTGTGATGGAAACTCCAGCAGACTCCATATGGATGATTTTGCCTAATTGTGGTCTATTTGTCCTAAGGTGAAAGTAGTGAGTAATTAATTTGAAATCACTGAGAATTATTGTATGCTGAAAATCAAAAACAGGATCCAAGTAACTTAAATCTTCATTGCTGGAATCAGTTAAAGAGTTGGATGTGGAATAATGGTATGGTAGAAGTATTGTGTCCAAATTAAGGAGACGAGATCTTCATTGCTTTTTATGAAGTTGTGGTTAGTATAGTTTGAGTTTTACTCTGATAAATTTGTTCCCGTATTCTACACAGATTTCAAACAAATCAAAACAAAATGTCTAGACAGTATTTTACTTTTAGTTCTGGAATAAGGCACAAGTGAGGCGAGATCCCTACCAGGGAATATGGAACTAAGAAAATTTTTAATGATCAATTGACTGTTAAAAAAGTAACAGCTGCCATCAAAGTCAGGACTAATGTAGGACAGAATAAATAATTACCTTTTGATGTTAGATATAGCAAATTTCTTATGTATTTATGGATCTATTTTAAGTTTTGGAAACAGGAAATGTTAACACGACTGTTAGTCCAGAAGATGACACCGCTGCCTTGCCATGTTCAACAAGGTGCAGCTCATTGGATGAGTCACATCTATGTATATTTAACAAATACTTCTATATCTTACTGCCCACCAAATGCTGGGTAAGGGAGAAGAGTGAATAATGAACAGTGCAGGGTTAACAATTTCTAGAGAAAACAGACAGCATAGTGATAAAAGGACCATAGTGATAAAGGAACCAATTCCACTGCTGCTTAGTGAGTCTGTTGCTGCCTCTGGAAATGCAGATTTATGACTAAAATGTAAATGAAACAGCCATCGTTGGCTCTGACTAGGTATAAAGCACTGAACAAATGGAGGATTAAAAATGAAGGCAAATACTCTTTATGTTACAAAATGTCTTTTAAATAAAAAAAGCTGGCAAAAATGCACTAGTATAGAATGGAAACATCAAGAGAAATGCTATTTTTATAATGATTTACTGGAAAAATCCTTGAAGAAAAACAATTCCTTTGCATAGAACATTTGATGCTAATGCCACAAGAATTTTCTTAGCTATGGAGTTTCCATTGAGGTAACTCTCTAAAATTTTTCATTTTAGTTACATTGTAGACACCCCAAATATGGCAAAGGAGATTATTTCCATTTTATTAATAACTGTAAATAATACTCAGAGAACAGGAAAGATAAATCTCAGGGCTAAGCAAACATTAATGCAGTGAAAGACACTCAAGGCATTAAATAGTGTGAGGTAGGATGCCAAAGACAAATACTTCACAGGGTGATTATTCTTTAAGCAGATGGTGCATAGAGGACTAGACTGGTTTTTGTGGCACAGTAGGTATTGCACAGCACATGTTGCTCTAAGAATAATGAAGACATTTGCCATCCCCAAAATTAAGGGGAAAATGCATCATGCTATAACTAATGAGCTGTCTGAGTTATTTTTGACTCAGTTTATTAAGAAAAGATTGGAGTAAACCACAGCAATAAATCTCTAGACACATACATCCCAGACTGATTTGCATTCAAGGTCATGACAAAGTTCAGCAAAAATGCAGATCTGAGCAGAACAACTCTTCATCTGTCTTCATGGATTGCTGTGTTTCATTTCTTTTTAGGCAGCTCTGAAGAATAATGATGATTATTATATCATGGTGGATAAGATGTTAGGGACAGTATGTACTTGTGCATATTTGTCTTTCAGTGTTTGTCACATTCCCACTTGTAGCTTTCTAGCTAGAGTGGTAAACATTCAATACTGAACTCAACAATTTTATTAAAAAAACCCCAAAGTAGCTGTTGAGTCATAAAGAATATCTTTTTCTGAGGAGAAATTTATACTGCTCGATTTTATTCGTCCAACAAAAATGCCTCACACAGAAACTTATCCTCCTGTGTTATGAATGAGAAAAATTTATTTGAAGTTGTAGTTTCGGACCTGGGAGCTCATCATGTATCTGACTCTGGTGTATGTCATCACTAGATTCAAACTCCATTTCAGTCATCTGATTTCTGTGGCAAAAAGGAAGTACTTAAAATATGCTTCTATTCATCTAGGACCTTAACTTTCTCCATCAATTTTATGTGGAGATAAGTATCCCACCTTAGTAATTTTATTTAGGTTGTAAGGTTAATCAATTAGACAGTTAGATACCCTCTGAGTAGTAGTTATCCATATCACAAATCTGGATAATTTAATATACATGTGATTTTAGATGGCATAATTTTATATCTTTTTATAGTTCAATCAAGGGATAAATGGCAGTAATGTAGATATACTAAAAAGTAAAATGGGAAAAGTCTTCAATGAAACCTAGAGTGATTTTCAAGGTTTATTGAAGTAAATGGACTTATTTTTTAACATGCAAACCTTAATTTATACTCTGTGGCTAATAATTAGTCTACTTTTCTCTCTGAAGTTTATCAGTGTGGTCCCCATCAGCTTAGTGATGGTGCTTCTATTGTGTGATAACCACACTGTGTCTTCTTTGCCTGTCTTTTATTTTTATGCCTGGCAATATGTAGCTTTTGCATTCCAGAGATTGTAGTCCTTGGATACCAAGGTTTCAGGGGATAAGAAAATTATTCTTCTCAAGTAAGAGAATAATTTCCTACATATAGGGAGAAACAGTATTGCAGAGAGACCCTTAATCTGATAGTTACTATATTTTTATAGAAATACAAATGTATTCCTCCTTGTGAAGGTATCTCAGGAGTCATGCTCATTATTGCTATCACTACCAAAACCTTCTGGAAGAAAACCAAGTTATTAAAACATCCATCAGCAATGAAATCTCTAGTCACCTACTCTCTGCATTAGAGAACACTGACTAAAGGATGAGGCAAAATCAATTTAATTCATTTCGAAAATACTCCTATAAAAATAGAATAAAAACCCATGAAATTGAAGAAAAAAGAATTATATTTTTTGACATTTTTTGAAACTGGGAATAGAGATGGATGGATTCTTTTTTATTCAAAAATATCAAGCTATTAATTTAAAAAATGAATTAACAGTAGGCAGTTAAAAAAAATGAAAAGCTTTTTTTGTCAGTTGTTTTGTTTCTATTAAATTAAATTTAAAGCCCTTAGATTTGTCATGGAGAGCAAACTCTAAGGGCAGTTTCATTTAATTCCTTCAACAGGTTTTACTTTCAGAGAAAATTCTTTTCCGAGAAAAATCTTCTGAGTTTCTCTTTCTGCAGTGCAGGAAAGACATGTGAACAAAGGCAGACAAGGATGTGGTGGTGTGTCAAATGAATCTGTTTCTTAAGTGTTCCTGTGCCTCTGTAAAATTGCTTTTTTCACATAGGCTGATTATACAGTTTGCATATGAAACATTTTCCTGCCAGTGGTATTTTGCTGAAATAAAAATTCCCCAGGAAAAGCACTACTTTTTGTAGGAAATTTCCATTTAGTTCTAAGTCAGGTCAATTCAATCTACCTATTGCCTGAGACACTTTCTTTTTTCTTTTATGTTTGCTGCATTATATAGAGACCAGAGGGCTCAGAGGCACCACAGAACATGTGCCAAATTATGTCCTGCCTCTGTATGTGGATAAGTGGGACTGATTGCTACCATCATCAGAGACTGGTTTCCATGGGTAGAAAATCTACCCATGAAGATCATACAAGAGTGTGAGGTGCTGAAACTGGACCCCTGATGAACCGAATGTTGTGCTGTGTAAACAAGCCTTTACCCTTTAGCAGCCTTTTAATGCTTCCCTTTCCATTTCAGAAGAGGGAAGAGGTGCTGATGATTGCTTTGCTACCACGGTCTTGCACGGCTTATGTATTACTTTCTTGGGTAGAAATAGCAGTGAAGGTAGCTGAGGATTGCTTGTGCTAGCAGGTGTAGGTCTCTGGAGCACTGTTCCCACCCTGTCTTCATTGCTATTATCTCTGCTCCATAGATGGAAGCCTGAGTATGTCTGTGTCTCTTATGTTATGGGCTGAATTTCTCCTTAACCGTAATCATCGCATCTGTCTTTGGCATATTTTAGTAGTTAGAGTGACTCAAAATTTTCCATCTCTTTTTCTTTCTTCCTTCTAGACCAGTGCAAATGATTTTCCTATAGAAAGCAAGAAACCTGGGCTGGTTGTGTGATTTTGCACTGCAGTACAGCCTCACTAATAAATCTTCTGGAAACTACAGCAGCAACCTTAAGGGCTTATAAAACAAGCTGGACTGAAGGTGCCACAGTATAGAGCCAAGTTGGAAGCCTTAACACATGCAGGTTGGACAAACTACTCAGGAATATTTCAGAGCTGACTGTATTTTGATTTTTGCAACTGTAACAACCTAACCACCAGTCTGAGTTATAATATGCAGCAACATATCACTCTGTAAACTGAAACAGTCCCTTGTCGCATAGTAAGGGTGAACAATGCCCTTTGGAAGTGTAAATTGGAAGCAGTATTAGATTAAGTAATTTCATTTCCCTTTGTTTTGCATTTTTTCTACCATTACTCATTAACTAGCCAGGCTATATATTTTTTTTTATCATGTATTTTATGTCAACTGAAGTTTAAAGTGTGTAGAATTAGACACATTGAACAGAAAGCCGGAAGTCTTAGTGATACTGTCATTTTCCTTTAGAGAGCACTGTTCTCTATTTCAGGAGGCAGAAAGGTTTTGTTTGTTTGTTTTTGTGGGTTTTTTGTTGGTTTTTTTGTGTGGTTTTTTTTTTGTTTGGTGTTTTGTTTTGTTTTGTGTTGCTTTAGTAATTATTTAATAATTTAAGTACCTCACAGAGATGAGGTTGGGTAAAGGTGAATATTCTGAAGATACAGCTCAAAAAAACCCCCCCAACACTCTGTCTGCTACTATTTCTTTGCAGTGACTGAACACCAGAAGCATATCATTTTTAGCAATAAAAGCCTCTAGATATCTTGCTGCTTTTGTAAAACTCTTGAGTTGTCTTGGCTTAAGTCATTTAGCACTTGTCTCCCAAATAAACCCACTTAGAAGGCAGATGCTCCTGCTTCCATTTATAAACATGTATTCATACCTAATTAATGATGAATAATTAATTATTATTAATAGATATATATTTTTTAAAAGTGTAATATCTAAGATATCTAAGATATAAATTTTCTTAGATATCCATAAAATATCTTAGATATCTAAGATTTTTATAAACAAGTTCATAACAAAATCCAGCTGATGTGCGAAAAAGCTGCATGGCAATGAAAGAAGCAACTCAGCAAAGTGCTAGTCTCTTTCTCTCCAATATTTGTTCAATGGGATCAGTGCAGTTAATTACCAAAGGCTTCAGACAGGCTGATAAACAGGGAAATATATGTCTCACTAATATACTAGCTAAGTTTATGTGTGCTTTTATATAAGAGCACTCTTTTATCATCGTCCAGACATTTCAGTCTGTGGTCCTTGACATGGTTGCAGCCTAAGTGAAAAAAAAAATCTATTAACAGCCAGGTGGTATTCAATAAATATTCAAAGTTTAGCTGCTTTCTGCTTTGTTCAGGTCTAGACATGAAGATGGGTGGGTAACTGCAAGGGAAATAGGCAAGAAATTAGGTTTGTAAGCATAAGAGATTTATTTGCATCCTAATTTGACAAAAAGCGGATAGAGAAGAGACAAAGAAGAAAAACAGAGAGAACATACGAATGAGGGAAGAATTAGAAAATGCTTGAGATTGGAGGATAGGATTTGGAGGTAAGGAGATAAGCTTTCAAATTTCTTGTGGGAGAATTTGCTTTTAATTCTTTAAGGGATAGGAAGGAAGAAAGTAGAGCATGTTGTGTAGACTATAAAAGTACTACCATTTTACCACTTTTCTCTTTTTAAAAAAATAGCTATAGTCATTACAGTTTTATAAAAGGAAGCAGGATAAAGGGATAGTTTGAGCAGTCAGTCAAAGGTGACAAGAGGCAGCTAGAAACAGAGAAGTCATATTGTCAACTGGAACAATGGAAGAACCAAAAGTAAAGGGGTTTGACTCAACTTCAAAGCAGATCCATTGAAAATAATTTTTTTTAGTGAATAGTATATGTGCTTAAAGTACTAGAATGACTCCATTTATTAACTTAATGACCTTCTTTAAGGGATTATATTTTCTTTTCTTCCCTTTCCTTTCCCTTTTTTTTTTTTTCTTTTTGGTGCAGTGTGAATCTAGTGATTAAAACTCACAAAATGTGCATGTGCATTATCATGTCACAAGTCTCGTGTCAGTCAGCTCTCAAGTCCACTCTTCATTCAGGTTACTGAGTTTTCTACTTTGATAACACTGATAAAATAATAAAAAAGAAAGAGACCTCTGTTAAATCCTGATTTTGTTTTGTAGTCTTATAGTGGAAAACATGGAGTAAGCTGTAGGTGGTGGTGCTTTCTGCATCATCTGTATTTAAAATCCAGAATGATGTCTGTCCTTCAGACCTGATTTGTTTCCAGGGAAAGTCAGAATATAATAACAGTGTTTCTACAGTTCTGAGGTTGTATGATCAGTTTTTCCTGATTTGTTTACAGCTTTTTTTTAAACTTATTTTATTTGTGTAACAGGTAGTATTTATAGACTGCAGATTGTCTTATGAATTAGATTAAGGTCCTTCAAAGTTATAGAACTGCCTTAGCAACACAATTTCCCTCCTGAGCTGTGTTTCATAGAAAGGAAGAAATACTGCTGCTGTTATGGCTGCTGAATTCAGTGCTGCCAGCAGCTCTGAAAGCCTTTGTAGAAAACAGCAAGTCACTAGCAAGTGTAAGACAGAATATATATTTTCAAAGCAAGTCCACTAGTAGCAAACTGAGAACACACAGTGCAAGACAGACAAAAGTGTGTTACATCATGAATCACATCAAAATAAATAATTTTGGAAGTCATCAGTAAAGACGACTGTGATGAAACAGTAAGATAGGGAATGACAATTTCAAATAATAGCAGGTGCAGTAAATTAAACTGGAAATGAGGAAATCCTAAAATACTGTAATTGGCTTCAGTCTCAGATGCTGGGCTGCATTCTGAATTTTCAGCTTGAAGACAAAATGAAACCTATGAAAAATGGATATGAAGAACTGTAACTTTTTGCTAGGTGGAAGATAGGAAGGATGGAAATACCTGTGCTTTATAGGAGCTTTTTTCAGCTGTGGTTAATGCTGTAAGTAATTGATAACAGGTGACCTAACTCAGCATGGAGAAGCCCTAACCCAGTTCTGGGAGAATTTTGATAACAATTTTTTTTTAAAATGTCTGTTGAATTTGGGAATAGATTTTTAATAACCAGTTGCACAATACATCACCAGCTGTTATCAGTATGGAAATTCAGTTAATCCTAACACATTTGGAATACGTACAGTAATGCTGTAGCTGCTGTAAGAACTCAGTTGGACACAGGGCATTTTCTTCTCCAGCTGTCTCTCTTCCAATACCCAAGGCTGCAGTACAGATGGAATTACAGCTAGACCAGGCTTGGCTGTGCTCTTGCAGAGCTTCTTGGCTACTTGTGCCATGGGGAGGAGCTCTGCAAAAAGCCATGTTGAGGAGGTGCTGGCACCAGTGTCTCAGTGGTGAAGTGCACTTGCTTCAAGCCCCAGGTCATTGTGAGATCAGAGACCATCCTGAAAAGAGGTGCTTAGAAGTCAGAGCTGCTCTGGTGTGATATAACCTGCGTGGTGCTGGGAAAGGGAACCTTCAGGCTGTGTGTTTCCCCGAGAATTGTTACAGAAGGAAAGCTGTGCCTCTTAGTCGTCTGTGGTAAGAGCTAGCTTCACATCTGACTTACATTAATTGAAAGTAGTTTGTATGCTTCCTTAAATCACAGCTTACAAGGAATCCAGCCACTTTCCTCAAGCTCCCTATACCAAAGGGGCCATGATTTGCCCCCAAATTTACCACATCAAGTTGATACACACGTACAAAATTTTTGCCTGGAAGTAAGAAGCCGAACAAAACACAACTGGGGAAAATAGAAGAATAGCATTCAGTGACTGTTGCCAACCCCAAGACTAAAATAATCCATGTCTCAATAGCAAACACATGATAGATATGGTCTAGTGAAAGGTATTTGTGCAATACATCACATACCTTTAATGAGGAGACTGTTATGACTAATACATAATGTGTATGGTCTTTCAAGGCCAAAAGATATGTACTGAGAAAATAAGGTAGATTTATAGTTTAATAGTCCCTTTTGAGGACATATAACAAGATAAATTTGAAAAATGTAAACTATACCCTCTCCAGATCAGTAACTGTAAGAAACTGAATGTTTTGGTTCAGAGGAAATTTCTGTTATTTTATAAAATCCATAACCTTAGCTGTTACTGTGAAAAAAGTATCAGTGCAGAAATCTTTAGTACATTAGCAGTATTTCATAAATCACCAGGTAAACAGAATATTTCAGCTTCTGGAAAGTTCAAACGTTGCCTCTAAGAAAAAAACCCCATTGCATAATAAGTTACTGTGCCCTAATTAAAACTAAAAAAAAAAAAAAAAACATTTTTGAAGATCAGTATACAAAGTGAATGTATGATTTCAGAGCTCTGGTATGAGAAATGAGTTGTTAAGGTCTATCCATAAACTTTGATAAGGAATTGGAACCCTTAAACAATTTTTAAAGTTGAATAGCAGTTTTTGACATTTTGCATCCAAACATTTCAGCAATTTTCTTTTGCACTGATATTACTTTATTAATTTATTTAATTATAAACCAGAACTCCATGTAAAGAGGGAGCTTTACTGTGCTAGATTTTTTTGCTGTGTTAAAGTAAGAGTAAAGTGCTGATATCTATTTACAGCCTTTAGGTTCAGGTTGGTAAAAGTGTGAAAAAGTAATCTGCAACTTTGTGATTGCTTGAGTCCAAAGCATATGTGTTTGTAAGACTCAGAACTAGAAACGTGTGTGTTATAGTATTTAAGGGAGTTATGGGGGAAGAGATGTTATCGCAAACCAAAACAGTTTTTCAGGACGCTCGAAATAGTGCATATAGGAAAGAAAAAAATATCCATCTTCTTAATTTTTGTTTCCTGTGTCATATCTTTAGTTTATTTGCACAATTATGAAACTGTCACCATCACAGTTATTAAAAATTAAGAGAAACAGAAGCCGGTCAAGAAATCACAGTATTCAACAGTCACAGAGTTGGTCAGGTTGGAAGAGACCACAGCAGGGTGACTTGGTCCAACCTCTATTCTCAGTCAGGGTCTTCCTAGAGCACATGGCACGAGATTGTGTCCAGAGGGTGCTTGAAAATCTCCAGTGAAAGAGATTTAGTATTCCATGAGCTGGGAATTCCTTTCTAGATGGTGGTATTTTTAGTTATTTCTGAAACAAAGTGAAAAATTGGCAGCATAGCAGACATTGTACTCCAGATATTTCAGGGAGTATGTCACCTTCCGATCCTTCCCCTAATTTCTAGGTCCAAGTAAAAACTCATTTTGGTTCTGAAGTCAAGGGAAGCCTATAATGCAGAGGGGAGCTTGAGTTGTATCTTTAATCAAACCAGCAGGGATAGGTAATGGAAGCGTCAGCAGAAATTTTGGTGTGGGCTGGAAAGGAGGACATATGTTTCCACACACTTCTCCTGGCCATCCCACAGTGAGGCTCGAAGAGATTGGTCTATTCCTGCTGACACTACACCCCCTGCCCAGGGTGCAGCCGTACCTCAACAGCAGGGTGGCAGCAGCAGCTCTAAATCTGGCCGTGGACAAACAGCCCACTGTGTCTGCTCTGCCATCTGGGAATCACGGCAGTCTCTGAGTGCCTCCTACTAAATTGAGTCATGTCGTTGCAAACCCTGAGCCTAGTAACAGGAAAAACAGCTATGGGGTTTTTTTTTCAATCTAATTTACACTTATAAACAGCTTTTTATATGGTTTTTCTTTGTGCCTAGTTTATTCAATGCTAAATGACAGTGAAATTCTTCCTAAAGATGTTTGAAATTGCACATGTTTATGAGCATATATCTCAAAGTTTTCTCTTTAATTAAAGCCCAAAGAGTCTTTGTTCAGTATCCATTTATTTTTCAGTTGTGTGGGTGTGTATGCGTGTATTTTCCTTAAATTGTGTTTGTGCAATCTCATTTCTTTAGTGAAAGATTTTGAAGCAATAAAATGTTGCAAGTGTTACCATAGTGATAAAGATCTTAGAGTATCAAAAATAGTATCTTGTTAAATCCCACTGTAGGGTTGGTACCCCTGCAGTTCCAGCAGCACTGTCCTTTGCTCAGTGAATTTTCTGTTTTTTCTTTGAAATATGGGATGAGTGTGACATCATATGGTAGATATATATCAAATGGACATGTCCATTAGCAAAGGTACTTCACATGAGAGTGAAATGTGACTGGTTAAGAGAATAAAATAAAGCATCATTCCAAGTCCCAGAAAAGATACAGGATGTGGCAGTTTTCTAATTCATACTACAGGAATTTAAGAATAAATATGTTAAGGCCAAATTAGGTGTGTAGCTGTTAAATGAGTAGAAGAGAAAGGAGCATGTTAGCAAAATCTTATGATCCCTGCATGCCAGTTATAATCATAAGTAATTATTATAATATTAAAAGTCTTCCTACAGAGAATATACTCAAGCAGGAAATTTTGGACAAAACCATTTGAACGTTCAGTGATTGCTATTAAATAAGAAGAAGTTTGTAACACTGCAGAGATATTATGCATATATCTATCTGATTCCTTAACATTAATAGTGACAGAATACTTCAGTGTGCCAAAGGTCTGTTGTGCAAAATGATATACCTGCTTTTCAAAAATCAACCTTTGTTTCAAAAATTTGTTTCCAATTGTTGGACTTGACATTTGAAATCTGTGAACTGAATTTTGTATCAAAAGATAACTAAAGGACTCTCAGTGCTCCAAGTCGACCTGCATATGTTTAAATTTGATTTGAGTTCTTGTGTATTTTGTAGAAATCACAGAAACCACTGTATATGAGATAAATGTTATGCCGTAGTAAAAAATATGTCAATTCACAGTAGGAAAAAATTTTATTTACATTCTGAGTTAATTTTTTTTTTTACTTTAAATGTTATATATTGAAAAATTTTCAGTTTCCTCAGTATATTTTTAATTCCTGCATGAATCTCCCAATAGTGAGGTTTCTGAGACTGCCCACTGTTTTTCTTCCTTTGCAAGCCAATTCACCTTTTCTAAAACAAAATGTAAATGTTTTTATGTTCAACATCAGGTTAAGGAAAAATCAACTTCTTCAGATCTCTTCTTTCCCCATGCCTTTCTGTCTCCAAGTGGTTTTCGAAAGTCAACCTCTTTTCATGTTTCCTCAGGTGCTTCGTAACACAACTGTGAAAGCAATGTTGTGGTTTCATTCATAATGCATAGCTCAGATACTTTACTCTTTTCCTGTGGACAAAATCAAGGATAAAAGATGTTGGATTCTGTGACGGGACTTGGCATGACTTACAGACCCATTTCATTTCATCTGCAGGTGTTTGCTTTGGAAGGCAATTAGGAATCTCTATTCTTTTGAAGTTTCCCATACATTACTATCCCCATCTGTCTCCTTGCTCTTTTGGTTTTTTCTAAATGTGTTTCATAATATAAAGATCAATATTGAAAAGGTAGTGGCTTCTCACATCCCTGTGGATTTGTGATGATTTATCAAATATAAATGATTAACCTGATAGAGTCTGAGAGCTGTACTAAACACTTTTTTTTTTGTATATGCTGTTACAGTGCTGTTTAGTACTTGTGAGATAGGTGTTTATAGAGTTTATTAGAATTATTTACTATATTAACCTTTATTAAATGGCCATAATATTGGTATATCTTTTCCTGAAAGAACATAATTGAATGCCTGTACCACAGTTCCTTCCACTGGGGCAATTGGCAATACTTAAAATATCTGCTGAAGTCTCATTGCTTAATCAGTGCTATGTCTGAAAGTCAATATGTTGAAATAGCAACACTGGCTCCTGGAACAATACTTCAGTAGGAATTGCACATCTATATCTGTAAACCATGATGCTGCATCTCATTGCAGCAGTATCTCAGGAATCAGAGTTTATATTCAGGAAAGATATCATAATATATTAAATACTGTGTGGTGCCTACAAAAGGAATAAATTGTCAGATATCTGGGTTGCAATCACAAGTTCTTCTGTTTGTCAGTAATGTACAATTTGCAAGTATTTACTAGCTTCTTATTCAGCACAGGTGCACCATAATTAATGATAAACTTACGGATGTCTTTAGAAGTGCTGCTGAAGTAATCTATTTTGTATGTAATTATACAAATAAATTTTTTCCAAATTAAATAAATTTTATATGAATCAGGGAATTATCTATAAATAACAGATTTAATAATTAATATAATTAATTAAAATCTAATAATTTATCATTAGTTGCAATTAAATTGCCAATGTATCAGAGCAGTGTTGGAAATTAAAACATTTAAATCAGTACTTTATGAAAAAAATCAGTTTTGGTGTTGGTGATGAGCTGTACTCTTTTCTTTCTGTATAGGATGTCATGTATCATGTAGCAATATTTCCATTTTTGTTTAAATAACAGGAATAAAAATACCAATGGCATAGAACACATCCATTTTGGGCAGTATCTTTGTAATTTAATAGAGCTTTATATTTTTACTAATAAATCAATAGTAATTTTTTTAGTAAGAACTGATTAAATAGGAACAGAGAGATCATGCATATTTATTAATTTACACATTTTTGTTTGTTTGTTTGTTTTTTCAGAAATAGGAAAAATGCTTTCGAATTTGGATATGTCAGCATTGCTTTTCTGTGTCACTCATTTGGCCTTCCCTGTGCCTTCTTTGGTAGCTGAATATTAGCTTGAAAAGATATGTATTGATATATGTTTCAAGGGATCTGGTGTTCTTTTGAATCCAATATTGATTAAGCCTTCTTAGTTATTTGGAATGTGAAGTGTGTTGCTGGCAGGTTATGAGGATGCCTGCTGGGAAGGAAACGATCACATTGCATAGACTGATAGCTCTAAATTACATAGAGCATGCAAGGTTTGTTTACAAACTCTCAGAAGGAAGATACTGTGGTTTTCCCACTGCAGACTGATATCAAAAGAACTCCGTGATGCTCCTATTGTGCTGCAGGATATGATTTGGTTGGATTATTTAGCATGTTTGATGAGAAGTGAAAGTGAAATACCAGGAACATGCAAATAATGTTGTACTTACAGTGTTTTGTAATTCTGGCTTAATTAGCTGCGGGGCAAAACCACTCTGCTTTTGAGAAAAGCCCCAAAGGATTTAAATTTTGCTAAAATGATATCTAAACAATGGTTATGAGAATGGCACTGGAAATGGGAAGTATACCTTGTCCCCTTTGCATGCGTCATTTTTGTTAATTTTTTAAGAAATATCTTTATTCAGTTGTTGTTTCTAAATAAGACTTCAAAAAATGTCCTAGTATTAGATTCTTTAATATCTAGTATATTGCACTCCAAGGATCTCAATACAGTCAAAAAGGGAGTACTCTCTATTTTAAAAATCTATGCCTTCATTAGGTTTTTCTCTCAAATTCTCCACTAAACTTTCCCTGGAAACAATAGATTTTTCCATTAGGAGAACTTTTTTTTTTTTTTTTCCAAGAGATAATAGTAAGTTCACAATGACAAGGACACTAGAAATTGAAAATCCGTAGTTATTCAGGGATACTTCATTATAATTTTTCATTCATTGCACTTAATCTCAAGAAAAATTTTCAATAACTCCCCCAGATAGATATTCAATTTACTATTACATGCATATACTTGTATTAAAAGAAGAGCTAAAGATTTGCTTCTACAAAGACTTTTTGTTCATGGTAAGCGATGCAGTAGGAAAGTAGGTTAAAAATATGTTGCTAGGAAACAGAAGAGGATCCTAGCAACTGCTTCTGAAAATGAAAATTGTACGCCTGTGTAAGGATGGAGCTTCAGCCCACAGCAATCCAGCTAGCTAATATTGTTTTTTTAAAGAGGATTAATTCTGTAGCCTCCATCTTTGCTATTTTGTTAGTAAAATAGTATTTCTTATTTAGAATAGTGTTCTTAGAGAAGGAAAATGATTTTTCAATGATTATAGTATCTTACAATGTACTGGTAATACCCTCAGTATTTAGCTGGACCAGAATTGTAAGCTTTTGAGATCCATCTTCCTCATTTATATGCAGGACTCACTAGTTAGAAAGATGCTCATTAACCTGTGGCTTTATGCAATCAATACTCTAACAGAGTATTTTTTATTGAATTTTTGTTGTTATGTTCAGTGATTTAACACCTCAGGGAGGAAGTATGGAGTTGTGATCCCAAAGTATTTTTAGGAAAAGAAATAATAAGGCATTTTTTAAATATATGTAGCCTGCTCTTCTTTCAGCACTACTTTCACTTCCTTCCTGAACTTTCATTTTTCTATCTTCTTTTCCCTTTTGCTGCCGATTTCCACAACAGTTCACATCATAGCATTTGTACCTTTGCTTTTCTGTTAAACCTTTTCTCCCTTCCCCTTACATTTCTTACAGTCATCCTTCCATTTTTCCAGAGCTTGCCTTCTCTTCTATCTTTTACTCCTCCCTCTTCCCTGATCCACACAGTTATACTCATTTTCCCTAACGACCCTTTGCCTTGGAAAATAGGGCATTAGCTAAAGGACACTGTAACGCTAGGATTCATCCTAGCCTTGCTAACTACCTTCAAGGCAGACAGGCTTTTACTGGTGAAAGCCGCAGAGCAGTAAAGTCCTTTTTACCTTAATGCTGTGCAAGCTCAGGACTACTTGATCATTTCTATCTGCACGTGTATAGACACTTAAGTATAGTCACAGAGAGCATGTTGTCCTACATTTGTGTGTGTGTTCTTACACATGTGTGTAAGGCTGTCTTAATCTTTGCCTCGATGTCAAAATAAATTCTGATATAGGAGTACCATAAAATAAGTCAACACGCAGAGCTGGGGTAGGTTCCAGCATGCGTTACTCTTCTCTGTTATACACTTGAGTCAATATTGGAGTAATAGAAAGAGTTAAGTGTGTAAAAAAACCCAAGCAGTTATTGTGATATGACATGCTGTACCCTGCAGGGGAAGGCCTGTTAAGGAGTAGGAAATCAGAAGGAGATTTAGATATCAAAAAAAATGGAAATAAGGGAGGACAGGTGAAGAAAAGACAATCAGATGTGAATTTACTTTCTGCAGCTATCTTGAGTAAACTACCTAGGCATATAGGCAAATATCTCTAAGGAGTAGCTCTGGAGAAATTGTGATTTATAAAGTGTGAGATGATAGAAATCACTGGAAGACAGCAATTCCTGAAGTAAGAATCATGTCCAAGACTACTGTAGCATCCTGAATATCTCCCTTTTAGAAAAACTTGTTTCTCTTCTATGCTAATTTCATGGGTCATTGGAGAAACGGATCCATTTTATATCTGCGTTTGTTTTTTTTGTTTTTAAGACTTTCTTCAACACTCTCTTCTGCTGTGGCAGAACTAAAGCTATGGTATGTGCCCTGCAAACATGAAAAATGTACCTGGCTTCAGTGTCCCTTAGACCAATCCACTGCCAACCTTGTGCAGTGGGGAGATTCTGCATGGACTCACTTAATAAAGGTTAACTCTGTCTAGGAAAAATTATGTACAGTAGCTGGTAAGATAGTCATGGAGCATTGTGCCTTTAAGGGAACACACCTATTTTGAAGTGACTAGGAGTAGTCCTTGTAAACACAGTAGTCCTTGTAAACACAGGGGAAACCTCAAGAAGTTAAGAAATACTAAAAAACAATTAGCCTTGTGTCAGGGTTCTTGATTATTAAGTAATTGAATCTCTCAACCTGCTGAATGTGGAGTTTAAGTTTGATGAAATTCTGTCTCTGTGGTGTGAGCTGATCTCCCATTTAAGTCAAATAAAATCCTCATCACAGGAATTAGTTTGAGGATCTTATTCAGATCCTCAAGATACTTTGCTTTGCATTACTATACCACATAATTCTTTATCAAATATTGGTGAAAGTGTTGATTTACGATATATTAGTTCAGGAGGAAACTGTTAAAGTTCTGTTAAAAATGGTGCTAGCACAGAGTAAACTCCAAGTATATTCGGGTTTTCTTTTGCTCCATTATAAACAAAGACTGATCACATTAGATTTCCCATTGTGTACATAGTCATGTATTGGAGAGCATGTGGAATGCTGTTCGGGAGGTGGATAAATTGGGAATTAGAGATGATTTCTCTATTTTCCACTATGTGTAGTTTCACATCTTGTTATTTCCTGCCGTATTGTCATTTGGCTTATTTTTGTTTGAAAGAAATACCTTGCATTTCATATATTCAAAGGTACATTTTTTGAGGACCTTGACAGAAAATTGGCTGTCGTGAATAATTTCTCTGTGAATGTCAGTCACCTAAGACTCTAAGCACGGCTGAACACACAACATATTTAATGAAACTTTAACAGACCCTAAAATTTGGTTGACATGAGCAAACGTTTATGATTAAATTAAGGGTTGTTTCCAGTCCAAAGCCCAGCAAAAACAATCCTAATGGCTCCAGCATGCTAAGAAGGATTAAAGAAAATGTGTGCTAAAGCTGACAGTGATCACTGATCAAAACATCAGTCTTTTTAGCCCTAAGGTAACTGGGTCAGATTTCATCATTGTAAGTCTTAAGGTATAAAATAGAAATTGAACTTGAATGGTGATGCAAGCTGGCTATGAAGTTAGGAGGTTTTGGCTCACAAAATATGAAAAGTTGGCATACTCAATGGAAATGATGTTCAAAGCAGTTCACAGTAAGAATGAGGAAAACAGCTTGTGCTGCTTTGGAAGAATAAACAGCAGTTCTCCTTTTGCAGTACTCATATTTCACACATTAATAAGTATTAGGAAAAAAAGCAAAATTAATATCAAAGTAGAAATAAAAATAGTGATCCTTTGAAGTTTCTAAATGTTTAGAAATTTTCTATTGTGAAACTTCTGTGTATTAAATTTAAAAGATTTTTTTTGTGAAGAAATAAGCATTTAGGAAAAGATCCAAGTAGCTACATGTAATTCTTTTCTTCCAGAAAAAAAAAAATCTAATAAGAAGACTAGCAGTTGAAAGCAATTTGAGCAAATAATAAAAAAAAAAAACATTTTCCTTTTGAAAAAGGTTTTTATAGTTGCATTTGTTACTGTACAAGAGGAGTTTCTTCTGAGGAGACAGGGGGACTATTTATTCTATCTCAAAAGCATAGCAGTTAATTGATTCTTTACATTAAATCCTAGGTTTTTTAACTCAGCAAGAGGATTGGAATTTGAAATATACATCAGGAGGAAGCATTACCTGGTGAGAATATCTGAGCTGCGAGCACACCACATTAGTTCTAATTTTACTTTTCTTTTCAAGATAGAAGCAGAGAATTCATTGTGTCAATAGGACTCCTCCTGAGATATGGGCAGGAATCTCTAAAAGAGCACTGGTTAAAAAATAAGTCCAGTATTTCACCTCCTTCCCCATGCTCTGGGTGTCAGCCCAGGAGCCTCAGTGCTTGTTGGAAGCATCAGCATAATCAGCTGTCACAGTTCAACAAAATACCCATCCCGACTCATTGTGTTACTGCACCTACTTAGGAACACTGAGTAGGGATCCCAAGAGCCAACAACCAGGAAAAACTCTGAGGGGGACACACAGAAGGAATAAGGCCCTCTTCAGCAATTTATGTAGAAGTCATATTTTTTTTTTTTGAGGTGCTCTGCTATGTGCTGCTAGAGGCCCTCTGAAGACTGAAAATACAAAGGGTGCATGATTTGCTGTTGAGTAGGTGGGCTGTGACCACCTTGTGTATCTTCTGAGCTGTTTCAACATGATGTGAACTTCTGCTGACTTTTTTCCTCCTCTTTATTTTTGCCTGTTGATCTTTTGAGTAAAAACCCAAATTAAGGCTGTATAGTTTGTTATGTGTCTCTAAAGAGGAGAAAAAGGATGACAAAGGATGCTAATTTAGAAAGGCACAAGTGAAAATTGATGATGAGAAACTGTCACATACCCGATACGAAATAAAATATGCCTTCAAAGCAGTGACTCGCCTGTGAATTACACTCCATCTAAGACATCTGGAAAATAGACTGGATAGCTGGGGATGCAGCAGGACAGGGTGGAATATGTTGCAGTACTGGTTGTGGCTGGAGCTGGAGCCTGGTTTTTGACTGCTGTTGTGCACATACATGTGCCTTGCACTACCCTGAAAGAGATACTTCCCTTTCCTATACACCCTGTGCTCCTCCACTGCTCCAAAGCTGCCAGTTGGAGCAGGCATGTGTACTTAGCAGCTAAGGCATGAATAAATCAAGCCATGCCTTGTGGCTGGGCGTATCTACTTTGCTGTTAAAGGTTGCATGTGGGAAGAAGGTATCAAACTGGAAATACCAGGAAGGACTGTGATGTTGAGGCTTATGAGCATCTAAAAGCTGAGCTGGCAGGGGGCTGGAGAGCAGTCCTCCTTGGAAAGAAAATGCAGCAGGCTGGATTCACCTGAAAACCCTGACCAAGAATTAATTTGATGCCATGGACTTTTGATTCTGAACCTCAATGATTGATGTATACTTCCTATTAAAATTTAATTATTTTTGGTTAAATTTATTGTCTGCCACCTGTTTTGGAAGTCAGTCTCCTAATAATGCTCCATTTCTTAAAAAAAATTTAGGGTATTTCTAGTGATAGAAATGTGGTTATTTTCAGGGACTTCTGCCTAGAAAAACATCGGCATAGAACTGGAAGAACAGATCTCTCAGGCACGTTTTCTCTCCTTTACATACACAACATATCTTGCTATTGCAGTATGTATTTACATGCAAATGCATCCAGACCCACATAGGAAATTTAGGATGTAATTTAGGAAATCAGCAAAATGATAAACAAACATAGCTTTCCTGAGCAGGACGTGTACAGAATATGGTAATGTATGCATGAGAGATGTAATTTTGAAAAAGGAACAGAGCATGAGCTCTGTTATTTATGGTGATACAAACAGAAATAAAATAAGAACATTAGGATTCAACTGAAATGTGTAAAGCCACTGTGAAGTGGAGATGTGCTTCAGCAGTGGGGTTATTTCTGCTGGAAGGACTGCTCTTGCTAAAGTGTGTTCAGAATACACTGGAAAAAAATACCATTATGAGTAATCATACTTTTACAGAAGATAGGCAGAAGTAACACTGTTTCTATTTCTATTGAGAAACAACAGGACAAAATGAAAGAGTGAAAACATGCATTTTCCTAAAAAAATCAGTACAGTACGTTGAGTCAAAAATGTGGGAAGATGTTACTCATCAGCATTTCTATAGTTTTATTGATAGAGGGTCCTTTTCTGCTTTGATATATACATGTCTGATTAAGATAATGATTGTTTAAGTTTAATGATGATTATCTGATGCTAATTTTAAATGGTTAAAGGTGAAGCTCACCAGTGGAAATTGTTGGTCAATCAATAGGTTAGGCAGTAACCTATTGTAATATTGGTTACTCCGTTTTCGTATATTCATGGAAGCTGTTTTGTCAAAATCACTCCTTGTATTAATGGAGAGGCAAAATTGCAGTAATAGTTTTCATTTGTGTAGGCTGCCTCCTCACAGTTCCTCAAGGAACACTGAGAAGCTCCAAGAAGAGTTTCAGCCTGACTTGAGAGGTCGGACATTGCCTTCTACCAGTGAGTAAAGGGAAAGGACAGATAAAATGCTGGTGCTGAATGTCAGCCTTGGGTTTTAGCATGGATATCAGTTAGATTTATTTATTGTGAGGGGTCCTTGATGTATTGTATCTGGCCCTCGTGGGGTTTTTTTGTTGTGGTTTTTTTTTTTTTTTTTTTTTGCCATTAGTCACCTGGCAAAGGGCTCTTAAGGGGTTCAGCTGAAGTTGAAGCAATAGAACCAACATACACAGTAGTTCATTAAATTGGCCAAAGTGTTTTTGGCTCCAGCTTTAGAGAAAGGCCTTATTAATATTTTCCAAATTGCTTTCAATGATCTGAAAATCAATAGCACCACACTATTCCAACAGAGAATAAGATATTTTATCAAAAAATTTCAAATTGACCTCTGTAAGTTTGAATTTACCTCTTTCTATGAAAAAGTCTATTTTCAGTGTGCTGTGACAGCAAAAATACTGTTAAAACAATAATTTATTTAATGGATCTTTAAGGTTGCCTCCAGTTTTACTGAACGCTTAAGAAATTAACAGCATGTACTTTTAAAAAGAGTTATAAGGCTGAATCTCATTTACACTGGGTTTTGGTTTTGGAACAGTATACTGCAGCAGAAATTAAAGCAGTATAAAGTATGAAAATGCATATAAAATATCATATTTGTTATACTTTCATGTTGTCAGTGCCATTATACCATCATACATTGCTTATTTGTGTTAATATTTTGGTTTCCAAATCAAGGCATTATTGAAGAGTGGACTTATATTTTAAGAAAACTATTTTTCTTGGAAATTCAAGGAGACTGTTCAAATATTCTTTGTAAGTAGGATCAGTTTTAAAATGGAGGAGGAACCCAGGCTTCAGTACACACAGAAATATGTTTGTGCTTTGGTGTTTTTTTTTTTTTCCCCAAACATACTCTTGTGTATAGTTCTAGGTCATTTGGGCAGAAATTTGAAAATAGGCACCAAAGATTTTTTTTTTTCCCCCTAAGAACTCAATTCAGCAAAAGCATTCAGGCTAGAGTAGATCTGTAGAACACTGGTTTTCTACCTTTGCATTTAGAGTGGTAAATCTTGTCAGTAAGCTTAGCTTCCAGTATAATTCTGGACAGAAACTTTCTGCAGTAGCTTTCTCTTCTTTGACAAATATTTGAAAAAGCTCTATACTGTATTCAGTTTTTACAGTAAAGTCTTTAAGCCTATGGTTAACTCTAGGCAAAACATTGGGGGCTTTTTTTCTGATTAAAAGTCAGTACTTGTTCACATTGTTCAGGCCATCCCCAGACATTTAATGCTTCATATTTATATCCCGATTTTGAATCTACATTATTTCCCTTCCTAAATTTCTTTAAAATTATATGATACTGTACAACAAGTAGGGCTCAGAAATCCGAAGCTTGCTGATGAATGTGTATGGACTTTTTAGCCTGTTAGACCCTTACCTTTTATTTCTACCCTATTTGTTAATATGAAATTAGCCATTGCAGGTTAATTTAAACAGGTAATAAAGTCAAGAGCTAGAAACATGACAATCTAAAAATACTTCAGAATGAAAACATTAAATGTAAAAGCATATTAAAAAAATCAGTATTGATAAGGTAACAAAGGATATAATGAGTTCCTTTCTTATTTATTTCATTTAGTAAGTTTAAAAATCCTATTTGTTAATGTGCCATTTAAATCCTGATGCTCATCTGTTTTATGTATTGCTGTGCACGGGTTCCTAGGAATACTACAGTGCTTTAGCAACAGAGGAACTAAATAACTCACACTAGAATGCTGGACATTATCCAGAGTTGTATAAAGCTGGCCTAGAGAAAAATATTTTGTGAGTTATTTAGGGCTGTTTTCAATCAATCTGCTCATTAATACAAGTTAAATATTGATAGCCTTACTGAAATATCAATTGCAAAATTAATAGGGGAATGTTGTAAATTAGGTAGGAAGCTATCACTAAAAATGTAGTTGGAAGATACAAATAAATTTAGAGCAATTCATAAATTTAGATTAATGTTTTCCTTACATGTCACACATAAATCTTTTTTGTTTTGTTGCTTTGGTTGGAGGATTGTAGTCATTTTTATAGAACTATTGGGAAGAATAAGATTCTGATGATAATAGGCCAGATGTATATTTTGCATGAACATGCCCATAGAAAAACATTCTTATTGTCCAACAACTCGTGCAGTCAGTCAAAGGTACTTGAATATGTCATCTGAGAGAAGGGCTCTGTTCTTGAACAGTTTCTGCAGTAGCTTTAAAAACTGCTAAATCCTTATGTATCTTTTTAGTAAAGTTGGTGTGTGAATTCAGATAGTTGAAAATTGACTTTCCAAATTCTACCTGGCCTAAACAGGGCTATTACACATATTTTGATGTTCTACTGAAGTGTTGCAAAAGTCCAAAACTACATTTACTGCTTTCCTAATTGTCATTTGGCTCTTATATCTCTGCTATATCTGATTACAGCCCAAAGATTTCTGGTTCTGGCTGCCTAAGCCCCAGATGAAAACTGCTGTTAATTGGTTTCATGATTGTCTAGGTTTTTAGGTCTTCACCTTTGGCCATACACTTGCCTCTTAATCTGAATTATCTTCCTGTGATTTCCCTTTCAGAATCAGTACGCTTCCATGAAAAGGCTGTGTTTTGAAGAATTAGAATTTCTTGATGTTTCACCAAAAATTCCAGACAAGTTCTAACCTTTTTCCAGACCCACCCATTTTCTACTGATTATAGCTTGACTAAAAACACACTACAAGTATGTGAAGGAGGACATGCCTGCACTGGCACTTAGAGGCAGGTCTCAGCTCCCTTTGGTTGTGTTAGCCTGCAAAAGCCAGGGAAACACTGGGCAGAGACCAGGTTCAATTAAACCTATGTAGGTTCAATTAAATTCCAGCTACCTTCGTGCAGCACTTTCACACAGCCTCATGTAAACAGCTGAGAACTCACTGTTAGCTCATTGTGTTCACAACACCGTGTAGAACGTGCTAATTTTGCATGTGTTCTCTGCCATCCTCTGTTTATGAAAAAAGCTGCTCCTCCCGATGAACATACCTTCAGAATGGCTCTTTTTTCCATCCATTCCAAGCAGTCACCAAAGATGTGGAGAATGATGTTCTCTCTTATCTACATGTGAATCTCTATGTAGAACACTGGAAATGAGTGATTGTTTTCCTTAAGTGAATTTGCTTAAATTAATTCTATCCCCTCCGATCTTAGCTGGTAGATAAGGAGAGGTACGCTCCTGTACAGGGTAATTGCACAAAACATCTACAGTGAATCCAAAGCAAGAGGGGTTCTGAGACTGAATTGTGCAGATAGTGGCTACAATGCCCATTCATTATGGCACTTTGGCTGGAGCTCAGATATCAGAAATCTCAGGCAAATGCACATCACTTTGTTGTATTAATAATGGAGGCTAGGATTTCCTACATACTGGCTCCAGCCCCCCTTGGCTATAAATCCAAGTTTGTCTGGTGAAAAAGTAATATAACTAACAAGTGGCATGTAGAGCTGTAGCATGAATGAAGCCCCATTGCCTATGTTCTGGTGCCTTGTGGTTGTTTGGCCTTGATGGTTAAGGTATGAAAATCCTGTGGCTTTTCTTACAACTGAGTATTTATAAGTGCTGGCATGTAGATCCTTAGGTATCATAAAAATTGTGCACTCCTTCTGCAACCTTTCCTTCAGCCACAAACTTACAGGATCTGATCTCAGTCCTCATTTTTATATTTCTACAGAATGTGTGGAAACATAATAATCTTTGAGATCAATGTCCTTTTGTTTCATTTCTGCTGAAATCAGACTGTGAGTTCCAAAGCTATTTCGGAGGCACACATGGATATGTATGGAGTGTACTCAGACAATGTTTGACAGCAGAGCAAACTATGGCAGAAGCAGCACTGTATTTTTTCTCAACTGTCATTAGTGAAAAGTTAGAGTATATTTTTCATAATTCTGGATGTCTGTAGGGGGAAATTGTTGTCTTAAAAATTTCTGCTTTGACAAGTTTGGACTAAATCTTGATTTGTGCCTTAGGAAATAATGCCAAAATGAACTAGCTGTCTTGGAACTTTCTAGACACATAAATAGAATGATGGACAATAAAGCAGGAGATTGCAAGACTATAGACTTGTGAAATTTATATTGGTTTTGAAGCTTCAATTTGGCACTAACTACAACCCAATTGCCTGAAGTTCATAAGAAATGCTTTGCCTTTCTTGTACAGTAACCTTGTCTCTTCTTTCAAACAATAATTTGGAAGTCAGTTCTTAATATTTTATAATTTTTGTGACTTTTAAACCTTACAAAGTAAATCCAGATAACTGGATCCAGGATAACTTTTAAATATCAAAGAAGAAACTTTTTATTGAAAATTAAAAAATATTTCTGATTGTGTTTATAACATTGATTTAGTACTGATTAAAACAGAACACCTAATTTTTCTCTGAGATAATATATGTCTGTTATACATATAAATTATGGTTTTTAAAATATATGTTTTCAAAGCCTTTAGCACCAGTAGAACATTATTCTTGGCAGACATCTGTTTCAATGAAATTTGAACCACAGTTTATGCAAAGTTCTCATAAGAAATTAATGCATTCTTCCCTGTAAGGCTGAAAAAGTCAGACCAGCAAATTGATTGCACAGGTCTGAAATCAGACTTGTGCAAAATATGGAGAAGTCTGGAGAATGAGCCCATGGAAGTGGCACTGATTGCCTGCATCCTACTGTCTCTTCACAGCTATTCACGTCTAACACAGCTCAACTTTTCCTCTGCTTGAGAATGAGACCACACAACAGCCCTTTCTCCCTGCTGATGTTGTCTCATGATGCTGCTCCTCTGATTTCTGCAGATTTATGGAGAAATCTGCCAAGAGAGAGCTGAGTTATGAGGCAGTATATTTATTTCTCGGGGGAGTTACCTCATTAGGAACCCTCTTTGCATTTGCCAATTCAATGCAAGTTTGTTCACTGGACAGCAAACAGGTTCTTACACCTGTACTTACTTACATGTGCACCTACACAGAGCAACAGTAGCTTTGAAACTGCATCCTAGAAGCAAAAAGACCACATTTCAAACTGAGTAGCCTCTGCATTTAAATGAATTAAATGGCTGTTTTTATAGCTGAACCTAATACTGAGGTATTTGCAAGCCATTTACCATACTCCTGAGATATAGAACAGACTGTTGGGAGTTTCTGAAGGGAGGAAGGGAATATGTGCTCTGGTTGCCAGCAACAATAGAAAAAAAAAAAAAAAAGTGATAATTTTGAGAAGAAAGAAGTGTTATTTATGTCTTGGGTATTTTTCTTTTGCAACACATACTATATCTGTTTTAATTTCTGACATCCTTGCCCTTTTGATTTGATCTCAGTGTTCAACTGAGCTATATTCCAAGGCTTACAAGCTAATAACTATTAAAATTCAGGAGTGTAAAAGAAACCTGGTAAAACTCATAATCAGAAACTAATGATTTCCAGATTAGTATGCTACATCTGTTCTAACTTCCAGCTATGGACAGTATTATCTTGTGGCCTTGATGAATAGTAGAGGATACTGAGGAACATGTGGAAATCAATTTGCTATGCCACAGGGTACTTCTGGAAAGCTGCACAAACCTGTGCAGTCTCAGATGCATCCACAAGCTCTATCAGTAACTTTTTTTTTCTCTTGCAAGTTTCAGATCTTACTGGCATATCTGAAATGAATGATGCTAGATGGATAATCACAGATAAGGTGCTTTGTTAGTCTATATCAAGGAACAAAAGAGCCCTTTGAAGTTCTTTAAGCATGTCCAGATAAAAAACTATAAAATATATCCGAACACTGAAGTTGTATAATGGTGACTTTTTCTGATTTCTTTTAGAGTTGTCAAAATATAATACATTTTCTGTGCAACCATGAGGTCCTGCTACTCTTATCTAAAAACTCTCTCAATTTGCACGTTATTGTCTCTTCTGAGTAATAAGATTTGCAAAAGTATCTCAATACTTAGATTGCTAAGCCCCTTAAATAATTTTGAAAAAGTTATCCAAATAAATTAAATTTCCTAAGGGTGTATATGAGATAGCCCTGTAGAAACAAAACAAAAAGAGATGATCAGGGCATTGGAAAACCCCTCCTATGGACAGGCTGATGGGGTTGGGGTTGCTCAGCCTGGAGAAGACTCCAGGGTGACCTTAGAGCACTTTCAAATACCTAAAGTGGCCTGCAAGAGATCTGGAGATTGACCTTTTACAAGGACATGTAGTGAGAGGACCTGGGGGAATGACCTTATGCCAAAATGAAAGGCAGTCCCTGGAAACATTCAAGGTCAGGTTGCCCACAGCACTGGGCTCTGATCCAGTTGAAGATGCCCCTGCTCACTGCAGGGGAGTTGAACTAGATGGGCTTTACAAGGTCTAGGACAAATCCAAAACACTCTATGACACTATGAATAACTTCATTAATCAACACCTGAAATTTAGGCTGAATAACGTGACATTACATTCCTATGTCAAGAATGACTGCAATGTGCTTCTCTTCCAATAAACCCCTGAGTTGGTACTTTGAATCAATGTTTTCCAAAGGCTTTGATGAAGTATACGGAAATACTTTTGAGGATCGATATAAATGTTCGTAAGAATAAATTTTAGCTTGATGATTTGAAAATATATGGATTTTGGATTTATCTTTGTTCTCTTTGTACAGTAATCAGAGTTTTTGGAAACACAGGAACTGTGACATACGTGATTTAGGGCTGGAAGAAAACTCAAGGGAAGTATTGTGTGTACTTGCTCTGTTCTGCTCTTTCTGGACCTCCACTTTTGATCACTGTCAGAAGCAAAATATGAACTAGGCAGACCTTTGGTGTGACCATGTTCTTATAAGTATTTTCTGCCTTTTTTGTCTCACTTGAATTGTATTCCATTGCAATAGTAAAGCCTGTAAGCTCAGGGACTGTGCATGTTTTTCCACTATGCCCAGCATAATGGGGCATTAACCTTTGCCACCTCTTGTTTCTGCCCTGGAAAAATAACAATAACATGATTAATAGCATATACTACATTATTTTCTCCTTCTAACATAAAACTGAAGGGGATCTGTTAATCAGTTTAGGGAAATAAAAATGAATTTCCATTAAAGCGATAGGAGTGGAATTAAAGAGTAAACTCAAACACTAAATCAATGTTCAGGTAAGTATGTGATCTTTTGCAAGTTTACTGAATCTAAAATAAGCTAGGATATATGGGGTCCACTTTATATACATCGATAATACCAACAACTGTATTCATGTTTTAGTGCTCTTATTTCAGTAATGCCAGATCCTTCAACCAGATCATGAGATGCTAGTATCCTCTGCTTAATCAGATTTCCAGTTAATGTGGTAGTTTTTATAACAATGTAAATAATTTGAAAATTAATATTGCAAAGTTAACTGAAAGTAAACCAAAGTATGTGCATCAGCAATATGATTGACAATTTTGACTGAAGTCTAAAAATATTTCTGTAAGATTATTCTGTAATGAAGTAGTCTTCTGTCTTAGAGAGATTCTTGAGGAACTGGACAGATGTGCCAAGAAAGTGTTCCTACATATTCACGCCACCCTTATGCCTTAGCTGGGCGTTGAAGATACAGGACTAGATGCACATCTTCTGTGACTCAGAAAAGCTGGTCTTTGCCTAGACTGTTGCATGCCACTGATATGTGCATCTCCTCTTTCCCCTCTGTTAATTTCATCAACTAAATCAAGGTTTAAGATGACATGGTCCATTGAAACTTGTGGTAGGTCAGACATTATTTGAGTGATTCAATATTGCTGTCGTGGGATTAGATGAGTTGTTTCAAAGAACAATGGAAGTGTGTGTGCGTGACCTTAATGCCTCTCACGACAGAATAGAAATGAATTGCCATTTTGCTTGTTCATCTTGACCATTCTTCAAGAATATAGTCTATTGTTTTACTGCCCTAAGTCTTTGTCAACTCATGTTCACCTTTTAAAAATAATCCTGCTGAAGAAAATAGATGTAAGGTTTCTCTCACCAGGCTCACTAATTAAGTGAAAGAATTGCTTTCAGTTATGTCTTGCTGACTTTTTTTAACAGTTAAGTGATATATCATCAAGAGTGGGCCATCAAAGTGTGTAAATTTCATTCTTTAGTGATGAATCCTAGGATATGCTGCCAGTAATATCCTATATATCTATGATAACTGATGAGTGTAGTTTCTTCTGGAAAGACTTAAAATACAATGCCTATGTCTAATTGTAAAGCATATTCCTAATGAAGTAGTTATCTGGCAAAGAGACATTTGAATATTTCCTCCATAATGATATGAAAACATATGTTAAATATATGGGCTGCTTTTTCTTTATGGCTGAATGCATATAAATTAAGAAGTGTACTGATACTTTTAAATATTTCTGATTTATATTGAGTTGTATTAAAGCAAAATTTGGCACGTATTTTTATATTATCTTACAGTAATATTCATGCTGCAGAACAAAATATATTTCCCAAAGCTTCAAACCTTGTATCGGGGCTTTTAAATGTTCTTTCTTGAATTCTCACATTTATTTAATCTTTTACAGTTCTCTAAGGCAGCAGAAAAATTATTTTAAAATAATTCCATGCAATCCAGGACATTTCTACCAGAGCGGATGCAATGCTGGAGCTGATGGTCAACAACATAAGGGAGCAAATCAGGGACTTCAGGATTGGAGGCAGCCTGGTGGAGTCGGTGGAGTTTTCAGTCCTACAGGATATGTGTCAGATAAGGATTAAAGTTTGGCACCTGAACTTTAGGAAGGTAAACTTCTAGCTCTTTAAAGAGATAGTTGGATTCCCTGAGAGACTGCCTTCAGGGACAAGGGAGTGAAATGGAGCTGGCAGATATTTAAGGAAGTCTTCCATAAAGTGCAAGAACTCCCAATTCCTAGGACCAAGAAACTGGGTAAGGAAGGCAAGAGACTGGAATGGCAGAGTAGGGAACTGCTGGTCAGACTGAAGGGAAGGAAGCACAAGCAGTGGACCGGTGACCTGGGAAGGGCACAGAGTTGATGTATGGTTCTGTACTTGGCAGAGAATAGCAGGAAGGGCTTCTACAGCTATGTAAACCAGAAGAAGAAGGTCAAAGAAGGTCTGCCCTCCTGATAAATGATACTGGCAAACTGGTAAAAATGGAGAAGGTTGAGGTACTTGACAACTTTTTTGACTGAGTCTTCAATGGCAGTTTCTCTTCCCACACCTTTGGAGTGGATGGATGGTAGAATGGGGGAGCAATGTCCCCCCCCGCACTGTAAGAAAAGATCAGGTTTATGACCATCTGAGAAACCTGAAAGTACATAGGTCTATGGGATCCAATAAGATGCATTCCAGAGACTTGAGGAAGGCTGCCATTTACCTGAGCAGTATTAGCCACAGGCAGTGAATAAAAGCTCCCAGAATGACGTACCTCTTTGAATCAAAAAGATCCCTCATCACACTAAAAGGAGTGTTATTTTTCAACCTGGCATTATTGCTATACCTTCACAATCTCTGGATAGGCGTTACAGCCTCTGAAGCAAAGCGGTCTTAAACACAGCAGTTTCAAGTTCTGCCTCCTCTGATAACTGTGGCAAAAATCCCAATGAAGACAAGATTTCACCATGTGTATTCAGGCTAAAAGGTATTCTTTGATGTTTCTGAGATCCCATTATGCAAATGGAATACTGTAAATGTTCCTTTGACAGCAATTTCCTGTCCACTGGCATAAAAGCAGATCTGGTTTAGCAGAAATATTAGCACCTGGCACAAGCCAGGGTTGCACCCACCACTCCCAAGACTAGAGTAGCACAAACATGTATAACACAACCACTGTACCACCTCTCCTGGTCCTGTCTTCCATAAAATAGATCTCAGACAACACAGAGAACTGCATAATTTCTTCCAAAATTATTTAAACATTGAAAAATTTCTTCTCCAGTATGCTATGTGTTGTACAGAGAATTCACGTGAATGTGAGGCGTTGTAAGATTTTATTAGCACCCATTTAGGATGATCTTACATTGCTCACAACTGGCAAAACCACAGGGGAGTCACATTGGTTAAACCACAACACATGACCATCCTAAATGCACATGAAGAAAGTCTTCATGCTGCAACTGCACCAGGAAGGCCACTGAGTCATCAGTGAGGCACTAATTAAGTAGCTGACAAGAGTTATCCTCCTCTGCAAAGTAACTCTGGCTCATTATGGCATACCACAGGAAAAAAAATGACACTTGCTTTTGTTTCTATGAGGTGAAGATGAACATTTCATTTGCAGATATTTTAATCTAATCAGCAAACATAGGATAAGCCAGCTTAACAGACTTGTGAACACGGGAAAAAATAAAGCATACACTTTTTTGTACACTAACGGTGTGCTTATGTATCAGTCAAAAGCTTCAGTAAAGACACAAGTCATGCAACAGCAATTTTAATAAAACAGTTAATTCTAGACTGTGGCATTTTCCAGGATGTAGTTGACATATCTAATATGTGAAGGTATGTGACTTGCAATATGGCTGGATTTATACTCACAAGAACAAATTGTTAAATTTTTACCACTGTACAATTATGAAAGGCAAGACTGCTTCAAAAAACTTTTGCTTTCTGCTGTTCTTCTAAATTCTGTATATAGCTCTTCTGCTGATATCCTGAATCTGACAAGCTGCTCTTGAAAACAGACATCAGAGGAGTAGTTGTATATAAGTATATTTGTGTTCTTTCCTTAGTGAGACCCTCTGTTACCAGCTTACATTTCCTTGTCCACTTTGAAGTCCTATTTTGAGGACATGACTTTAGGGTCTTCCACAGTTTTTTCCCAGAAAGATTGAAAAGATTAGACCTGCAACTTGTTTGAGACTGAAAGGAAAATAAAACTTTAATTTATTGTATTAGCTTATTGGTTTACTATGGCCATACAGTTAATCATGTGATAAAAGGGAATAAATTGAATATTGAGAATTGCAACTGAAGCTAAATCTCAAATGGTGAGAACATCCTGTGACAAAAACCTAGTCTATTCACTTCCATGCTTGACATTAGTTGTGATTTTCTCTTATTCTTTTTTCCTACATAAGTACGGCTTCTTTCTCATTTTTTTAATTTTCAGTTATTTCTGATTTTCTCACTGTTGCAATGTTCCCTGTAAATTTTCATATGGAAATCTTGTTCAGACTGGTAGGTTTTGTAACAATGACAGTATTTTACTTTCAATTGCAGTTTCATCCAGAATATTTTTCTTCATAGAAATAAGACACCTTTCAAAAGCCGACACTTCTGAGAATGAGAACAGGTGGCAGTATAATGATAAAAATGCTAGACAGTAGCAAAGAACAAACCATTATAGTTAAAACAGTTGTCACTGGACTGTAAATATTCATGAAAAATTTATAAAATATATTTATTTTGTTACTTTTTTAAAATGATGCTGTCAATCTGCAAGATTTAGTCACAATTGCATTCACAACATTGAATTTATTCCCCTGATGAGTATTTGGAGTGGCTGAATCAGTGAGAGCATTTCAATCTGTGGTACCAGAGAGTCTAAGCTTGCTGTATTAGGATAACCCTTTCCTGATTTCTTCTTGCATTTTAATGGAGTGTCTCTTTTTAGGTTTACTTAGAAATTCCTATCTCTTATGCCAGAACGTTTGGCAGCTACTGGGATGATTTACTTAGTTGTGAATTTACTATCTTGCTTTTAATCCCAGTCAAATGATCCACCTGCCTGGTATTCAATTCCCTGTTGTTTTCTCTAATAAATCTCAGAAATAGGATTGGTATACTGGTTTGTGTGTTATGAGGTTTTTTTCTCAAGTCTGCTAATGTTGGATTTTTTTTCAGCTTTGCAATGAAATATTTTTGTTCAAATAATATGCAAAACCAGTCATTCTCTGCCACTATAACTTTCATAGAGTATGAGATATCCACAGAGTGACCAAAAACCTCTCATTACTTAGCAGAAAGTTAAACATCTAGTGAGTTAGTATTTAATCAGATAGGCATAAGCCTACATTTTGGAGGAGAGCTATCATGCTCCAAATCACAGAGCATGTGCCATGCTACAGCATTCTAGAGCAGTGAGAGCTCTGATGATGATCAGGCATTGACGCATATTTGTACTTAGAGAGAGGAAAGATTTCCTGTACAGAATGTCACAGATGCAAAGTGAGTGTATCATTGTTCAAGGGTGAAGCAGAATACTTCAGAATGGAGCATCATCTCCCTAAGAATCTTGCCAGGATCTTGCCTGTGTAGCATTTATCTTGGGGTACAAGATTTTTTAAAAAATATTCCTTTATGTATGTTTCTCTTATTTTCAAAAAAACTAGCATCCCGGATTAAGTAAAGTGAGGTGCCTCAGAATGATATTTGTAGCAACCAGTGTGTTAAATGGATGTAGTCTAGTAGCTAAACTGGAAGTAAGAAGAGATTTCTGCACCCTGGTTGCTTGGCATGTAGCTTTCGACTTTGAAGGAAATGCGAATCTATCACAGTGCTTTGGAGCTGTACACTTAGGTGAATTTTTTCACAATAGTTCAGCAGTGGAGATATTTACTCGAATGAAAGTGGTGTTGTTTCAATTACCTTCTGTTTAACTTAGAATGGCTTAGAAAGGCTTGAAGTTATTTCTGCCGTGTCTTAAGAAACGTCAGGTAAAGTGGGCAGTGTGGGAGCAATATTTCCCAGTTTCTCAGATTGGAATTGCTAGATTTTGTAGAAATAAATGCTAATTTCAGGAGTCACTTAAACCTCTCTTTTCCTTGACGTTATTAAGTGTTATGGTTATGAAACTAAAGAACCACTTTTTCATATGTGATGATGTGGGTGTTTCTGTCTGTACATGTCTGTCTCCTGCCATCATTCAATGACTATTATAGTTTGGGCCGAGGAGTGACAGAAAGTGTTGGGTGAGCACTAAACCACTGGATTTTTGTAAAATAAGAAGCAAAGCCTCTCTTAAATCTGGTTTCATCCCAAGCCTTTTTATGGAGGTCTCACTGGTAAGTATGCTTTCAAAGCATCTTAAGGACTCCAAAGAAGAGATGATTACAAAATCTGGAGTGATTCACACCAGCAGCATCAGAATTTGAGAATTTCAAATATGTGATGACATAGGGAGCAAATGCTATGTTAGGCAAGTTTGGCATTTTGGGTCGCAGGGAACCAATGTATTTATTCTCCAGAATACCTGTGCTTCAAACCTTCTAACATGAATGTAATGTTTAAGTCAGAGGGGATAGCTTTTTCGCTGCCTTTTTCACAGATGCACTGCTGTTAGTTTATTGGTAACTGTTTTAATCACAGGAGGTGGCTAACCTTGGACTATTTCATGTTGTGTTATTTTCTCCAGTATAACTGCATAAAGCAATAGAATATGGTAATTGGTAAAGAAAGAGAAGAGAATGTGGCCCATGTACAAGAGGAAAGACCTCTTAAAATGCAAGATGCAGTTTTCAAAACACTTAAACAGTAACATTTTCACACTTTGTACTAACATCAGGGAGATTTTTCAGCCTATTCATTAGGATTTTTTTTCCTTTAAGTAGAGGTCTTATTGTTGCAATTAATTTCAGTTTTTCTCTACTGTTATTCATGCATAAATATAGTTGTTAGTTGGTATCCAGAACAACCTAATGGGAGTAAAATATTTTCAACGATGAGGACATACATATCTAGTCAGATAATGACAGTAATACTTCTATCTGTAATCCAGATTTGCTGTGCTTTTATTTTTTAACCTTTGTTTCTTTTACTTTTTGTGTACTCATGACAAAGTTGCAGCAATATTTGTGTCTTCAAAGAAACCTCTTTGGTTTTGAAGTTCACTCAAAAATGGATGACATATGGATGATTTAATGGCAGAGTTTTTAAGTTTTTATGATGAGAAGTTATATTTTCAAAACATAAGCTTTATTTGTGTGTTCAGAGAACCAAACATCTCCAGGAAAACTGCCACTTTTCCCCCCATTCTTTTAGTGCTGTTTTTAGAGACACTAAATTATTTCAATTCTTTCTGGAGGATTTTGTGTTGAAAAGCAGCCTTTGCTGAGGACAGTGTTATGTTTGCATAAATGCATGCCATATTTTTCCAATTTACACCACAAGAGAAGCAACAAAGTTTATAGCATTTATCAGGCACTGGGTAGAGTGCCAAATCCCAGACAAGGTTTTTCTGAAGTCTGCACGTGCCAGGAAGGTAATGGATAATGGATTGGTAGTAAAATTTTGATGCCAGGGGAAAATTCTGGCCTGCCATGAAAGTCCCAAAAGGAAAAAGGAAAGCTGTAGCATGAGAAGTCTATTGCCAAAAAGCAATGAGATCAAGTAAATGAGTGCAGCTGCCAAGCAGCAACATGAGTGACATTTTTATGGTTGTGAGCCTGTTTTTCTAATTCTGACCTTCCCAACTGAATAAAAACACACTAATGTTAATTCCTCCCACCAGGCCTACTGAGGAGCTCTCTCCCAGTGGTCCTGTGATCACTGAACAGGAGCCACCAGCAATGGCCCAAAGATGAGACTTCCCTCAGCAGAGCCACTCACAGCTTGGATAAAACAAAGGAGTCCTGTGGAAAAGACAAAATTTATTTTCTCTCCTTGAAAAGTTCTATCATAGAGAGCTGCATTTTTCTTCATGTTTACTCTTTGCATGACACAATCACATTTCAGCTTTCATATTTCAGGTATGTTTACCATACCACAAAGACACTGCTGAGCCTCTGCTTGAGGGGAAGGTTGGAGGCAGGTTGTTGTTCTGTGACTTAAAACAAATAATGGCTTTATGTCTGATCTGATCCATGCCACTTCATTAAAGAAAATTGGAAAGACAGACTCCTAAACACTTGATAGGGCAGTAATTCCATATTTTTGTTTTGATTCTACTTTAGTTCACTGTGATGCAATAGTGTATAGATGTGAAATTCAGTTATTCTCTTCACAGAATAAAGCCAGTATATAACATAGCAGCCTTTAAAAAATACTAGGAGTCAAATTTATATGAAATTGAAAAGCTGTGAAAACTGGGAGAAGTATTTTCATCAAAAAATACTTTTTCTGTCCTGAATTTTGTATGTTTCCTAAAATAGTATGAACCACTATTATTTTAGAAGTAAACTAAATTGTAGTCTTTATTGCATTCTACACATGTTGCAAGCACAGAGGTAGGTTTTTGTTGTTGTTTTGTTTAGTTTGGTTTAATTTTTTTTTTGGGGGGGGTGAGGTTTTTTTGCTTGTTTTTTTTTTTTTTTTTTTCCCCTATTGCTAAAGAGAGAATTAAAAGGATTACTCAGTATTTTACCAGTCAGAAAAATCAGAGAAGACAAAGCAAATTCCATGGGTAGGACTCTATCTAGAATTCAAGACACATATTAGATTTGCTGTGCTATGGAATACTTCCCATACATTCCTGAATGTATTGCTTGGTTTCTGCTGCACTTTGGCTTGGCTCAGCAGCACTCCTGTACCTTACAGCCATTCTGAGGCAAAGCTGCAATAAAGGCCCTGGAGAGCTCAGCTCTACAGGCACAGTGCAGACATCCTCCATAGAATCTCACAGGTCTAAGATGTGATAAGGAGAGACCTTGCTTAGGGAAAAAATTACAGAAAAAAATGTGTCATAATCAGGTAGTGTAGGCTAGAGAGTTTCTAATACTCATTAATAGCATGCAAACAGGAGCTCAGGATTTATAAAAATGAGTTTAATCAAAAAATGATGGCTTTTGTCTGTATCTTGTTAGGTGTACCAGGTACTATTCAAGCTGATGTTTGCAAAGGCCCTTGGATACACAATTGTCTCCACAACCAGAAACCAAATAAAGAAGGTGATTGTATGTTGATTTTAACAGTGAGGACTAACAGAGTTCATAAATTATCATAGGAAATCATATTTTATTAACATTTACCCAGACAATGCAGTTATTTGCTGTAAGTGAATCTTGTATATGCTGAAGAGTTGAACTCTCTATGATAGGATGTGCAGGGGTCATTTTACTTGTATCCATAACAGCTGAAGGAGCTCAGCTCCACCAATTTCTCTCTCTGAGAGGCAGAAAGACGAGAAGGTTTCTTGCTTGGAGCCTGGCCCTCCTTTGCATGTTCATGCAGATGACAATTTGAAAACTATGTTTAGTTTACCAGATTGAACTACTTCAAACTCTTATAGGAACTGGTGCTGTTTTGTCTTGTTCTGAGATTTCCAAATAATAAATATTCTAACTTGGTTCTCTGGAAAGTAATTTTTTCTGTTGAGGGGAGTATGTTGTAATCACTTCTGTCATCTCCCTATTTCTTGTTAATGCATACTAGTAAAATTTGCAGTGAATAGTTTTGTCACTAAATACCATGATTAAATTTCTGCTGTATGTTCCTTCTTTTGTTGCTACTGTTTTTAATTACAATCTTGCTTCCTTTTTGCTTTTAGTAGATACGACTATTATCTGGGATTTTTTTTTAATGTTTTCTGAAATAAAGAGAAAAAATATATAGATGATTATAATGTAAGGCAATGAATTGATAAAATATTAGTAATGTAATTTACTCCTAAGTAAGCAATAGTGGATCAAATTTTCTCTTAGAATGTATGTTATTGAATTGATATGAAAGAGAAATCCTGAATGTTAGTGATATATTTTTATGCTAATTTGGTAATCAGCGCAGCCTGACCATAGCCTTAGCCTTACTTGAAACTGTTGCACTACCTCAGCTGTTTCCTTTGGCCAAGTATCTGCTGTTTCATACTCCATGTTTATTTTTAAACTAACAAAACACTCACTACAATCTCTTTAGTTTTCTTATGAATCATGTTCCTCACAAAAGTAAAATTGAAATATTTCTTTGTGTAAATTCTCAATGGATATATGAAACTGCTTAACTTCATTTTTAGGAATGATTAGGAACCAGAACTGGTGTAGAAAAAAGACCACAGTTTAAAAAGATGTGAAGGGTTACATTGTTTTTCTCATTTGGTCTAAGCTCAGGTGCCAAAGGTTACTGGTGATTACTGCTGATTAAGGCTGCAGGCTGGGGTAGTTTTTTCCAGCCGAGATCTGGGAAAGGCTTTTCTTCTCAGTGTCCTATGTTGTTTTTTTGGATTGGCAGGAGGGAAGACTTGCAGCATCAAAACGTTTGCTGTTTAAAAGTTGTAAGTTTGATTTATTTAGTTGTATTTGGTGGTGGCGGTGGCGGCAGCTCGTGTTATTCCTGGGAAGCAATGATAAAAAGGAAGTCAGTGTTGGGGAAGCATCCTGAGACTCCTAACAAACATACCACAGGTAAGAAGAAAGGTAGATCTAGGTTATACTCGGCAGGTATGTTCTAGAGGAGGGTGGCTTTCTATTTGGTGTGTGTAGTGCTCAGGTGTTGGCAATACTGGAAAGTGCTGAATATGGAATTGTCTGGGAGAGAGAAGTCCTAGCTTTTGTGTGTGTCTTCTTCTGGCTTGGAAAAACTTTCATCTACAGAGTTGTTCTGATCCAAATACTGCTTTCAGTCAACATCATTAAGGGTAAAGGATGCAAATCGTGAAGGACCATCCCCATACTAGGTATTGCTTGTTTTAACACAGAGCCATTTCTTTGTTCCTGTATAAGCTGTGTCACTGCTTACATGTGCTATAATCATATAATTAGTGAAAGTTTTGCCTTGTTTGTCCCAGAGAAAAATAACTTTACACAGTATAAATGTAGATCTCCTCCTTTGGTTTACTGACTATTGAACTTTCATTCACTAATGGAACTGTATTGTGATATTAGAAGAGTATTACACCACTCTTTTATTTTTTTCACTTGGAGAATATAATTTAGAAAGGATGAAGCAGTAGGTAAAGTTGCAGCTAAAATAAGGCCTTTAATACTGAAAACTCAACAGCAGAAAATCATTATTATTTTACTCTCCTTCTGTTCTCTTTTTAAATGTTTTAAATGTTCTCTTTTTAAATGAATCATATGCTTCATTGGGACTTTTGCTTCTTGGTAAACCTTTAAATAAATCCTTACCAATATTAAAAACCAGAGATGAAAAATACTCTTCCTAATTCATGAGTATCTGAAATCAGCAAGTAGTTTACTCATTAGACTTTTTTTAATTCTATAAAATATATAACTTCTCACTTGCTACATCTAACCAAAAACACTGCCACGCTTCTCCTCAAGATAAAATCACAGTTTTCTTGAGCCTTCTGATGTAAACAGATTTCCTTTTACGTCTTTTAAGAGGCATTAAAAATGGAATTATCATATTCATGGGAAGTATTGTGAAGTTAAAAAGCACAGGGAATGGTGTCTTGTAGCTTCTTTG
>VXBQ01012701.1:277573-322982 GCA_013400175.1 Phainopepla nitens
TCCCTTTTTAAGTTGCTGGAAAACATGACTTTTTTACTCCTATTTTTTTGGTCAGGACACAAGTGAAGGATGTGTGAAAGAAATGAACTTTGCATGTAAAAATACTTCAATAAATACTTTGGCATTAAGATTAGAATTGAAGCATGTTCCATCTCCCTGCATGTTGCCTTTCCCCTCACTTCTTTCTCCTACTTTATGAATTTGCTTGTCTTCAGGTGACCTGAATTATAATACTATTCAATACTGGACTTTTGGGCAAGGCTGGTGCCACAGGCTGAGCTCCTTCAGTAAAATACTATCTGTCATCTTTTTTTCTCTGTAGTAGCCAGCTCGACACAGATCAAAAAGTAGGACAGAGCACTTTTTTTTTTTTTTGTAATTCATAATAAATCTAATATGCTTTTGTTATTTTTCTGCAGGTTGCTTTGTCTCAGAATAGATCTAATCTAGTCTTCACAAACACACCACCACCCAGCAACTAAAATGGTTTTAAAAGAACAAATAAGGTTAAATTGGCAGTGTAAGTATCTCTTGATGTGACTTCAGAAAAATTTACGTGACCCATAAGTACAAAATGATGAAGTCTGTTTCCAGTTGGAAAAGGCAGTCTTTCCATGTGTGAGACGGGAGAGGAAATGGCATTGAATGTTTTTTGAAAATCATTTCCTTGAAATTCTTCAGATGCAACATCCCCAGAGACCATTTTGCTGAGAGGAACAAGCATTCATTGACTTCCTAGGGAAAAGAAATAAGCCAATGTGTCTCTCTTTGAGAAGTCATACTGGAGTACATATGACTTCTTTTTCCTCCTGTGTTTTCAAATTGCCTCCCAGGGCAGTATCATGAAAATTTTATAATATTTTTATGCTTTATTCAGTAAATTTGATTGCCCAAGATATTAAACTCCAAAGGATGTTATTAATCAGTAGAAATGATACGCTTAAGGCCAAAGAAAATTTGTTTTTCCTTTGTGTTCACATTTTTCTCATTTAAAATGTAAGTTTTGTGGATCATGTGGGACAAAACTATTTCCCACTTGAGGCCATTTAAATTAATTATCAAAAAGCCTTATTTTTGTCAATATTGAATTGTTTTCTTCATGGAAAAATAATTATATAAAAAAAGTAAAATGGCACCAGATGCCAGAAGCGATCATATTTTCTGCAACACTGCTAAAAGTCAAGGTGGTATATCCTGATTTTGCCTGCAGAAATGAGCATTTTTCTTTGGGCAAATATGTCTATAAATTCACATTCACATGTGTCATCATCAGTCTCACCAGATTCCTGCACATCAGCCAAGGCATTAAGAGTCCTAGGGACACAGGGTGAAAAAATGAGAGCCAGCATTTCCAGAGACTGGAGGAAATGGGATCCTGATATTTGTTGGGAAGCAGTTTTAAGAGGGAATACTCCAAAGCCCCCATTTTTGTCTTGTTTTGTTGATTTGGTATTTGGGAGACTCATTCTGTCAGACGTGGAACTCTACTGCTGGCAAAGCACTGCTGGTGGATTCCAAAACACACCACCACAGGGAGTGAGGTGAAGCAGGCTGTGTCAGCTGGTGAGAGCTCTGGTGAAGCCCCAAACTGTCCAGAGGCATCGTCCTCGTGCTGCAGCTCTGTATGAAGGGCACTGGTCTCTGAAATGTGCAGTTGCTTCAAACAAGGTCTGGATTCCTCGCAAGGCTGTTCCTGGGCTGCCCAGGGGTGTGTGTCTGTGATGGGCTTGTTGCTGTGGGAACTAATGGAGTTCTAAAGTCAGCAGTAATATTTCCTTCTGCTTTGATTCCCTGGAGAGGATGAGCAAGTCCTTTTCAAATGCAAATCTTCAGTGTGCAGCCTTAGTAGAGGGAATAAAGATGGGAAGGAGAATAAATCTGTATTAAGCTTCAGGCATTTTCAAATTGCTTGTGCTACTGGTGCCCTTTTTTAACCTTTCTTTTTTCATTTCTGCAGAGCATTACCTTGTGTGAGCTCTGCTATGCTAAAATCAGTCTGATATTTGGGAGTGATTTTTCCTCTCTGTGTGCAGGAAGTTGGTGGTTTTGGTGGGAGTCTACATTCTTCTCTCTTCCAAGATGGGGAAGTAGAAAGCTTCCTGCTCCCCTAGAATAATCATGTGCAATTTTTGACCTTTTCCAGTAATGCACATTGTGGGGTTTTTCTGTTTGCTGTTTGGTTTTTATATGGGGTTTTGTTTTTTTCCCCCAAATAAATAGCAGCACAGGCTGTGGCATGAAGGGAAGAATTCTGCCAGTGTCAATTTGTAGCTCTCTTCTAACTGGGCTCAGGGAGTTACCACTGTCCTTGTTCCCTTCTTTTCCTCTGCCTGTGACAGCCCTCACCTTATGTTTTCATCATTGCCTAATACCAGATTGCAGAGAATTAATTTTACATTTCCTTTTCTGACTTGCAGAATTACTTTGTTCTGCAACTTGTCATCAGTGCTAAGCTACTAATTACAGAGTAGATTCTTTCAACATTCCCAAAGTGTTTATTTCCTCAAAAACCTGCAAAGTGTTCAGCACCTTTCCTGCAAGGATGTGCGGAAGCCTGTAATTTGGGAACCAAACTGTGTACAGTGGATGTCTAATCAAAAGTTGAAACTAAAAGTTGATTGTTGTTACTTGCAAAAAAATGTCTGCTTGATGATTTGAAAACGGCCTTCTCTCTGAAAGGCTTGCTTACATGCTTAAAAACTCTTAATGGCTAGGTCAAGGTTGCTGCTGCAGTTGGAGAGAAAGTACGTCAAGTGTTGCTTCTGTGTTCCCTTAATCTGGGACTGGCTGTCCAGTGAGTTCCTATGAGTAAATCAGCCTTTAGTACTCTCTGTTTCTGCCACCAGTGCCACTATGGGTCCTTGAACTGGAATCATGGGATAGGGAAGTAACAGGTAAATGCAAGAGAGGGCAGTGTGACACCATTAAATGCTAGAGAATCCAGCCCGAGGGCAGATACAGTTCTATAACACCTCCCTGAGTCACTCAAAACCTCTCTGAATCACCCAAAAAATGGCTTGGATCAGTTAAAGGAGGAACAAATATCATCTGTCTTGCAGATGGGATTATGATGTATCTATTCAAATGAATGATCAGTGAATCAAAATACAAGTTTTCCTTATTCAGTAATCATTATTAAGGCTATTCAGTTGTCTTAATTTGGGGGAACCATCAGGATTTCACTGCTGTAGTTCCATTGCCTTCAACGGCATGACTTCTGCTTCTCGGGGGAACAGAAAAAGTAGCTGGACTCATGTTTTCAAAGTTTCTTTTAATTCTAGTTACTAAGTAGGTCATGACTTTCACTTACCATGTGTTTCCCATAAAAGCCCTGGCTGCCCTGAGTGCTATATGATAGGTTGCCTGGAAGCTGCAGACAAAGTGCATGCACTATGCTAGAAAGACTTTCTGAAATATCTTGTGTACAGTAGCTGAGGCTGCCACATGCTGCTTAAACTGCAGTGTCTGCATGTGGTCACAGTTACAGTGTTCACACCACAGCATTCTCCAGAAAAATATCCTATGATGAAAGGGCTTCAGTGCATACAGGATGATGCAAAAACAAGCAAAAAATAAATCTGTGCAACATCTAAGGAGAGGAAAAAGAGACTGTGCAGGACAATCGAAGCCTGTGCTTTTGTGGACAGTGGCAGGGAAGGGAGAACTAAAAGCACATGTCAAAACAAGTACATTGAAGGATATAAGAAATATTCTCTCCTTTGAAATTTATCTTTTGTAACAGAAACCAAGATTGAGAATTAAAAGAAAACTAATCTCTGTGTTGTGTCAGTGTAGAATAGCATGATCTTCAGCTTGTGGAAGAGAGGTTAAAGGGTGATCACCTGAAGCCAGCACTTTACTGAGCTATTTTATTTAATGTACTGTTTCTTTGGCATGTGGCAATACAAACTACCAGGATTTTCATGCTGGGGATGGTATGTGTGAAGGGTTGTTTTGGGGTTTATGTTGCCACTTTGCTAATGGTTATCAACTTCAAGTCTAGAAAACTGACCCATTTGTGTGTAAAAATCACCTTCATGAAAGAAAAAAATAAGTTTCCTAGTTTTTTACCTTTATTCCTTTCTTGAAAAACTATGCTTTTTCAACCTTGCTGAATTCAATGCAAAATCTTCCATTTTCAGTTATCATAGGGCACTATTTGATATTCACATCATCTCAGCCTTGTGGCGTAGGTGATCTTGCAACAACCGCTGTGGTTTCCTTTCACAGGGCAGGTTGTGCTGCATACAAGGGACACAACCCTGGGACAGCATAGTGTCTTCAGTGGTATTCCAGAAGGGACACTGATGACTCGGTAATATTTCTGGGAAGGGAAGGAGAAAGGTTTGCAGAAGCGTTTGCCCGCAGAGTAGTTGAGCTGCAGAGCAGACGGATGAACTGCTGGCGTCTGGCGTGTTCCCCCTCAGCAAAGGCTCAGAGCCAAGGTATGACATCATGGACTAATGGATCAGGCTGGTGCTGGTGCATCAGGACTACTGCTTCTGTCTTAAGGAACAGTTTCCTGCCCAGGCCAGTGGTAAACTTTGATGAAGGATAAAGGTCTAGGCAGACAGATTTTTGGCAGAATCCTGCAATTCACCACTTCTGCAAAGAGGCAACTGAATAGCTACAAATTCTGGACTTGACCCTATACTGGTTAAAAGTAGTGGACTTTGTGCTGGGGAAAAAAAAAAAAAAAATTGCCAATGCTGTTGGAATTCTTAATGGCTTTGAAAGACAAAGATTTAGAAACCAATAGTCTTACTATTTTAAAAAAAATTGAAACAGCAGAACTAATTTCATGTCCGTGAGTGATCTCTTTTTGGTAAGTTCTCTACAAAGTTTTAATAAATTGCTCTGTAACTTAGGAGAAGGGGATGAGAATAATTCCTGGCATGGAATAGAGAAATTCTGAATAAAGATGATGACCGTAAAATCTTTCTGTCTGTGCTCTAGTATGGCTTTCACCATCTGACATGTAGATATGATAACTGAGGAAACTGTGATGGTTTAAGTGATTTTTGGAATAGGGGGCCTTTCCTTAACCGACAGAACCTTGGATGGATGGATCAGGAAAAAAGCAAATGTCTTGCTGAAAAATCTGTCTTCTCTGCATCTTAATGAAATTGGGACTGTAAGGCTTTTATGAGGAAAAGCTGATGATTAAGTCTTTTCAGTGCACATAAGCACGTAATAAATCTGGATCTGATCTCTGCAATGTGACTGACTGTACAGCAGGGTGTATCTGAAAAGCTATAACTTTGAAATCTGTGGAAAGATTTTGCAGTCCATTCTCCAGTTCTGCACCTTGAATTAATCAGTTGCAATTTATACTTCTGTTTTGATTATGGAGCACTTGAGTAACTTACACAGCAGTGCAGAAGCTAGACTTACAGTGGAAATGTATTGATCCTTGTGAGATAAATATCTAAAATGCTATTTGTAGTCTAAATAGTAGGAAAATGTGTGGGAAGGTCAGAGGGATCTGGCTGTGTATTTAATCTTTAATATCTGTTTAGCAGGGGTGTTCACAGAGAAAAAGGAACAGTCTGCTTTGTTGTAAGAAAAATTCTCACTGGTTTACATTAATTTCTTTGTTGTCTAGATTTGTTCAGTAGAATTATTCTGATTTCTTCATCAGCTGGTTTACCCTGACTAAATTATATCCAGCTCATGTTTTCTGTAATAGTGTGAATCTTAATATAGTCATGTTATGGCCAGGTATATTTGATCTGAATTAATTATGTTAGTCAAACTCACTTAGCAACTATTAGAACCTCAGGAAACTATTTGAGGGTATAAATGTGTTCTTATTTTTTAGATGGCTAAATCTGAACTTCAGTTAAATATCAAGAAAAACTTAGAAGTAAAGTTGAAGAAGCTCCTCTGCACACAGAGGGGCAGAAAAACACAGGAAAGTTTGGAGAGTGGTTTAGTTTCTGCTTGGGATTTTGTTTTTCTTTTCGTTTCTTTGTTGTTGTTCTGGTTTTGCTTTGTTCTGTACCTCTATGTCAGAAGACTTAATTGAAAGGAGAGGTTGAATTTAAGATCCAAAAAAGGAAGAAAGGCAGGATGCAATTCACTAGATTTTCTGTTGCTACGTAACTAGGAGAAGATAAATGGACATTTTTTTCAAAGATGAAAGAATTTGTCTTGTTTTTCTTCTTCAAAGAGTTAGTTAGTGTCCTGCCATTGTCAACAAGTGAAAATAAAATGTTTGGGTCTTATCTTGCTAAAGTGGCCTCAATTATTTCATTTTTTTTCCCCTGGATTGTTTGAACATTAATCATGACTCTTCTGGAGCAGTGTCAAGAAACCTTGATGTATCTGTGGTAATATTTTCTGACTGACGTACATCATGATGTGAGGAATGATTTGATTGTACCTTTCCCTGTACTAAATTTCTCTTTTCTCCTCTGCCTATGACTCAGACGTTTCACCATTTCTGTGTGGAAATGGAGGCCTGTCCACATTCATCAAAGTTCTTAAAGCTGTCCCCAAGGCATTCTCCCATGTCATTGGTAAATGTAACAGATCTGGTGTGTAGAAAAAAATGAGCAGCAGGAGAGAGGAAGGGGTTAGTGTGTCCCTTCCCATCTAAATTACAGCAAAATCTACCAAGAAAATAACTTTCTGGGGTAACACATTTAGGCAAAGCAACTATTCACATTGTGTATCTTATCTCACTGGTTCTTTTATCAATGGGTACAAAACATTCCCTTTCCTGCAAATTGCCATGTGGAACTGAGGGGCCACATCAGATGGAGCAGCATGAAATGTTGCACAGCAATATCATTAGTGACCTATAGATGCTAGTCTGAATGTTTTGTAGCTGTTACATCTACCCGAAGGTAACTGTGCATCAAAGCTAAAATATTACTTTTTTTTGTGAGTGAAGCATGCTGCTCTATCAGTCTTGATCATACCTGTTGGACTCTTGTGCACACATATGTATATGGTTAATTATGCAGTTAGGATATAAATAAAATGTGCTGCATTTTATTTGTCTGTTTGTCCGGATCAATTCTTTATGATTGTATTTTTCCTTTAATTTCTAATTGGCTTTCAGAACTTTACACCTAGCCCGAATAGATCTGTTAGCATTCTTGGTTTTGAATGTCCTTTAATTTGTTTTGCTATCAAAAAAGGCTATACAGAAGACAGAAATGTTCATGTCTCATTGTCTTTTATTTTCAGTTTAGGCTGCATCAGTTTTATTCCATTCACTCTTAGTAAGAGTGAAGTCTAAGGGCCATTTAGAGCTGTGAATACAGTTCTTTCAGCAAAAAAAAATTAGCATGAACTTTGGCTCTTTTTTTTTTTTGGCAGAGTTTTTTTTTTTTTTTGTGAGGCCTCTCAGAAGTGGAGTACTTTATTTATCTCTTTCATAACGAATTTTGGAAAAAGCAGGTTGGATGCTGGGAACACACTGACCTCCTTGCCCTCACCACACAAGTTCTAAAGGATTTTTTCTCCCCAAAGTGTCTTGCTACATAAACAGATGACCTACCTGTTTACCACACTCATTCCTGGATATGAAATAAATTTCAGTGACTCAGTGCTTCCTATTAAGCAATATTACCGGTATTCAGAGGAAGGTGGTGGAATTTTCCATGCTCTCTGTGGCAAATCGTTTATTTCCAGCACGTCTGAAAGACTTACTGCAGATGCCTTTCTGATATCACTTCCTTTTAGAAACTGAAGAATATTTTTGGTATCTCAGGACTAGGTAATGTATGTGTATTTATACATTAATATTATTACACCAGTAATCATTTCCCCAACTGTAAAATAAATCGAACAGCTACATTTACGCCATAAGACATGTAAACATAATGTGAACAATTTTCTACAGTCACAATATGAAAGGCTGCTACTACCTGTGGACCATTCTGTGGTCCATTGTTATTTTATTTAATTGTAATCTTTGATCTTGTACAACACCATTCAGAAATTTTAGGTGGGGTCCTGCACTTATCTGTAAGGGATGGCTGTTACTGCATAGGTCCCCCATGTCATTGTTGTCAAGGCTGTGTCTATGTGGCCATGACAAAAATGGATCTGGGAATATAGGGAATCTTGAGCCCATGAGTTACTCTTGAGTGCATTTTTGTTTCAAATACTAAGAAATGAGTAAGATCCTGCTCTGCCCTTTTGTTTCCGCCTGGGTACCACAGTATCTTTTGTCAACTTGAAAAAGAGGTCAAGAGCTCAGCAGGCAAGAAAACTGGTTTATTTTCCAGGATAAAGGCAAGCAGGAACATAATATTTCTCTAATCTCTACTGATGAAGATTCCTCTGTGAGTCTTTCCTAAGCTGTGTGCTGAACAGTTGGTGTGTATGTGGTTTTTTATGTGTGTACTTGTATGAACAACAATGGATATTGGGAGCTATTTCTAATATATTTTTTCTATTTTGATGAATATTGTACAGAAATCGATACTGGTTGGCTACTTCACATGAATGCAGTTTGCAGGGACTTCATATCTGGCTGAATGTAATGTTGGTGTAGAAAAAGAAATGCTAAATTAACTCCTTGGTTAAAAGATCTTATATGGTAATCAAATCCCTTTTCGTCAAACCAAACTACGTCTGCTTCAGGTGTGAATTAGAACCTACGAAACCCTAAGCTGGGAGCTGAGTGAGTTTGCCCCACCTAAGGCACCAGAGCACCCCACTTTGCTTCACATTGCGTGTCATCCCCCAGTAGAGTCCGTATCGGGACTGGTTTTGGTGGAAGTCATAGGTGTCCTAATGTAACTGTCCTCCTCTCCTTCAGATTGTTTCCATAGCTCCACTAAAGTGTGAAAGACAGATCTCTTACATGATCTGTAGTGTAACTTGGAGTGATCTGCATGCTTGAGTCATCAATCTGACTTACAGTGACTTGAGGCTTGATGTTTAGCAGTGAATGGAGAATAATTGAACTGAGGGCAGCAGCACTGGGTATAAAAAGGGCTAATGAAGTCCTGGACAGCAGAATGAATTGATATCTTGAAAAAAAATTACAAGGCTGAACAAATTCATTTGAAAAACAATTTGGCTGAACTCATCCTATAAAATATGGCCAGAGAAGTGGTAATTCTTGTCTTGGCCGTGAGTTTACAGTGCAGTATTTTCAATGCTAAATACAGAGAGATATATTTAGCGTGTATATGTAACAGTAGCTTTGAATAATCTATTGTGCTATTATAGCTAAATGTTTCACCCAAAGATGAATTCACAATAGATTTGTTTTTCCTCCTCTAAAGATTTTGATTGAATGTCAACTTTATAATGAGTAACAAAACACTTATTTGATAATTTAAAATCTGGAAAGTAGATCATGAGTGTCAGACATTGATTTTAGTGAGGGGGTGCAATATCCTTAACAAATTTTACCTCTTTTCCTCTGTGTTTCGTTGTGTACATCTGGTTTACCTGATCATCACCATGTTTTTAACCTGTAGTTTTATAGGCATTGTCTGTATTTCAATTAAGGGATTGGAGGGCTACAAAAGACTGTCTTCTGGAATGTTCTCTAATTTTATTTTATTGCAAAGTAATTAAGTGTAATGTTTCCATATGTGTTGCAGCATTCTGTATCCTAAATAATCTTAATGATAGGCAGTCATTTCCATTATTATAATTTCTTCATGACTCATTTCCTTAAAGTGAAGCAGTGACAAGTTGATCATTTATTTAAGGAGAAATACTGTTAATCTATCAATTCCCTCATGGTCTGAGAATACATGAAATTTGTTCTGCTTGCATCTACCTACATACTTACTTAGTATAACATATTTTTGAACCATGCTTGGGATGTTACTAGATTTTTTCGGTAGCTTACATTAAAAATTCACCAAAGCTGTAGGGTTTTTAAGCCCATAGTCTCTTTTAATCAGTGAGCTAAATGTATTCCAGTTTGCTGAGGACTTTATTTTCTTTTAATTTATTTGAAACGCCACCTTATGTTATTTTAAAAGTAAGAATAAAGTTAATTTTATTTTCCATTGAAGGGTTGCAATTTCTTCTGAGCCACTGCAATCTTTTTGCTCTGTTTCCAGGAAGACAACTCCAATAAATGTCAGATGTAGAATACCAGGACATATAATGACATTGCTGCAGCAAAGCTTATAGACTTGTCACATGTGCCTTAGACCTTTGTCACCAAAACTACCTGGAGAAAAAAATCCAGTGTGTTTTTCATTTCTTTTTACTTTTTTTCCTCCCCTGAGTGATCCCTTCTAGACACCATGCCTAATTCCTCTCTCTAATATATTAAAGTAAATGAAGACTGAAAAGATCAGTGTCATACCTGTAATAGTGTTGTCCTTGTTGAAGGAAAGAGGCTTTTGCCTGAGAATTTTGATAACTCAGCATTGGGTACCTATTTTGGAAGAGTAAATTTTCATTGATGTGGTTTTGTGGGTTTTTTTTGTTTGTCTGCCTGCTTTCTTTTTTGTTTTCTTCATTTTGTTTTTGGTTTGTGTGTGATGGTGGGGTTTTTTTGGCATATTTGAATTTTGCTGCACTGATATATCTAAGGTATGAATTCCTTCAATTTCTCTGTATTCAATGTGTTATTCCCTCTTGCAAATGAGAATATTGTGTCTTCTCAAAATTGAATGAAAGTCTAGCATCAATCTCTTGGAACCAATCTCAGTGATTTCTGGAGAAGCAGCACAGACATGGATCACATTTACTCCAATCTGCTGTGTATTCCGGAGTTCTATATATAAATTCGTTAAGGGTCAATTTGATCACTCATGAGGTTGTCAAAGGAACCTGAATGACAACAGCCACCATTTAAGTATCACCAGCTGCCTCCAAACAGCTGCAGAGACATCAGTCTAGTGCTGCTATCCATGAATCTCTGTGCCTTCACTGTGGCCTGCTAATAGCCAAGGGACGAAGCTTAAGTGACACCTTCATCTCCTGGCTTTGGGAAGGGGAGCTCTCCCAATGAGCTGGTGCCTCCTACCTCAGGAGAGGTGAATGTTACAGTGGCAATGCTTTGGATGGGTTAAGAGAGAAAGGGAGAGTTTGACCTCCTGCAGAGCACCTGATTGGGATATTTGCCAGTGGTTTAGGCAAGCAATGTTCCACCTTGGGATCTTTCTAAAAATAAGGGTGTTGTCTACGCTGGGGGCAGGCTATAGAAAAGCATAAATGTAAACATGTTTTAATTTTTGTGTATCAGTACTACTACCTTGGTGCCAAGCTTGTGGTGAGTTTCTGGGGTTCACAGCACATCTCTTCCAGGTTTGTTTTGTTTTGTTTTGGGGTTGTTTGTTTGTTTGTTTTGTTTTCTGGGTTTTTTTTGTGGTACATATATATATATGTATATATATATATAATTTTACAGGCAGCTGTAGCACTTCTGCTGTGGAAAGGTGAGCATAATGTAAGGCTGGCTTTCTTGACCTTTTTAATCATGACTTTACATGATTTTACTCTATAGAGTCACCATGGTAACACTTGTCTTTTTCAAAGTGATAGCTGCATTTACTAATAGTAGCTTTTTATACGGTCATTGACCTGCTAGTAGAGGGGAAACAAGTGCCTTCACTAAATAAAACCTTATTTGCACAATCCAGATATTCAATAAAACCCAACTTCTTAGATAACTAACATTCCTTGACTTTTTAAATTTTTAATTTATTTATCCTACTAATGGTTTAAAATCCTTGTTTTTAACTTGTGCATCCTTGCTTCCAGAGCACCATCAGTTTAAATTACTGTAAGAAGTCTGTTCTGTTTCTCACACAAGAGGCAGTCTCTTTCACCTTCTATATGTGCATTTTTAGGTGTGTATAATTTAAAGACCTTCCTTACAGTGCAGTGACTATCATATGCCTACTCACTAATAAAATTTTTAGCTATTAATTATTTTAATTGAAAACTTTATTTAAAAAATTGAGTTTTTTCATCAAACTAAAGATATAGAATTCACTTATAGTTTACTTTTAGGGATGGGTGATGCTGGAAAATGATGTAGAACAAGAATGTAGAATGCAGAATTAACATTCTTGTCATCTCCACAAATAAATGTGAGGTTTTCAAATTGTATAAGGTGTCATGCTGGAGGGATTTCAATCCCTTATATCTATTTACTTGAGTTTCTGCACTGCACAGCTTAGATGTCTTTTGTCCTTGGACTCTTCATGTATATGTGTATAAATAGCTTCCTGCAATGCTTACAGAAACTTTGTATGGCAGCCACATTCATGTGGAGTAGGGATGGGGATTCTGATGTGGATTTAATACAACTGTTTCTCAGTCCTTGAGAACTTTGTCATCCCTACTTGACTCATTTGTCTTTTCTTCTCTCCTCTCCCTGCCATTAAAAGAGTTTGTTTATTTTAGTTAAATATTAGAAATGCGATGTCATCAGCTCAGCTTAGAATAAAAAGGAACGCATATCCTGGTGGGCAAAACAGAGGCAGATCTCCATTGCACATTATCAGTGATGAGGGGGGATCATATGTGACTTGGTATTACAAATGAGTTTATGCATCTGTTTAATACAGTAAAGTATTTTAAAGAACAGGAGATAATGTACAAATTAAAAAAAAAATAAAAGGGTTCCTAGCCAATGGTGATCCTGTAAGAAAATATGGAAGTAAAGAGGAGAGGAGAACAGGAAAACTAAGTAAAGAATTTTTTTTATTTATTTATAAATCTAAAGAACTGATGTTGAATCACAGAATAGTTAGGATTAAAAGGGGTCTCTGGAGCTCAACTAGTCCAAAACCACTGCCAAGACAGGTTCCCCTCAGGCAGGTGACACAGGAACTCTTCCTGTTGTGTTTTAAACACCTCTAGAGAGGGAGACTCCACAACCTCACAGGCAGCCTGTTCCAATGCTCTGGCACCCTCAAAGTAAACAAGTCCTTCCTCACGTTGAGGTGGAACTTTTTGTGGTGATTACTCCTTGTCCAGTCTCTGGGCACCACTGGAAAAGTCTGGCACTGCTCTCTTGACACTCGCCTTTGAGATATTAAGGTGCATTGAATCCCCTCTCAATCTTGTTTTATCTGAACAGGCTCAACTCCTACAGTCTCTCCTCATAAAGGAGATGCTTCAGACCCCTGCTCATCTTCCTTGAATTGCAGGGACTAGAATGGGACACAGCACTCCAGGTGTGGCTTCACTAGGGCTAAGTAGAGTGGCAGGATCAATTCTCTCACCCTGCTGGCCGCACTCTTCCCAAGGTACCCAAGGATCCCGTTGGCCCTCCTGGTCCCAAGGGCACTGCTGGCTCAGGGACAGCTTGTCATCCCCCAGGACTCTCAGCTCTTTCTCTGCAGAGCTGCTCTCCAGTAGATCAGCCCCCAGCTTGTGCTGGTACTTGGGGTTACTCCTCCCTACATGCAGAACCCTACACTTGCCCTTGTTGAACCTCATGAGGTTTCTCTCTGTCCAACCCTTCAGTCTTCCAAGGTCCTGAAAAATGTCAGCACAGCCTCTGAGTGTCTCAGCTTCTCCCACCCAGCTTTTTATCATCAGCAAATTATTCTGGATTTTCCTGTAAGGTATCAAAATACATTCATCTTGTGCCTCTGTAAAAAAAAATATTTTGTATTTTGTCATGGAACAATAATTAAAAGCAAAATTGTGCTGAGAGGAAACAGCCAGAGGGAATTCTTTAAAACAAAGTACACGAATGAACGTTTGAGCCAGAGTTGCACAACAGCGAGTGCCAAGACTAACTATTGCTTTGTCTATCAAATTTGGGAATGTAAATGTCATGCCAAAAATGAAAGAAAACTTCACAAATAAGTAAGGAATTTCGCTATTGCCAGAACTACACAGGAGTTCAGTTAGATGCTTTGCAAAATCTCACCACGGTAATTCATTGTGAGAATTTAGAAAATGTAAGAGAAAATGATCATCTGAAGAGAATTCTTTCACTAAAGGCAATCTAATGACCAAGCAACTGAACATCAGTAAAGATTTTACCTTGAATATTTGACGTGAAGTGACTTTTTATGGTTGATTTCCCAAACAGGTAGGAGTTAATGAGCTAGGAAGACAGTAGGGATATGAATGATATGAGTCTTGCATTTGTCTACCTCTTGGGGGTTTAGGGATGATGTTTGTCTTTGATTCTCTGCTTTTTCCTTGTTCCCTTCTGGAACCTGGAAGACTATCTTAGGATTTAGGGAGGAGGGCAGGACAGTTGTGCATGGCTGTGTTTGATTTTTCTCCTCTAAAAGACAGGCATGACTTTTGAAATTCACAGAGGAGAAGCACTGGGAATTTGCAAAGTTAGAACTTGAAATAACATGCAGGTAGAATTTCTGTCATGTGGAAAAATTTTACTCCACAGTGGATTTAGTATAATACATGAAAGAAACCACCATTGCAAAATACTGTAATTGAGATTGTTCTTGATTCTTTAAGGGATTGCTCAACTTCCTCAAATTGAATTGTTAGTCCACAATCATAGCTCTTTTGACTCTAATACAGTATATATGTGAAGTTGTATAACGATGACAACACTTGCATAATGGCAGTTGATCTGAGTGTAAATACAAGTCTGAAATACTGTGCTGTGCCTTTTGGTACCTTATAGTTGGTTTACACTGACATTGAAAATTTGTTGTTTTCCCACACCTGAGTCTAGTACACTTAGACTATAATTTGGCTTTACATAGAAATCTAGCATGAGGGAGCAGGTGGCAGAGGGAGTACAAAATATAGTAGCACATTGACAATTACTAGATTTACTTCCCAGCTAATAATGAGTTTTCATTCTTCAGTGAACAGAGAGCAAGTGAACTTAAAAACTTTTCTATTGTTGAAAAACATGGCTGCATCCAATGAAGAATAAGATCAAAGGAGATGCTTGAACAGTCTCTCTCTGAAGGCTACTCAATCACAGCCTTGCTTGTGAAATATAGAGCTTTGAACCCCTGCTCAGTTCTGACAGCTGGCAGCAGTTTATAAGGCTGGGTTTTAACCCTCCATCTGCCTTCCCAATGCTATCTTTGGTCTGGTTCCATGGTATCTCAAGGATTAGCTGTGTGCATACTCCAATAGCTTTGCATGTCTCTTGGCAATATCTAGCTTTAAACTTAATACAGTAGGAGGTCATTCTTCCCATTGCTATGCTTCTTATTTGTTTAGATTTCATGCAGTCACTGGATCTGCCACAAGCTTGAAATTCTTGCATGATTGGTTGGCCAGTGAGAGCGAATGTATAACTTACTGATAAGTGGCACATTTTTGTCATTGTTTCCAGACTGCTGTAGTTTGTTAAGCCTACCGTTTTGTGTTCTGTGGTATCTCTTTCAGTTGCTGTATGCTAACATGTCTTAATAAACTATTCCTTCAGACAAAGTACCTGAATAATTTCATTATGCTTATATAAACAGTTATCTTTGTTATTTTAACACTTACCTTTATAAGTACAGATGTTAAGGCACAGCTGAGATGAGAAAATGGTAAACAGTTTTCAGACCTCGGAGCTGTAGAGTGTGAGTATGTGCCCACCACCACCCTCACACCCATGCCCAGTGAGGATAATGGTACAAGAGGCATCTAGGGAAGCTCAGAGTTATCATTGCCTTAAAAATTTCCATTGTGTGAGGATGTCTGCAAAATTTTATTTACTTGACTTTGTACTTACCGGAGAGAAAGCAGGTATTTGTCCAAAGGAAAAAAGGGAAAATACTTCTGTGATAGTCCTAGCTGCTATAAAGAGGAGAATAAGGGCATCACCAGGAATTTTAGCCCTGATCTAAGAAATAAAATATTTAAGAATTGAATAGTAATAAATATTCTGTTTCTCTTTCACTTTCCAGAAATCCTACAAGCATAACACTGTAAAAGCTGTACTGAATATTATCAAACAATTTTGAATAAGCTGTTACTTAAGAAGAGCTCTGCTCTGACTCATATGGTACTTAATCATAATGAAATGTGTCAAGAAGCTCTTAACTCTAGCTGATGTTGCCAATTGTTTTTCTAGAGCATGATTCCTTGCTTCAAACTTGATGACTTCTTGAAACACTATTACAGTTTTACTTAGTTCAAATTCATTTTAAGCCTGACAATGTCTCCCTCTAATTTGTATTTCTTCTTCAATAGCTTAACACTAAATAAATGCATTTCAGTCAGAATAGATAAACACATCTTCCCTACCTTGGAATAGCACCTTTTGGTTTAATCCTGAACATGCACAGTCACACTTTGGAAATGCCACTCATCCAGTTCTAGCTCTTTCCAGAATGAAACAAGGAATTTCATTCTGAGATTTCTGAAACCATTAGCCACTAGTCTCATGCAACTGTATAAAAAAGAAAGACAAAAAAAAGGTGCATAATTAACCAAAAGATTATGTGTTACTCAAAATTTTTATGCATCTCAATTTGAAATCCACACAGGGTTTCGCTGCGTTTAGCAGATTCTGTGGAGAGTTTCCAGCTGATGCCTGGCTGTCACGCAGCGATGGCTCGTGCCCCTGAGCCCAGCAGGGAGGCTGGAGGGCAGGGATCACCCCGTGCTGTTCGCTTTGCTGGCCACCGGGTGTCATTCTAGGAGCAGGCTTTGGCCAGCCCTGGAGCACCACTGTGGCAGCAGCGCTGGAAGCTTCACACTGTAAGTGGCTTTGCACCAAATCAGCCTCTAAAGCGATGATTATTTACCGTCTGTATCTATTTTTTTTAAAAAATAATTATTCTAAAGTATAAATAGTGTTGTTAACTTCATCTCTGCATTCAGAATGTGAAATGCTGGGATGCAACAAAAACCACTGAGGGAATCAAAGGTACATTTGGGTTAAGATGTTCTGTAAATGCTACACATGCAGCTAGACAAAATTCTGCATCTATCCATCAAATTTGCATGAGCTTTAAAACAGCATTTTTGAAGATGTTAATCTATATTTTCAATGACAATTTCGTGGGCAGCTGTTTTGAATCTGTACGTAACTGACATTTCATAATTAAAGTGCAGGAAGAATGAGGAGACAGAATGACTTTTAGACAGACAAAAAAAAAAAACTCTTTACAGTTTCTTTTTTTTTCCCTAAGTCATGTCCAATAGAGAGGGAAATCCTAGAAAAAGTCCATAGCACCATTTAAGGCACCAATGCGGGCTTAGGTGGGCATTACACTGAAGAAAACATGCTGAATTCAGTGTTTAACATATTGTAGAGCTTGTTTTAAATCATTTTTAGAAGAGGTTCATCTGGAAGAATGAGTAAGAGGGTGCACTGGATGTCTTCAAGAACAGAAATGGTAACAGGAAAAGAGCATGTGAAGAAAAGGAGATGAAAGGTTTAATGGAGTGAAGTAAGGTCCATGGTGCATAATGTAATAAGGACAAATTTTGGTAGGGCAGAGAGTTATGATGCTTTAAAAGTGAAAATGTGAAACCTGAACTTAAAGCAGAAGTACACTGGAAGAAAACTGAGTTGCAAACAAGAGTAGGAGTTAGGATATTAGAGAACACTTTCAATGTACTGTAATGAGGGGAAAAAAAGGGATTGTTTTATCCTTATGTCCCTGTCTATCCTGCCATTTTGAGCTGGAATAGTTCCCATACTTAGAATTCCCAAATGCAGCTGAGTTGATGTAAAGACTCTTTCTGAAGCAGTTGGATATCTTGTGATTGTCCAACAACTTGTGAGTTTAGTCCACTACGAAGTTTGTGTTTCAGTTGGACCAGACAAAGGAGCACTACTTTTTTTTGTCATTTCAGTATGGTTGCACTTCTAGTAGTGCCAGATTTGTCTCCTTTTGAGCCAATAGCTCCTTTAAAGACTGTCACATCTACAGTCATTAAGTTTTCCTCTGAAGGTATTTCCACAAAGAATATGGAGTAAGGCTCTCAAAGAACTTAGTTTCATTTGAGCTGTTTTTACATTAGAAAATTAGTAAATTTTAAAACTCACATTTCAAAAAAGGTTTGTGACCCTATTCTTTGTCCTTTGTACCATTATTGTCTGTACCATGCTATCTGAGCATCAGCTCATATTGGGTTCTTCAAGATGACCACTCTCTCATGTGGTGCTTTTGTTTCTTTTCCCTCTTGTCTCCCAAATTTCTCTTCAGGAAGAAAATGGTGTCTATTATATTCTGTATGTATATTTGAAAGGTTTGCATACACATGCTACTGCGCAGGTGTTAGAGATGGCATAGTCAAAGTGGCATGTGAGTTTAATTCAGAAGAGACATTTCTTGCAGTAGTTGCTGATGTGAGCAAATGCTGATTTTAATTCAGGCCAGACTCTGCTTTCTGAGGATTTTGGACATCTTATGTGTCAGGCATTTGGTGGTTTGAAGGAAAAAGTCAGGAGACTCAAAACTAGCTGGATGGCAGCTGAAAAAACTGTAATCTCTCAACAGCTGAAAGTAGCAAAACTGATAAACATACGAGTCAGGCAGGAGTGTAATGTCAGTGGCACCAGAGGGACAAGAGGGTGAATCAGCCAGGTTTGGCTGAGCAGTTTAAAACTCAGCGGCACAGCCCTGTGCTACCAGCTGCTCCAGAACCTTTCCTGTGCATGATAGCATATTCCTCTGCTTCAACTAGCTTGTTTTAATTAAGGTATAAAGTCCTTTAAGTATTTCTTTGGCAAAAGCAATATGATCAGTGATTGTGAATGATCTTACTGCTGCTATTTTCCAAGTTTTAGCACTCTATTAAAAATCACTTTGTGTCATTTCTAATCACTGCTTTGATAACTTCTATTGCCAATAAAGTTGCTTACTGGAGTAATGCCATCAAGAAAATACAAGCTACATCCATTCAATGGCTATTGATAAAAGATTGGAGGTGGATTTCAGATTTAAAATGCATGTTGGTGTTCCTGTTCCTTAGGTTTTTAACACTTTTAGTGTGTTCTGCTGGATGCATGCCACCTGTTTGGGAGTGAAAGAATTTGTCAGCTTTGTTTTGCCAGGGGTTATAATAATACACAGTTAACTCAGAACTGTTGGTGTGTCTCTCAACCACTTTTCCTTTGCCAAAGAGTATTTATTGACTTATACCTGCCTGAGGGAGCTTCTTCCCAGAAGCTGTCATGGGTAGTACAATTCCCACTCGAACTCTTTGCAGGCTGATCCTTGACAGGAAACACTCCTTAGCTCCTGGATGCTGTTAAGAACTTCAGTTTTCTTCTGATTCATCTCTCATCTTCCTCTTCCTTCCTCCCCTAGCTCTATACAGGTTCGGCCTGTATTGAACAGAAGGACCTATATGTCAAATGTTTACAAACAGGATTTTAGGTTACAGATTGAAAATAAAGATATTTGTGAAAATCTTTAAACTAGAATTTTGTATTATAATTCAGATTCATAGCTGCCTAGCTTGCTTAATGTTCTTCCAACCCCAGCATCAGTGTGAGGAATTCAGTGTACTGTGACACCTTATTTCACAATGGGTGCAGTTGCTTCTGAATTTTCTTCCAGTGCCTCTTTCTGCCTTAGTGGTAAATTTTAGGAAATGGATGAATTTCCATGGAAAAAAAAATGACAGCTAGAAAGAGAAAGGCTGGATACTTTGCAGTGAATTCAGCTATCTCAACTGATATGCAGTTTACTGGGCCTTAAGTGATGAAGCGCTTTTGACCGGATGGATGGTTACTAAAGAGCTACTTATGTTTTAGCCAGTTCAAAGGATTGCACAGCAGCTTTTCACTTTGACTTCATAGTCTCATTTGCACCACACACATAACACATATTCTGTGAAGTCTGTGATTTTTAAACAAATACTAAATTTGTCTTGTGAGTACACAGGATCTTATTGACACAGATAACTGGTGTAGCCACATATTGTTGGCTTAGATGTATCTATGAGATCTGGTCTTGTTTTCAAGTGTGTTTTCAGTGTGTCTTCTTAATCCTGTATTGGAGAAAAAGGGCTTGTTTTTATTTTTATACCTTTTATAATAGTTTGGAGGGTTGCAACATTTGTAATTATACTATTGTGTTCTTAACGAGACAGAAAAATGGTATGTTGCATACAAGTAGTAATTACTGGAAGATTTAGAAGATATATCTGAAAAAGATCCACTGGTAACGGCTTAAAATACTGTAGCTGCTGCAGAGTTTTCTTTTAATGTTAGGTTGGGTATATATTCATACACAATACATCTAGTTACCAAGTCTGACTTAACTAGTAGTTGTCCTCCTTATGGTGTTGTACAAACAAAACAGAGAAAAAATGCCACAATTTTTTTGAGGTTTACTTTCAGTCTTGATTTCGTTTGTTTGGTTGGATTTTTCCTCCTTTATAAAGGATTAATATTGTTGTACAGGGTCTGAATGTGTTATTTTGAGCTGGGTACTGCTGAAGCTGAATTTCACCACCCCTCTAGCCACCGTTTTCAATGTGGAACATCTTTAGAAGATGGGGGGAGGGGTGTGGAGGGGAAGTCTTAGTTTTACCAGAAGAGAACATTCTCCACAAATGTCTGCCTATACAGAGGCACCGAGAAAAACATCTGCTGCTTCCACAGTGATATCATCCTTTTCTTGAATAGTTATGGACCACAAGGACCACAGAATAAGGGAGGGAATTTAGGCAGGCCCTGTTAAGACTTAATTGCCATGTTTAGGCACTGTTTTTTACTCAGGAGCACTGGAAAGTGAATCTTACCTTCTAGCTCAAAAAAAAAAAACTTTCTTGTTTCTTTCTGGTAATATGATTCTAAATTGGGACCCTGCATCTGTGCATGCATGGCCTGATCTCTTCTTAAAAGACAGAAGTTTGTGGAGTTTCCTCAGCAGGAGAAAACTCTATTTGTAGTTGTTAATCGTTGCACGGGATGGGATATTACTAGTAGTCCAGTGTGGTGCAGTGTTTTGAGTACTGACCATCTTCAACTCTACTCAAATATATTTGCAAAAGAAAGTGTGCATTCACATGTAACTTGAAGTATGAAAATGCTCGAATCCACTGGTGACCACCTGTCTCTATTGGAAAACTAAGAATAATAAGAACCAGAAAATTAGCTCTGTCCTTCTGCCTTGTTTTTTAAGGTCAGGCACAAATGAGAAACTGATAACTCTTATAGTAAGAGCTGGTGCTTGAGAGAAGCTAAAACAGAATTGTTTCTCCTTACTCTAGTTCATAAGAAAATACTCAGGTCATGTAACTAAAGACTAAAGCATGAAGGTTTGTGCTTGTTGGGAAAACAGAGTTTTGGTCAAAGTGTTTCTCTCCCTTCAGGTATAAATTAACTAAAAGTCAGCTAACAAACCTATGCAATAAAGTTCAATTCAAATAGCATATAAAATAGCTGCATTTAGTAATAATTAGTACTGTGTAAATATTCCCAACAATTAACAAAGATATGAAAATCTCTTTAGTTTAAATATTATTTGTATGGTCTTAGTTTTCTTCAGCTCTCTCCAAGGCTTTCACTTCTATCTCCAGCAAACAGCCAGAATCAATATGCACTCTAATATCATTGGATCTGCACTTCCAACCCAGAAATTTACTGCTGGTCTGATATGATTATAGCAATAGTAAGAGATCCGCGTGCTTCATGGTTGTGCAATTCACGCCTTTCATGGTTGATTTTGCCTTAATCCCACTAAGTGCTCTGCAATATTTGTAGAAAGTTACTGAGTTACTGGTGCTAAGTTCAGTTACATGCAGCTCCATTTTGGAATTGATTAAGTTCTCTGGAGATATTAAGTGAAGCTTTATTGAGAATAGTACAGATCTCCTTTGAGGGTTAATTGTCTAGCAACATAGGAATTCTGAGTGGCACTAATTTTACTGTTTCTTTTAGAAGATTACAGATTCCTAATCATTTTGTACCACCATTTTTGCTGTTCCTACTGGAACAGTTACTCTAGTTCATCATACTTACAAGCATGGAGTTTCATATTATTTTCACTGACTGACTTTTCTCAAATATCTGTAAAAAAATTATACAATTCTCTCAGCTTTGACAGTTTTTGCAACAATCATGGCACATCCACAAGGTCAGCTATAATACTTTGGAAATGAGGCCTGGAACATTTCTTTAAATTGTGCTGTAGAAGTCTACAAAGAAATATAATGTCTTCTTACCAAACGTTTGAAGACTTGATTTTAGAGGCTCTTAGTTGCAAATCATCACAGTTTTTGTGTCTGAGATGTGGAGGACCTAAATCTGATTCTAGAACCAGATATTTTCTCCACACTGTTTTAGCAAGCCACTGATTTTTAAACTTCAGGTACAAAACCAGTAAGGTAACATATATCAGACTGAGAGTGAGAAGGAGAACTTGATCAAAACCTTACATAGAAAGGTGTCTGCAGTTTATGACATCTAAAATAGCAAACCAAATACACAATTAAATAGGGTTGATCAAGATTTATTTCTTGAACCTGTTTGCTGTTTTTTTTTTTTTTTAAATTAAAGTCACCATTGGAATATTAGGAAAGTATTTGGGCCTGTAGGTTTTAGTATTCACTGCCATTTTGGTAAGTTCTCTGACACTTGAGTGGAACCATATGCATCTTTTTTGTTTAGTTTTTGGTTGGGTCTTTTTGTGTTTGTTTTCCTTGCTGTAATCACTTGTGACTGAGACAAAATCTGTTCTTCAACATCACTGATTGCTTTATTAAAACAATAATAAGCTAGATATTGCTTTCTTCCATGAATTTTGCATCTGTGTATAATGTGTTTTTCTGGTATAGATCATAGGGCTGCTCGAGTTCTAAGTCTTTGCTCAGGAAATCTCAAAATCAATCTTTTGGGAAAATAAGGATGAAGGAGGAGGTAGATCTAAAAACTCTAATTTGGAGGAGAGAGTAGATGCCGTAAGGGAACAGAATTATCCTTTTATCTTTAGAAATCTATTAAATTTTCAAACAGATTGATGCATACTCTGACTTCCTATGGACGTATTTTAGTAACATAGAATAGATACACACACAGTTGTCTTTTACAATTAATTTTTGTAACTTCCCAATGAGGCCAAAAACTTATTTTGTTTCTTTGCCAGGAACTAAATAGATAATTCTGAAGGCTGAACTTCTATGGGTACACTGGAATAAAAACTGGTTTGGTTCAGATGGAAGTTGAACCATGCCTTCCCCCTAGTTAGTGGAGACTTGATCTTTTTCTACAGGTGATGTAATTTGTATGGTTGACGAAACTTATGATATGACAATTTTGGTTATAGGGAATCTGGAGTTCAGTGACTTACGACTTTCAAAGTAAATCACAGCTTTATTCAGTGATCCTCATTTTAAGGCGCTAAACCAGATGTGGAACACTGAATTTGTCTATAGTTACTGAAAACACTTAATTGATGGGATGGTTAGTTCATTCCTGCAGACCACAGGACCATTCTGGCACCTGCAGAGAATGGCTTTGACACTTGTGTAGGGACAGCTAATAACAGTGATTACATTTTGTGCTCCTACCCAAATACCATAATATGCATAGAAGATTTAAAAACCTAAAACTCTCCCCAGGTCAAGTACCATTCTCTGTTAGTTCAGCTGTGTCCTTTTACAAGCTGTCTTTAGTGCTTTCATCGGTCCTGCTCTTAAAAGGCAAACACTGCTCCCTTTGGAGGCAGTTTCATAATCAATAGACTTCATTACAGGCAATGTTTTCCCTCACTTTGTTCATTTTATTAACCCTAGATGACTCTTGCAATCTCTCAGGGATCTAATCCCTAACTCTCTTTGGATCACTTCCATTCCTCAGCCCCCACCCTTATCCCACATAGTTTGGAGATACCACACAATGCCCCCTAGCAAAAACTTTCAGGAATTAACTTCTCTTTGCATGGTTGAACAAAGAGTGCATTTAATTATTCATCTGATATACTTGCCAAAACTATTGCTGTTTTTTTTCTTAATGACTTTGTTTCCTATTCTCTTTTTTTTCTTTCTTTCTTTCTCTTTTTTTTTTTTATTTCTCCCTCCTAATGTTTGGGAGAACTGAATTGTTCACAGGACTAGGTTTGGACGATGCAATAAACATACAGCTGTGAAGGATGTTAGATTTCCAATTGCCTTCCTAACCAGCACTTAAAATCTCTTGCAATGAGAGAGATACAAAGGCTAAACTGATGGAATGTAGTGGAACACTAATTTAACTTTTTTTTATATTCTTTACTTGCATAATTTGACGGAATGGGTCCTTTTACAAGGAAAAGATTAATAGGAAGTGATCGAATATTGGTGTGAAGTGAGAGATTTTGATTTTTTTCCTCAGTAGCATAGGAAATAGGGCATGTATGTGGGAATTAGCTCAACCCAATATGCCTCAGTTTATGAAAGACCTTTAAAAGGTGAATCCTGAGGTGGCACAAAAGTGCTGTGAGGAAGGTGAACGTGAAGCAGTTTACTTTTTAATTAGAAAATATTTATTACTTACATGGGCCAAAATATTTGCAGGAACATGTTGAAACTCTTGTTCTTTCTCTAACTTGCCTTAAAAGCATATCTCAGTATAATCTTATTCATGACTTCTGTTCTTTAATAGTATTTTTAAACCAAAAGCCAGTATATCTTTTCAGATGATGGGAAAGATGGTGTTTTCTCTGGTAGAAAACAGCTAAAATCAGAATCTGAAATCCACCAAGATGGAACAACTTATTGGCCTCTCTTTATTTTGCAATTAGAATGTAAACATTGAACCCTGTGAGAGATAAGAGTATGAGAAAATTAAAAAGCAGATTTCTTTCATTCCACTTGTTTCTGGTCAGGTCAGAAAATGGCATAGGCTATTTGTGACCTCGTAGAGAAGAAAGAAAACAGTAAATGGACATGAAAAATTACTGATGATATCTGAAATACTGCATACTTGCCACAGACCTATCATGACATTTTTACAAAAGAGGGCAAGCAGCTGCCTTATTCAGCACTGCCAGAGAGGGCCACACCCTGCAAACTCTACTGCCTAAAATCAAATTCTACAGTTTTTGACAGAAAAGCAGTAGTAACTTTTGATTCTTATAACTCTTTATTTTGTTTCAGAAATAAAATTCAATACTGCAGAGGAATTAAACTCTTCCTGCTCACTCTGAATTCTGAAGTACTCATATCCCAGGACCTGAAAGGGATGATCAGCAAAGGATTCTGCTTGTACTGTTCAGTGCCCTGAGATTATGAATATTTATTAAGAAGCAAGCTTATTTCATAATTTACTGCTTTCTCAATGAACAGATAAAAGTCTGGGAGCATAACTATAGTTAGTGGGATAAGGAGAATTATGGCTACCCAGTTTCTACTATATTCCCCATTAACTCCTGATATTTCCTGCTAATTTCAATTTTCCTTTTGATTAGAAATATGGATAAGCCTTATCCTGCTCAGCTATTTTCTGATTTTATTTTTCTTTTTTTTTTTGTCAATGGGCAGGAAAGGGAAAAGGTTAAGATATGCCTTTATTGTGGGATTTAACGCTTAGACCATCACTCCAAAAGTCACTTTTCCTTCAAAGACCAATCTGTCCCTCAGTGACTGAATTCAAAAGGTCACTCAAGATCCTGTAGTAAGTAAGCTGTGTGCATTGATCCAGTTCATAAACCTGTACAAAGTATGATTCAGTGTGCATGCTCCCATGAAATACATGATTAATTGTGTGGAAAGTCTTCACTCTGAAATTTGAACACTGCTGTGTGATGCAGGAAAGAACATTTTATCTCTCGGTGGGCTAATAATTTATTTAGAACTTAGAGAAACATCTGTTTGAGGACAGCAGATGACCACGGCTCATCCAGCCATGGGACATTAGTATTTCTAAAGAGGCAGAAGCAGTTTATACTCCAAAAAAGAATATAAACCTTCAAGCTGCTCTGTGAATGAAGAACTGGTACCAGTTTTAGGTAGGTATCTTGCTTTCCAAATATAATCTTGGAAAGAACTTGAGCTTTTTAAAAAATGGAGGAGGAAAGAAAAGAAACAAATGGGGAGGTTGAGAGGAAGAAATGTGCACAAACTGTGCTTCTGCCTTGCTGATAGCAAAATTGAAGAAAAAACTCTTGCAATGCATGGGATTGAGTTACATGACTGAAAAACATCAGAGCAGCTTTACAGTTCAGTGCACAAAAAGGAACCATGGGATACGATCCAAAAAACTTAGCTTGATTTTTTCTTTTTTTTTTTTTATTTAATACTCTTGGTTTACCTGCCTTTGTAATACCTTGCATATGTTTAGAATTGGTAATAAACAGTTTATTCTCTTCCCAATCCCTTTATGCAAGGTTCCTGCCGAGTAAGAGTAGTACACACAATTCTATTTTACTCAATGAGATGATAAAAAAACCGAACAAACCAACCAACACCAAAGAAAATAAAACAAGAAAATGGAAATAATGGATAGTTGAATAACTTTTATAGAGATATAATATAATTCTTGTTGTTATGCAGAAAAGGTTCCTTTGTGAAGCTGGAAATACAGGTATGGGCATTCATAAATAAATCTATGTCTAAGGCATTTGTGGTGATCAGAAATATATTTGGCATAAAAATCATAAATGGGAAGAACAATAAAATATCCTTTTCACATCTGAATTGTAGGAACAAAAGAAGATTTTCATGAGGGGTTTTTTTGTTTGTCTTCAACTCTCACCTTCAGCCAGACTATACTTTTTTTAGACTATTGCCTTACAGATAAACCTGAGCTCCAGAAGAGACAATTATGATTTACTTATTCTTGACCCAGACACTGGACTGTCACACAAGCCTTCCAGAGACTGCAGGTGATCACTTATCTAAGGTTTATATCACTTCTAAGGCTGCATTTATTCTAGTCCAGATGGAGTAAGGCACTCATCTGCAAGCTACTTCTTTAACAAGCACCTTCTCTACACCATTTGGACAACTGTAGTATCAACTCTGTCCTTATAGCCCGCCATTATAATTGAATGCTTCATCATTCAAGGTGAGACGATAAATATGCTAGTTGTAATGTTACAGCACTTCTGAATGCCCTGCTTATTGGTAGCTTGTTCTATTCCATCTAATAGAGGAAGAGGAAGAAACTTTCAACAGACATGTTTTCCATCAAGTCATATCAGATTAAATAAATCCTGTTCTGAAGTTCATTTAATAGTCATCATCTCTGGTGACACTAAAAATGCAAACAAGTGCCCTGGCAAAGCCGATGAATGAGTCATGGCTAGAAAGGTTTATTAGTTTGATGGGGGTTTTTTGTAAGTATCAAGTATTTGTACTACTAGGATATTGTTTTGATATCCCTATGCAGTCTGAGTCTCTGGTAAGCAATCAGACTGAGTTTTCAAAATATGTATTAAGGAACAAAGTGTGCTACGTGTAGGTATCTTACAGGCCTGTATCTCATCTCTGCTGTTTCCATGTAACTCTTGCTGTCTACACTACTCCTTGCTGCATCATGTGGTCTGTGCATATTGTATATTTTCTTGGGGAAATAGCTGAAAAAAATTCTGTAATTGCAATCTTAGAATGTGCCATCCACCCTCTGCCTTTGCTGTCTGTGTGCATTATATTCCAATTTTCCCTTGACAGCCAGAATAATTTCTGTTGTCACTATGAGCAATGCACTAATTTCTCCCTTTAGATGAATTACTAGAGCACTCCCACAGTAATGAGGGAAGGATATGAGTCTGTGCATCCACTAGGATTTGGGACCCCAGGATTTATATCACTAAAAGAGGGAAGAAGGTATGTTTCTGTGAGAAGGTAGAGCAGCAGGACCTGCTATAATAGTTAAAAAGAAGTATTCATAACAGTGCTAGGTATAAGAGTCAAGCCAATAAAAAGCTGAGCTCTGGCTCTGGATGCAGAGAACCTGAACCTGACACAGGAATTTCTGCCAGCAGTGCAATTTGGTTTTCCTCTGTAGTCAGGAAGTTCAAGCAGCTGCATAACGACTAAAATGCACACACACTAAGGTGGGGGCTACTGTTGCTTCTTTCTTTCAGGTGCTTCCAAATAGGAAAAGTCAGTATTTGGGCTTCTCTGTAGCCAAATTGTAGATCTGCCACAATTTACTGTACATTTTTCTGTTTTAAAGGTAAATGCTGACCCCAAGAGCAGTGTACATACTTTAGAAAATACTTGCACAATAAGGTTAGTACTCCCTAGTGAATATTTAATCGGCCTATGCAGTACAATATCTGTGATCTTTCCTTTTATTTCTGATTTGTGGTGGATTTTTTAGCTTTGTTTAGTTTTTACACTCCAGAAATTATCCAGGCTAGTGGCTACTGCAGCTGCCAAGCCCATTCTGACCTGACAGAGAAGAATGCAGAACTCTTGAACTTTATAGATCTAACTGTATCAAAGGAGCTCTCACTGTACCCATTTGTGTAATATATGATTTTATATATGATGTATTAAAAGAAAGAAAAAATTCTCTCCTCCTTTCTTCTTACCATTACTAATTTTATCTGGTTTTATCAAGGATTAGCAAAATATGAACCTGGAAAGGATTATCGGCTGCTTAGTTTTGAAAAGATTCCTCCTCAGGAGAATACCTTAGAATTTTTTTGCGGTCTGTAAACCCTACAGAAAATCATAGTTTCCTTTGGCAATCTTTTATTTGAACTGAAGGAAAGTAAAATAAACATAATTTAAATGGAAATAAAAAAGAGATAAAAGATCAAGTGGTCTGATGCGGTTTAATGGAGACAGCAGACTAAAAGATTTGCTTTGGTTTAGCTAAAACAGATTTCCTGACTGTTCCTATTCAGTTGTCTACTTGTGTTCCTTTCTGAGAACTTTTTGCCTTCCAGACTGGACACTGCATATTTAAATGACTGTTTTAAAAAATGATTTAGAAATTTAGAAATTCTTACCTTGAACGAACAGTCGTAATTGGTTCCATTCTTTCTCATGTAGTTACAAGCTTCTTTTTCCCTTTTTTTAGGTCTTAGATGGCTAAGCAGACAAAAGTATGCACATAACATGTCCTGATTCTGGTTTTTGACAGGTAAACTGCACACAACTAATATTTTGGCAAAGATTATGTTCTAACAGTTCTGCACGCATCACCCCAGTCTAATATCTAAGTTAATTAAACAAATGAAGATATATGGGGCACAGGGAATAAAATCCTTTCTTTATTTTGTAAGGCCATTTCATGTCTAAAAGCAATAAGCAACTATTTGGACTTCTGGTCTAGAAATAAAGGCACATCTTTTATTTCAGCTTTTCTTAGATTTTTACTACATAAGTACATTAGCATTTATATTAGATTTTGACTTCTATTTCTTCCTGTGTTGAAGTTCTCTTCTTCCTGGCATGCTTTGGGCATCAGTTACAGTTCAGGATAAGAACTCTGGTTTATTGTGAGCATTCCTTTCACAATTATATTCTGCAGTGAAGCTGTTAAAAAAGACAACAGTCATGGTAAACAGTTTGAGGTAAAGATGGATGTTAAAAACATTGCATGTCCATTTTTTGGGGGTGACCATAAACCTTTTGTCAGATTAGGAAGATAACTTCAGAACTGAGTCTTTTTTGAAACAGCATGAGGTCACTTGGAAAAGAAACATTTACAAATGTTTGTATTGAAACAAAACTAGATATACAAACAGCTAAGCTTTGCATCTTCCCTTGTTATTATACCACCACAGAGAGCCGACCTCACATTATCAAAACAAGCAGAAAAACCCCTCTGTTTTGGGGGGCAGTGGGTTGTTTGTTTCTTGATTTGTTTAAATTTTATTTCATTAAATGCAAGAGAAAGAGCAGAAAGAAACCGAGTTCCTGGTAGGTGATGAGGTAGCTATGTTGACCTGTTGCTGGCAAAGAACCAAGGAGTGCAGAGATGGTGGCTGTAATATATGATTTTGCTTGCTATATGATTTTGTAATATATGATTTTGCTTGCTATATGATTTTGCTAAAATTACCTTGAAACTAGAATTGTCTGGGGAGTTACTGCACCAGAATTTTTTGTCTTCACTCATCCTTAGTAAAGTTATACCTTCTATCTAGAGGAGATCTGACCATCTGCATGATTAAGTTCCTAGGAAACCTGGAAAAAGCTTTATATACAAGGTCTTCCAAACAGCCCAAATAAAAAATGCCCTTCATCTCCTGGAGGGAAGGATGATCATTTCTGTGGTGCAAATTTTTTAATCTTGTAAGTTTTGAAATCAAATTTTATAAAGATGTACAACTCCAAACTTATGTTCATGTAAAAGCATTCTGAGTTTGCTTCAATTTAGTCCTTTCTGTATGGTTTTATATAAAAACCAAATGGTTATGGTTTTGTATAAAAACCAAATGGTTATGGTTTTACATAAACTGACAATGTTAGAGTCCCCAGCTCTATTTCATGTGTGTAGAATTGTGTCAACAGGATTTGGCAAACACTTCAATACCTCTAAATATGGTCTATTCTTGCTTTAGTCTGATAACTGATAAAAGAAAGTCAGCTCTGCTGTAGTATAGGTAAGTACAGCACTGAAATCCATAGAGCCAGATTTCTGCAGCATTAAAAAAGAACCATATCCATAGGAACAATGTTGACAGCTCATCCTTCATCTTGAGGGTACTGGAGCGTATTTTGTAGTCAGTCTGAAGAATTGCTCTGTAAGGTTTGATGAGGATCCAGGATTTTTCTGCTCAAAGGACCACACAGGGCCAAACATACATAGAAAAGGGATATTAATATCACATCTTTTGGACATCTGGCACTCAGTATTAAGCAGAGCAAAAATCAAGGTAGGGTGGGAAGAGAGAAGAACAAGATATTACAACTCTATTTTTATATAAAAGGATATTGTTTACTGCTACGTAAGAACATGGTACTAAAGGGAGTCTTAAGGCTGTGCAACTGGTGAAAAAGGGATCATTTTCCTCTGCATATTGCCATGATCTTCCTGTCTCTGTGTCTCTGAGTAGGAGTGTTATGAGTGTCAATTTAGCAAGTCTGTATGTTGAAAAGCATTTATTTTATTTTATTAACTTGATAAATGTGTTCTCTGCAGTGAGAATCTAGATCTATATGAAATAGGGAAATGAGTTCACATCGTCATATTCCAGCTAGAGTTTTAAGTGCCAGGCTGTATACATTCTTTGTTACCTTTGTCTTTTATGAGACCCCAGCTCTGATATGTCTGGGTATAAGGAATATCCCAGTAAAGCATACAGAGCACACCTCACCCATGAGTCTCATCAGGACCTTCACAGATGTGGCCTGACCGGTGTTCAAGGTATCCTGAACCGTGGGGCATTAGCAGTACCTGGTCAGCCCCTCTGTGCTTCAATGGCATCTTGGAAGTGCCCTGGTCTTCCTTGAAGGTCTGTGGTGCCTGCATGGTAGAATCAGATCCCACGAGACAGAAGTAGGTAGCACCTGCTGAGGACCTGAGCCTTGACATCCATTGAAGAATAGAGCTGTGGCAGGAAAGCTGTGTGTGCATTCTGATAAGGATTAAATGGTAAAATTGATTGAGGGCTCCTGACAGACATGCTAGGGTGGATTCATTGCACGTTTCAATTCTATTGGAAAATGTTAATGAATCTCACCAAGAAATATATCTGTTAGATTTCCTTTGTCTTTTGAAGTTTTGAGTTATTCATGTTACTGCAATCTGGATTTACACTTACGTTACATTGCAAGCAAGTAATTCCCAAAAGGTAAGCTGTAGGGGTGAATGAATATTGAAAGACATATCTATATAAACATGAATTCTTCAGCAGGTGACTAACAGGAAAAGTCAAATCTAGTTCTTGACCTGAGTTGAGAACTCTTTCTGTTGAAGCTGATGAGGGATTGCTGCCATGTTCTTCATTGCCAACTTTGAGTAGAATCAGCAGCAAGTGTGAAAATAAGTGCTTCGAGGATCGTTAGTAAACATATTGCTATATGTCAGGAGACTAGAATTCAATTAGTGTTTATGGTATGGGATTTTGTAAGTTAGATTTTGAACTACTGTGACTAGTGAGACTAGAGAGTCTTTCACCAGAAAACTGTATTGGAGATTTCATAAGAGTTTGGAAGTTGTTAAAATGTTTTTCAAAATGGAAAAATGGTTAGATTTTGTTTCAAAAAAGGAGCATAAGAAGAAAAGACCTATTAAAACAGTTTCTGCTGTAAGAATTTCTTATGACTGTGAAGAGCTACATAGACCCCTGGAACTGCGAGAGGAAAAGGGCAAGCTTGAAAGGTGGAAGATGCCAGCTCTTAAGTGGATGGACCATATTTCATGGTTCTGGGAGTCACTGTAATAGGAAGCCTGTTTGTGAAAAGGAGAATCAGAGATATAGAAAAAACAGAGCAGGAAAATCAGCTTCTTGTAAAAAAAATCTCAGCAGTAAAAGGAGAACAACTAAAATCAATATGGCACTTGGAAAAAGCCAACGAGCTTGGAGTCTGTTGTGTAAAGACTTCTGGAATTATGGTAAAAACGTGTTGCCCCTTGCCTGATGTCTCACTGAAGACAAATAAAAGCTTTTAATCTGAATAACTGGCAATACAAGCTCATTTTCTTTCCTCTGTTTTTAGCCCTGGGAAGTGTACTCCAGAATCCTCTGTATCGACCAGCCAAAGCTGAAACTGAAAGGGTGGGAAATGGAGGGATCATCCTTTTTGTTTTCATGTTTCTAAGGCAACCTTCAATGAATGAAGATGATAACTTTTTAAATATCTTCTCTTATTATAAAAGCCTCATGCTCGCTTTTCAGAAAAAAAATGTGCCTAGTGCAAGGAAACCTCCTGCGAGAGGTAGGATTTAAATATTTTGGGTCTCATAAAATAATGTAAACCACAGCACAGAATGTTAGTGATAATGAGAACTGGCAAAATCCTTACTTTGGGTCACAGACTGTGTTCTGTGTTACTGAATGTACTTGCAGAGGGCTACCTAAATCATCACCACATCTTGCCAAGCCCCATGTTATTAAGCAGCAGATGCAGCACTAGAAATGAAAGAAAGAGTCATTAAGGTTCTGTAAGGGTGAGAAATGCAGGCTCCATGCAGCAGCACCGGCCAGCTGTTGCAGTCTTGTAGAGTAGGGGTGGTTTTGTAGACATTTCTGATCACGTTGTCATTAGGAGAGGGTGTTATGGATGGATTTGAGTGTGCTTGTCATATCTTCAGATTTGCAGCATGACAAGTTCTAAATGAAATATGGTTGCTATAGGAGACCTAATATTTTTTTACATATCTTTGCAATGTACTGCAAGATTCCATTCTTTTATCAGCAAAGATAACCCTAGCAGTGCTAAAGATTGTGAACAAGAGCAAGGAAAGTTAATGGAAAGTTAATTTACCAGACATTTCAAAAACAGAAGAAAATGATGGTAAGTGATGCAGATTTCTACAGGATGCTACAGCCTAAATCATTCATTTTTCAAAAATACAAATGCAGAGCATTTCTTTGGTGTCCCTCCTGTTAAAAGATTTAAAGGAAGATTAAAACTGATGGGCTGCAGTACTTCTGCATAGTTAGCTCTGGACACGTGCTGCAATTTCCTCAAGCCAATACACAAAACCAGTTTTTAATCTTATACCTTTAGGCTTTGTATTAGAACAGGATCTAGCAAATTCAGTTTTTCCAGGTCTGATACAGCATGTTCATTTGGGAAGTCCACCTTGCTCATAATCTGAGTACATTATGGTTACATTATGCACTATCCCAGCGTCTGGTTTTGTCAGTTCAGTACCATAATGTACCAGCATCGATGTGTGTAATTGCGGATGAAGATCTTCAGGCAAGACAGAGGCCTAAGAGGTAGGCTTTTTTCTGCATATTATTGCATATGGCACTCCATCCCTCACAACATGCGCAATTATATTTTTTTTTGTAAAGAAAGTAGTAGAAGAAAATGTCTAAATCTGCATTTAAATTTACAATTGCATAAAAGATGCATTTATCAGAGATGTTTATTAGCAGTAATCAGCTTGTTAAATCTAAACTCTCCAATCTCTGAAGTCAGTTTCTCATGCCCCTGCTCCCCTCTCTGGAGCCTAGCTACCTGTCCCATTCCTGCTTGGGACAGGTTTCTCTGCTGGAGTTACAACTTTAACCCCTTCCACTAAATTTGGACATGGCAGGGAGTTGTTTTTTATCAAATCCTACTACTTTCAATTCTGTAGAGCGTACTTGTCATCTGGAGTGAAACAGAAAAGCCATAGCAGTTGGCTGCTGGATGTGTAGCCAAAAGGAAAGGAATTTGTAAGTAATTGTAACTGAAATCTGTTAATTGGAGAGAATAAATGGATAATGAAGAAGGTAAGTGATTATTGAAGCTGGTAAATGTATAGGAAATGTTAAATGATACAAGATAGCACTGAAACAGAAGCTGTAGGAGCTGAGCTCATTTGAGAAGCTTTGTACCTTTAGCCACTCACAGAAATAAGAATAATTTTGTGCAGAGTACAAAAAAGCTCCAGAGCGCTCCACTTATGCTTCACAATTCAGTAACACCTGAATTCTGTTAGACTAGATTCAACCACAGAGATCTGATATTCAGTGTTTCTAAGTCATGAAGAACATTGCATATCTGTCAAGGAAGAGCTGTTTGACAAAATGAAAAATATAGATAACCTAGGTCTAGAAAAGTGTTTTATTCCATTCTTAATATTGGGGTGATCATCAGATAAAAGGCTTTTTAGTCAGAAATGGTAGAGATTGTACTACTTCTGTCTACTTAAAAATGAAGAGAAAACAACTAACAGAATAACCTATCGTTATGTAACATCATGCAAGTAAGTTAGAATTTGGCAAAAATAACTACTACAAAAGATGTGAATAAGCATGGTCTGTATGAGTCCTGTCCTGAGCTGCCTTAGCTAACTCATAAAACACCGATTTAACCATGAAATTGATTATTTGTTGCACTTTTAGGTAACATTTACTCAATAAATGGTCATGAAGATTCCTTTTGCTAATGATTTTTATATCACTTGGTGTAGCTGTGTCTGTATATTACTGTGCCTTGTGCTTTAGGACGTCCTGGATGTACCAAAGAAATGCTGACAAATCAGATCATTCAACTGTAAAGTTCTCCTTGTGATTCCTGCTTCTCCATTATGGCTTACATTATCACAGTACCTCTAATTCAAGCTCTCACATTTTTATAGGGGGGAGTAAGAAATACTGCCTAAATTATATAGCCCAAGGAAAGCAGGCAAGGAAAATTAGCATGGGATAAAGCAGGATCTAAGGCACACAACCACAACTGCTAAATGCTTCTATATAAAGAGCAGGTAGGCATGGGTTAAGGCAGACCTCACCAGGTAACTGTGAGGACAGCTATTTAACTCTTGTTAAAGGCATCAAAAACTTTTAAAGTAAAGAAATATTGGAAAAAGTCCAACAGGTTTGTTTTTTTTTTTCTCCTTCCCCTGCTCCAATCCCTTGCAGTTAAGATGAGAAAGGAGAATACCATCCAAGTAAAATAGTCTCATCATATCTGTAATACAGAGAAAAGAGGAATTTTATGGTTTTTCATTTTAAAGCACGTTTATGGATTACAGTACCAGCAGATCTCTTATTAGCTGCCTTTTGTGCCAAAAGCTTATACAGTCAGTACCAAATAACTAACAGCATAATTTCAGTGTGTGCTATTAAATCTGAATAAGTGTGCATTGAGGACAGCTCAAAACTAAATTTCACTAATGTTAATAAGAGCTTATAGAATACAGAAATAGAAACAACACTAGAAAAAGAAAAATTTTCCTAGGATAAGAAGGTTTGCAAGGAGACAGTGCTGGAAACGCAGTATTTTCTACTTCTCCTTTCATTAATCTGACAAAAACATTGGATGTGGAAAGTTGCTGTGCTCTTTGCAGCCTCAGAGAAAATTCTTATCTGTTTAAGTAATTTTCAGTGGACTTCAGAACTGCTTCATATGAGTACCAAATGAAGCTCAACAGACTAGTACTTTCCATAGTATAACTCCAAGAGTCCATCTTGTAGCTAGTCTTGTTCATGCTTCTCAGTACAGTGAGGTCACGATTGCTGTGTCCCTCAAATGAGCATTTAGATTTTTGATACTCATGAGTGTCACTTATTCTCTCCAAATAGTCTAAAAAAGGTAAATGGACAAGTTAAGATTTGTGATTTCAGCCAAGCATAGGTTGTCCACTCCAATTTCTGATTTACAAGTGCTGGAACAGAAATTTATTCTTCCCCAGAGAGCTTTTAATTTGGCTGTCAGATGAAAAATTAGGGCTGCTAGAGGGAACAGCAAAAAAGAGTGTCTGTTGACCCTCTAAACTGAACTTCTTGTCTGAAAGCTGGTTGTTTTGCGGTATTTGCTGAGTAATAATGAATGCCTACTAAGAAATGGACCCAGAAAAAAAAAAGGTATTACTGACAGGCACTTTCAAGAAAACAGTAGTCTGGCATCAGGCTCTCTATCAGGTGTATTAAGGTTTTGAGCTCTGTCATGCAGGATAACTCTTTGGGAGCTGGACAGAAGATAAGCCTGCACACTGGAGTTCTGCTATGGAAACAGCAGCTTTGCCCTCTCTGGAGGACACTGTGCAATGATTTGCAATGTTCAGATTTTATGTTCACCAAGGTGTTATTAACTAAAGTCCAATTGTGAGGGACCAGAGAAACTGTCCATTTGAACTAAATGCCAGTGCTCAGTTCCTGTGGATGAGGTCGAATGAGTCAACAGGAGCACAGCTGGGGCCAGAGGGGCTTCTGCAGCTCTAAGTGTGCTCCTGACTGCCTGCAACACAGCACCAGACTCTTCAAGATCCCAACCACATGTAATGGTGCAGGCAGCCTGGCTTTTTGAGGGAACACACGTGTCTATCCAAACTCTTAGACTGGAAAATCTTTCAAATCAAAGGATGCACCTGGCAGCAGGAGTGCCTTGGCCCACAGGCTGAATGGCAGCATAGGTTATTTAATGCCTGTGTACTCACCAACCCTCAATTCACCTATGCCTCAAAACACTCTCATTCTCAGCTTTGAGAATTTTCCTCTAGTGACATCAAGAATTATATTAACTATTACATTGTCTCTAATTTTAAACTTGCATCAAATTGTAATAATAAGCTTTTGACTACTTGAGACATAGGTGAACCGATTAAAACCACATTTCCTTACAATCTAACTAGGATTAAAATTTTGTTCTCCCTCATGAATTCTCCACAGAAATTTCAGGGTTGGCAGGAATTAGATGTGAAATTACACAAAGTTCTCTGGCAGATGTGTGCACAGCTTTTTGTGAGAGTTGAGTGACTTGCCTTCCCCCCCGCCCCCACAGGACAACACTGCATGTGCTTATTTTAATATGGTAATTGACAACGTAAACAATAGACTCAAACTGACAGCAAATGCAAATGTGTGCTAAGATTAAACTGTGCAAGACAGAAGTTTGTTTTTACGTGCGTGGTTTTCTGCAGTAAAGGGACAGTATGAGATGATTCAATAGCATCCATATTTTGAAGTGTTAGAGACAAATCTGCCAAAACTACTTCTGTATGAGACCCAGGTCCCATAAATATTATTTTCTATAAGTCCTGAGATAGTACTTTTATACCTTAGACTTTTCCCCCCGCATTTACAGCTAAAAACAACCTGAGTTTTGCAGAGCTCTCTCTAGCTAATAGCATGAGACTAAAATTCTTAAATTATGTGTTTGTTAATATATTGTATTATGAACGTGAAAGATGCCCTTCATTGCTCAAACAGGAGAAAAAGTTAGACTCCCTACCTTCAAGGTCTTTGGACCTTTTCCCTCCTGAAGCAGAGTTCTGGAGTTGCCTGTGAAAGGTGCAGGACTCAACTGTAAATCATCCCAAAAAACATTAAGGCTCTCTTAAATAAACGTACGTTTGCTAAGGACCTGAAGAAAAAGCCACCAGTCTAACTTATTCCATATAACCAAGAGGGTGATTAAATGTTTCAAATATGCAGAAGTCAAATGTCCCATTTCTGCTTTAAATCTTTTCCTTTTATAGGCTGTGGGTTATACTCCCTGCTTTGAAAACCTGTGCTGTTTAGGAACAAGAATTTATTTACAGTTTTAAAAACTTGCAACTAATCTTGGATGAATAGTCTGAATTAACCTTTGGCAGAGCAGCTGTAATTTCTAAGCCAACACATAACTGTATTTTGCATTAGTTTAGGAATATTGGGTACTTTGAGGGGTTAAGAATGAAATATTTTCCATGATTCATATCTCTTTTAGCTTGAAAAGTCAACAACTCTATTCCAGTGTAGCCAAAAGGAGTTTTCAGTCCAAAATGTCTCATTGCTTGCAATTAATTTGGGCTCTTGCAATTAGGGTTTTGTATCCCAATGCATTAATGCATGAAAGCAGCTGCACAATGAGTAGTGCCACATGTTTGAACTAAAAATAATCTGTGTATATTGTTGCTGTGCAAACTGTTGTACATTTTGGTCGCTGAAGATAATCTCTGTGTTAGAACAGCAGAGACATATATAAGATGCAAATTGTACAACTGTGAGGGAACAATTGTACAATTGTGTGTGTCTGCTTGTATCACTTACCCACGCCCTGTCCCTTTTTGTCTTAGCAAGTATGCAGAATCCTGTTAGTTAAATCCATGGAAAAGTACATCAAAACTTTTAGTGATAAACATACTTAGGCAAATGAAAACAAATTTACTTTCCATGAAATAAGGACTTTGGAGCTTAGACAACTGAGATGGTGCTTTAGGGAGTGGGGGAAAAGGCTCTGCTAGTTTAGAATGAATTCTGTCTTGCAGATGTATCTACCGGAGAGGGTAAAAAACCCTCTCAGCTGAAAACGGCATGCTTTCCAACTTTCTGAGCTCAATCCTTCTTTCACCATGCTGGTTTTGGCTGGGGTATAGTTAATTTCCTTCACAGTGTCTAGTACAGGATTATGTTTTGGATTTGTGCTGACCACAGGTTTGATAATATAGAGATGTTTTTTGTTATTGCTGGGCAGGGCTTACCCAGAGCCAAGGCCTTTGCTGCTTTTTGTACTGCCACGATGAAGAAGATGTTGGGGGTGCTTGAGAGGTTCGAAGGGGACACTGCCAGGACAGGTGACCTCAGCACACCAGAGAGGTTCTCTAGACCTTATAGTATCATGCTCAGTACGTAAAGTGAAGGGAAGAAGGAGGAAGAGGGGACGTTTGGAGCATTTGTCTGCCCAAGTAACCACCACAATGTGATGGGGTGCTGCTCTCCTGGAGATGGCTGAACACCTGCCAGCCTGTGGGAAGCAGTGAATTAATTTTTTGTTTTGCTTTGCTGTGCTATGTGTGCTGCTCTTATTTTCCCTAGGAAACTCTCTTTGTCTTAACCCACTAGTTCTCTGGCTTGTACTCTTTCAATTCCCTCCCCAGTCCTGCTGGCTGGGAGGTGAGTGAGTGGCTGGGTGGTGCCTGATTGCTGACTGGGGCTAAACCACTACATCTGCTTACAGGTGAGTGTTTTGTGGCACCATTGAAGAGTCTCTGCCTTTCAAGAAGCTCCAGAAAATTTATTCCGATCCCCATCCTGTTAACATCCATGAGTGGTTTGCCAATGGGTGATTCCTTTATCCAAGCTCAGAGTAACCTTTGGGTCTCAAAAGCACTTTCTTCTGCTTCCAACCTTGCACCCTAATCTCTTCTCCCATTCCAAAGTAACTTATACAGAGGAAAAGCTTATGTGAAAGTTCTTTTCTCCTTTTGTTTCAGTTGTGCGGCCTATGTGTTACCCACACTGGTGGGTGTCCAGTGCAATACTGCACTAGACCTGAGCCTGAGTCTTCACACATGCTGGGAACTGCTGCCAAAGTGCACCATAAGGAATGAGACCGTACCATGGTCCACTAGAAGATAACAGGAGTGCCAGCTATCACTGCTTTGTTGGTAACAACATCTCAGGTACGTTGTTTGTGTTTGTTTTTCAAGCTTCAGTACTTGACAGCCAACAGCCATAACTGACAGACCTTGGCTGCTGCCTTTCAGCACAGACCCCTGTCTCCAATCTAACAGCTTGAATTATAAATTTCCAGTGGAAATTACGAGACTCCATTCCTGCAAGTCATGATCTTATTTGATGGGATGCAGTTGCAGGTGGCTGTTGATCACCAAGCAAAACCTGAACAGTCTGTATGTGCCCTGTCCAAGCACAACAGAATGGCAATATTGGTGAGAAAACATGCCCCGTTATAGTACTAGCACATAATTTATAACAGAGGCTAATATAATTATGGTTCATAAACTAGATGCTTTTAACCATTTACCAGTCATTAAATAAATATCTAATGTTTTCAATAGTTCTCTTATGTCTGCTAAGTTAGGTTAATAACAGTACTATATCCAGCTGATACATGCAATTTCTGGTTGTCTTTCTCCCAAAAATGCAGCATCAATTGAATCTTGACAGTGGAGAAAGAGGGGCTGGGATCCTGCAGCTGAGCACACAAGAAATGAGGCATAGAGACAGAGAAATACTTAGTTTCCCATTCAGAAGGAGTCAAGAGAGGAAGTTTTTAAGTCCAGAGTGTTAGCTATAAAGAGACTTTGATTTGTGATTAAAGAAACTGATTACTATTGCATCTGTTCCTGAGAGAATGGGAAACAAAAAGGGATATATTCCCTCTAATTAGGATTACAGCTAAACCTGGTTATTAACTACTTCTAAAGGTGAAAAACTTGACTATTTGGGCCAGAAAGAATGCGGGTATTTAAGTACCTCTTTCTCTTATTTCAGACATGGTCTCTGCTTTTAACTCTGTACTCATTTGTTCCTTTAATTTTTTTTTTTCTTTTTTCCCCTTTTGGGAGTGAGACAAGTATTGTGTGCCCATGGAAGAACTTGCATTGCGCAAGGGTTTCCACTCCATGTTGGCAGACAAGTAGATGCAGTTCTGGCATCTCATCTGGGCTCATTTGCGTTTGTTTGCTGACAGTAAACAAGCAAAAAATAAAGAAAAAACCGTGAGATAGCAAATTTTTTATTTGTACTTTTGCCAAGATGTACTTGTGTACTCTCTCTGTGCCAGGATTTTCTGTAATGATGGCATTAAACTATATGCTCTTCTCCCTTTGGTCATAGCAACTAAGCCCATTTATTTTTATTTAAATTGGCTCTTTTAGAAATGCTCTTATCAGTTAAACCAGCTTCTCTTTTCTAGAGTAATAACTCGGTTGTGTGATTGAATCCAAAGTTCATACTGCAAAAAAGATCTTGTAATGTAAAGTTAGAGAAAATGAGCTTCTAATCTCATAATGTATTAAAGATTTCTGTCTTATTCTCTCTCTTTACCATTGTAGTTTGTTTGGACAAATTTTTAAGGTGGGTTTGGCCCTAGAAATTTCAAGGTTCTGAACTCTAGATATATAGATTTTTTTTTTTTGAGAGGCTTAAAGACCCTATAGAACCAGCATTCCTTTATCTGAGTTTTGTTCTCAAACTTTAGTTTACAGACCATGAAAAAAGAAACAAAACTATTTGTAAACACAGGAAAAAAAATAAAAAACCTAGAATTGCAGGTTGTGTGCCTTCCAAAAAATAAGTGGTAGTTTATTAGCCCATGAGAATTTCTCTGTTGATTTAGATAGAAGTTTTGAGAAGCAGCCCTGGGCTTAAAAGCCTACCTTCATGTACACTGCAGGGAGTATTTGGGAGGGTTTCATGACAAAAATGGAATCCAAACATTTACATACTGTCTGTTTCAAAACAGAAACCTAAATTTGTCTAGTTAATAAAGTGACAGCAATATTTTTTTTGCATCTAATCCTTCACTTAGGTCTCAATGCCTTTTTTTCTACCAGAATCCACATCCAGTGATATCAGAAACATATATACATATATATGTGAAAATTTAGAATTTTAAAAGCATAAGAAAATGAAGAGGAAAACAGAAACATAACTTAACTAACAATTTTCTTATAATAAAACACATAAAAATATAACAAAAATAACTTAGAACACATCAAAATATAGTTACTAAATAAAAGCCATAAAGATAAAAAAGTACTTTATGAAAATTCAATAGAGCAAAACCTAAATATTGTCAAAATTTGAGAAAGCAAAACCTGAATACCCTAAAGCCAGTGAAAACCAGCTCCTAATTTTAGCAAGAATAAAGTGATCTAAAAAAATAGCCAAACCTCTACTATGCCTGCCCAAAACCGAAGAAGACGTCTTTTACTTCATCAGAAGACCCTGAAGACCCCTGCCCACCACCACCAAAAAATGTAACAAAAAGGCAGAAAAGAAGCAAAATTAAAAAGGCAAGAAATTATGAAGGAACTATAAGTTTATAGACCTCTACATGTTTAAATCTAAAGTCTATCTCATTAGACAGACATGCCAAAAACCACCTGTCTCTCCTGCGTCCCAGCTAAAAATAAAACATACATACTTTACAATACTTTTAATTCTAAAGTCATATTTCCACAAATCACTAGGACCCTCTCTTTTTAGATTGTGGAAAAATGGAAATCTCTGTTGAATATAAAAGCCCCCTTGAGTAGGCTGCCAATCCAGTATGTCCAGCACACAGGGGAGTTTCCTTCTCTGCTTGAAGAGATATAGAATCAGAAGGCTGGAGGCTGTCTTGGAAACTGGGCTCTCTATCCCCTTCCACTTTATTTTTTTGGTTTTTTTTTCAGAAGATGCACCAACCTGAAATGTAGGGATAAAAATGCATCATCCAGTAAATCAGAGAGTGATCATCAGAAGGTATGTGGCAATTTATTTGCTTTTTGTTCATTATCTGTCTGGGATGGAGAATAGCCCCAGTATGTCAGTATTTGATATTAAATAGTAGCTAAAGAAATAATATATTTAGTGTTGGGAGCAGGAACTGAAAAGTAGCACTCCTGCCACTACCTTTCTTGGACCAGAGTTCAGGCTATGTGCATCTAACCTTCACTGCTGCAGCCACACTCTGCCTCAACAGCAGAAACACCATGTCCTCCCTCACCCTCATTTTTGTACAGCGCTATCCATGGTCTGACCAAAGTCAAACTCTCAGGATTTTAGTGAAAACTTGTTTGTGAATCCCAAGCCCCCTCATATGTGTTATAATCAAGAGAGTATTCAGCTCAGTCCATGTATCAGTGCTTTTGGCTATGCTCAATTAGGGAATATTTTTAGTCTTCATTTTAGCTTTGTTAGTAAATAAATAAAGGTGAGTGTTTACTCATAGTTGTGTAAACATATAAACTACTGTCCTTACATCTTCATTGTTTTTACTGCCTTGTACTCCAATGCCTATATGCTAGCATCTGATTTACTCTTTTTTTTTTCTTTTTATTTTTTCCCCATATTCCTTGGAAAACTCAGCCTTGAGGAAAAATTAGATGCATCTGGAAACATTCAAAAAGTCAAAATTCAGACACAAACCTTAAAGAGGAGGGCTAAGTACTAAGCCATTTCAGGTTCCAGGATAAAGCAAGTAATACAGGAGTTTTAAAAATTTCAGTTTTGGATTCAAATGCCTGAATTTCATTTCATGCCTACTTTAGGCACCTAAGCCTTGCTTTTTCTAAACAAATACTAAGGGTTTTTTAACAAGTACTCTTTAGAGATATACACAAGTTCCTAGTATTGTAATTCTCTGTAAAATTGAACACGAAAATAAAGAAATGTTTAAGAAAAGTAAAATCCCTTTTTAGGAAAGCATCAAAATGCCACAACAAAATCTAGACACCCCCCACCAAAAAAACATGATATGTACAATTTCTGGTCCATGAAGAACTGGACCCAATTAACTACTGGTTCATTTAGACTTTGAGAAAGTTGTAGTGTTCTAATAAAAACACACGCACTGCTCACAGTAGCTTGCACTAAAATGGTGTTCATGTAGCCCAACAGTTGTATGAGACATTTCTCTCCCCTAAGGAAAATATGGATACTTAAATCCACAATAGAGGATGAAGCTTGGCTGCTACAGACTAGCACTTATTCCCCTCAGGGAAAGTATTAGCTAACTTCTAAGTTTCTGAATATGAGCTGTGGCAAGACACAGAGGTGTGAGAAATCACAGGACGACAGTGGAAGGCTTTGGCCGAAACCCACAACAGAGGAGACCGAACAATCAAAGAGGAGCTCTCGGAAATGTGTGAGTACAGTCCTGCATTCTGTGCTGAACAGGAACACTGAGGCAGTGTGCTGCAAGCTCCTGGTGAATTAGAACAAGTGGTATTGGAACAACAGACACAAATAATTAGCAATTCTGCTGTGTATTGCACTATTAAAATACGATTGGAGTAATGGAAGACTGTTGAAGCCATTGTATCAGGATCACAACTACCTGCACCTATCCAGGAATTTGGAAGAGAAAAGGATGCCAAACATATGTAAGGAAAGGCTTAAAATGGAGAATTTAAAATGTGTACAGCTATTTAAGTTTTTTTCATTGAAGGAATTTAATAAAAATTGTGGCACTATCTGAACAACCTGTGGTTGAGCTGAAGCTCTTATTTGTATTTTAGATAAGTCATGCTATCAAAAAATGAAGTTAAAGTACTTTGTCTGAACCACCTAATACTACTGCTTAGAAGTATAAATTTGACTAAGAAGTAAGAAAATTAATCTCCTAAAACATGAAGTCTCCCTAGCGGAAATTGAGCACTTAAGATAAGTCTTGATTTCCAATGGCAGCTAATTCTTTGATGAGTAGTATAGAAAGGTATTGATAGCCAATGGAAAAAAAAAATCTTTTTTTTTTGTTTGTTCAAGTGAAGTTAATTATTTAGAGGCAATGGTTTTGCAGTAAATAATTTTTTTCTATTTAAATGTAAAGAGCAGTCATTGCAGCAAGTCTTCCCAGATCATAGGTGGGGGTTGTTTTGCTTATGGGTTGTTTTTTGGGCTTTTTTTGACTAGGAACCCCAAAGGAATCTAAATATAGTGTGGCTCTCAACCAAAAATTGTTTCCTTTCCATTTGGTGAACTGACCCTCTGCAGACAATTGATGAAAGAAAAAAGGCAATTTAACTTTAAAATGTGAACTAGTTAATGCAGTGAAATCTTGACACGGCCACCAAAGCCCAGGCTTGCTCAGGGGGGCACACCGGCACCGTGCTGGGTGTGGGGAACTGCCTCAGTGTGGGGAGCACTGAAGGCAGAACCTTGTGAGCCACTTGCTCAACCGTGCAGAGCCTCTCACCAGCGTCAGGAATTGGATAAAGGAGAAGGAGGAAACTCCCTGCTGCAAGGTTTCAGACGTGGGTTTATGAAACTTGGAAGTTCACAGCAGGAGAAGCCCCGAGCACGAGTGTGCACGGGATTAAATATGACCAAAAACCGGTGGGAGCACACACACAGCTGACCAACAGGGAATTTCTAGGGGGGGGAACGAGGGGATTTGTTTACAACTTGAGGGCCAGTTGGGGTGGAGGGAGGAAGGGGGAGGTCATGTGGACCAATGGGGCATCGAAGACGAGGGGAATCCCCAGCAGATGTTATTGTCAGGGATTGGTGCAGTATGAGACTGGCAGGGAAGTTTCGGAAATAAGGGGTAGGGTTACAATGACAGACAGGGAAGGAGCTAGAAGAAATGGTGGGGATATCATGAGGGGCAGCTGGGGAGAGGATATAACTTAGGGACCAAC
>VXBQ01012703.1:4503-74309 GCA_013400175.1 Phainopepla nitens
CGCCGGGCCTCGGCGCCCTGGCCGGGTGTCCCGCGGGCGATTCCGGGCCGCCGGCAGCCCGGCCGGGCAGGGAGCGCTCGCCGCTGCCTTCGGGAACGTTCCCGGCTGCTGCCCCGGGCCCGGAGAGCCGCGTCCTGCCGTCCTGCCGTCCGGCGGGGCCGCGTCCTGCAGACTCATGCGATGAGATGGCAGGAGGCAGCTTCTCCCAAGTTTCTCCGGGCGCTGGGTGAAAAAGAGGCGGTGTGGTGTTGTTCGGACTACGCTCTGAGGCACACGGTGGGATTCCCGGGGTATTCTGCGCGGGGCCAGGAGCTGCAGTCGCTGATTCTGACGGGTCCCTTCCCGCTCAGCACGGTGTGTGATTTCACTGTCTTGGGTTGTCGGGGCTGCTCGTCGCCTGCTGGAGCTTTGGTGCGCCGGGACAAAGCCCGAGCGGCGCTCCCTCGGGTGAGCCGTGCAGGTGCTCTGCCCCCGCCTGAGGCCTCTTCCCGGGCAGGTCCCTCTGCAGGCTGCTTCCTAGTTGGTCTTATTGTAATTAGCAAGTAGACAGAGCGTTTGTGTGGCTTCAATGATACTATTAGATAAAATGCTTGGCTTTAGGAAACTTGTAGAAAACGAGGGGTTTTACCTGTTGAATTTCCTAGTATAGCATGGATTGCTTGCATTGCCAAGGAGTTTTTCGTTTGCCTTTCCTCAGAATTTAGCAGCTGCTTGCTTCTTAATGCCCTCACCAGAAGGGTTCCAATGAATCTTTTTCAAATTTAGGAGGGAAAAATGCTTTTTGTTAAAACTCAGGTGCTGATCAAAGAGGGCATGTTATCCTGTGAACCTTTGTGGAAAAGCAGAAGTACCTCCAGATTTCTCAAAAACACCTGACCTTGTAGTTAAATCTGACCAGGAATTATTTTTTGTTTTGTTCTCATAATTTTGATATTATTTATTACTAGCCTTAGATTGAGAAAGAAAAAGGGAGTAAGCCTACTTGCTTATCTTCATTTTGTAGGTGGACTTTTTGTAGCTGATTTTACTTTGTAACTTTACCAGAAGTGTGCCTTTTCGTTACCCTCCCAAGGTTTCAGAAACTAATTTTGGAGTTATTTGTGCTTCCTGGCTGAGTGGGGGATACTGGTATGTAGACTGAAGAGGAAGAAAAATATTTGGCTAAGCAGTTACAAGTCTTGGCTGTATTTTTGCTGGGCAGTGTGTAGACAGTTGTGGTGGTTTCCTTGCTACAAGTTGCTTTTCCCAAGTGGTAATAAGTAGTGGTTAAACAGACAAACAAGTTTCATTGCCCTTCTGCAGGGAACACAAACTGATATGCCAGCCCTATCCTATTGCCCAGGAGAGCTTGGATTAGACCCAGGAATTGTTACCACAAGCCTAAAAGCATCTGGAGAGCCAACTTTGCTATATACAGCATAAAAAAGTGGCAGCTTTATCTTCCTGGTCACGAAGGATGTGTGGGTGAACAGAGGATTCTCTCTGAGCACAGCAGCAGCAGCTCCTTGTCACAGCTGTGAGTGCTCACCTCCTTGTGATAGCACTTGGGGGTTTTGTTCTTTGGTTTGGTTGAGGTGAGTTAGTTCATCTTGGTTTAGACCAGTGGCTTCTGAACTTTTGACAGGATCAGGCTGCTCTCAGTTCACAGCATTTCTTGTCAACCACTGTGGCATTTTGCATGGCTCAGCTTTAAATTGAAGACACTGTAAAAATGAGACCAGTTCTGCAAGCCAGGCTCAGTAGCTTGAGCACCACACTCTGGGAGCTGCTAATTTAGGTAATTGCCACACTCAGGAGGGACGTTTTCAAAACTTTCAATATTCAAACCCTTTTATATTCAGGTCAGTTGACAGGATCTCAATTATGCTTGCACTGAGCAGGGGTTGGTGGCTTAGTCTTTGGCAGAAGAATTGGATTCTGTTTTAGGTGTCCACAGCACGGTTGCTGTAATTGCATCTCCAGCCTGCAGAGAGTAATGCTAGGCTGAAGAGCAGCACTGGCATTTGTCCCTGCTAGAATTAGAAGTAGTCCCACAAGACATTTAGCTGTGGCTCCTCGAGCAGCTTAGCTGGCACAAGTCAGCCGTGCTGCCCTGCATTGCCTTCTCTCTCTGCTAGCACAGGTGTCACCCAAACAGGGAATTGGGCTGGGGAATCAAGCCAAGTTAAAAGTAACCTGGAGGAAAAAAAAAAAAGTGGGGGAGAAAGCAACTTGAATCCAGTTTAGTCTCCAGATAATAATTACAGGGATCCTGGCGCATGATAAAGGCTAGGTGGTCTGAGATGAAGTGGTTTGTGTGTTTTGACCTGTGGGCCCTGAAGAGTGATTAATGAATCTGTTTCAAAACCAAAGGAAGGAATCAATCTACCAGAGAAATTTATTGCTTTGTTTGTTTCATTTGCCTGGTCAAGGGACTGGGATATGCAGCTGAGTTTTTAAACAGTGAGCAGCTGGCCCTGGGTATTGTCAGTTGTGGGATACTCAGTGTGCTTTGTCTTGTGTTTTTAAAAATTTCTGCTTGCTTTTGTGGATGAGACACAGGTCTTTAGTACCTCTGTAAAACTTCAGGCTTTGAAACAGGAAAGAGCAAAGCTGTTAAAAATGAATGAATTCCTGGTGCCCACAGGTGGAAGGTGAATGGATGAGAAAGAAGTAAGTTTCTGATGTTAAAAATGGGCAGGTGAAACTTGCTCTCTCCTATTACAGAAACATTTTCTCAATTTTTAACCTCGAGTTTGATTTTATAAGAGATGCAACTCTTCTTTATATTTTTGCTTTAATGATTGTCACTGGGTTTGTTGAGGTCTGCCTCCTAAGATTGTAATTTTTTTCTTAAGCAATTGATACTGTAACTGAATATGGGAAATAACAGAATTTGTTTCTACTTTGGTTGTTTGTAAATTGAATGAGGCAAGCTACCCTCAGATCTGCCTATTTTTAGTTCTCTGTTTATTTAGCAGGAGCACACACTGATGTTGAAATGTCAGTTTAGGCTTAGGTTTTCTCCTTGTGTGCAGCTTGTCCGTCTGATGATTTCCCGTTTATGTGCAATGTCTTGTCCTAATAAAACATCCTCTTAGAGCCATAATGAGTACAGGGAATTCTTGTGTGTGTGGTTGAAGTGATGAAGTACCAGCTGTGCCCTGCTGGGCTTTGGCCGTGCCTGTGGCTTTGTAATACTGCATTTTTTCAATTAATAGATAATGGTTCAGTATTTGATTGTTTTTATATTTTGTCATTTATTGCTCAAAATTGTTAAAGCTTGGGTAGATGACCAGCTGGACTTTTCTATCATGCTCAGTGCATATGGCACACTTCAAAGGAATTATGAGTTATTCTGAACCAAGACCATCTAAAGTGTTTGTTTTAAAATGAAGTGACAGCTGTATCATGTGACATCACGGCTTTGCTGCGGAGCCGAGCCTGTGTGGAGGGAGCTTTTGTTTCTGCTAGTGCCTCCGGTGTGTTTGGATACCACCTTATCAGGGATCGTTACTGCCTTGCTGCTTGTTCAAACAGCTCCTTGCTGAGGAATCCAGTTCTGGTGCCCGCCTGTAGCCTCTTAGCAATTGAAACAAAGATCTTGTGTCTACTCCCTTTCCTCTGCAGCAACAAAAAGTACAGGCACACTCCCCCTCATGCAGACCAAGTTTTTGGAAGGAAGGGACAGTGGTAAGAGAGATTCCCTTTATTCTACAGTTTTGGTATCCTGAATCCCTTTTTTCTGCATGTTTTGCTTATATTGGTTTCCTCAGGCATCATGGTGAAGGTGAGGTTTTGAACTTTACTGCTGATAATAAGTTCTGAGCAGATTATTGGGCACTCCTACCTAATTTCAGATAAGTAATGACAAGCAAAGCAGTAAGGGGCCATTAAATCCACAGTACTGAGAAAACAGATTTGCACTGCTGTTGGTTTAGTAGATTTTTGTGTGGCTCTTTCAGGCTCCATAAAGTTGTGACTGGGTGTTTTTTATTTCCTCTCCCTTCCCCCAGAGAGGTTGGCACTCTGTGGTGTGTGTTTTGTGCTGATGATGAGCCATGAGTAATGCCACTGTACTTAGAGGGAAAACTTTTTTAATGAAAGGGTTTCTTCCTGAAATCTCTTGTTTGTTGAAAATTCTCTGAGTCTTAAATTTGTAGCTTTGGGCTGGTTTTGTGGTGGCTCCTCTTCCTCAGGCTTTAAGGTGAGCCAGCTGGTTGGGGCTGGGCCGTGTGGAGGAGCCCTGTCCTGCCTGGAGCTGGGGTTTGACAGGTCCCAGAGTGGGGGTGGGCAGTGGAATTGTTGCTCTTGGTGCTTTCCTGACTGCCAGGTCTGTTTCTCAGAGCAGTTGGAGTGTTTAGGGAGTAGGATTTTTTTGAAACATGGATGGGCATTGCTTCCCCTACAAAATATTGTAGTATCAGCATAATGGGTGAATGTGTGTGTGGGGGGGATCATGTTCAGTGTACATGGAGCTAAGATGAGCCAGGGATTTATTTGGCCTTGTTTGGTGNAATAGTTGCACAGATCAAGTTCCCTTTTAAAAGACTTAGAAGCTGTGTCTTTGAAACAAGGTGTTTGAAAGATGAGATGGAGATTGAACTTGATGCTGTTGTGTTGCTCTGATGTGGTCTGACTTCGGTAGGGGGCTCACTGTGACTTTGTATCCTTCAAGGTTTTGCTGGTGTTGTGTGCAGTTAGTTTGTAATCACTCCTTACTTGAATCTTTCCCGCCGTTTTGAAACCTTTGCTTCCCTAGGCTTTGTGGAATTTATATATCCTGAGTTCTCACTGTGCTTTCTCTAGTGCTGAAAATTCTGGCGTGTTGTACCTGAAGATGACACAATACTTTTTGTTTGCAGCTCAGTTCTGTTTCTCTGGCTGTCTCACTTAGGATAGACAGTTCCTTGATAATCAGAATAAATGGTGTGAATGAGGGGGAACGTGTACTTACAATTTCCCAAGTCTTGCTAGTTTATTTTACAACACATCCAGCTCTTATTTTGGATTACTTTGGGACTTTTTAAAAATAATTCATTCAGTAAAGAGGCTGCAAGAACTCATCGCCCTCACCTGTATTTTTTTAGCACAATTGAGAGCTCACTAGCTTGGCAATGGCCTGATAATAACATTAACTGCTTGCTTTTTAAACTGTCATCTGGAAAGAAAAGAGACCTTTTCTAGAAGAGGCTGTGCTGGAGACAGTGATGGAGAAGTTAAATGTTATAATCTTTTCCTGTGTTACAGGACAGGGAAAGAGGGCCAGCCCAGGGAATACTACACTTTGGATTCTATCTTGTTCCTGCTCAATAATGTGCACCTTTCCCATCCTGTGTACGTCCGTCGTGCTGCGGTAAGTAGACCGCACAAAATGCCATTTTTGTCTTGTGATAATGAATGTGTGTGTAGTTATTTTCAGGGAATGATAATAGCACTTGTGTGTATGAATTTGGCTGGGGAAAGCGAGAATGGTATGCAGCCAAGTGTGTGAGTGTTTAAAAACAATCACCTCTGCAAAAGGATCACATGGCAGGTCCTGTCAGGGTGGAGGATTTTTCTTGACAATTCACTTCCTAACAGACTATCCCTTCTAACCACCAAATTATGTTTACAGCAGGAGTTTGTCAACCAGTTAGTAACAGTAATGGCAGCATTTATCTTGATATTCTATGGACATAATTGTTTCCAGCACTAAACTATTTCAGGAGTACTTTTGTCCATCTGTTGTGTGGAGTGATCCCAATCTAGATGATCCTTTAGTGCCTTTGAAGGCAGGGATCTATAGATTAGAGAGAAGCAGAACAGCTTTGGAGTGGACTTGGAAGTAAACAATCCAGTTAAAAAAAATTACTGGTTAAGCCCTACAAATAAAGGTACAGGAATTTTTTAAAAGTCCTTTTGATTTCCATTTGACTGCTTTCTAGGAGGCCACTTTTCATCTTTTCTTCTGCTTCATTGTTACCCGATACAGCACTGCTGTGTTGGGAACAACACAATTGAAGTTCTTGATTTCTGTGTATCAACACCGACTCTTGGCAGAGAAGTGTGTGTGTGTGTGTGTGTGTGTGATAAAAACTAGTTCTTAATCTTTGCAAATTTGAAGGAAAGGAGGAAAAAGGCTGCCCTCTCTTTCAGTTTTGTAGCAGGCTGTATGTTTAATTTTGTGTAGCTGAACATCCTCTAGGATGTGGTTGCACTTTAAGCTTGATAGTTAAGCTTACTTGGTTGGCAGGACACATGGTCATATCTTTGTGTGAATGAGTAGTTTTCAGTAAAAGTGAAAAATCTTCAACAAGTCTCTTTGAGGGAAGAACAGTTACATGTCACATCTGCTGTCTTTTCAGACTGAAAACATTCCTGTGGTAAGAAGACCTGATAGGAAAGACTTGCTTGCATACCTAAATGGGGAAACATGTGAGTGATGTGTTCTTTTTGCTTGGACACACAGTGCTCTTTACTGCTTCGTATTCATGGCACAAGTGAGGGGTAGGAGGGGAAGAGTGGGTGACACTAAGCACTTTGCATCTTAACTGAATGTGCTGAAAGTTCTCACACAAAGTAATTATTTCTCGTGTTTTTAATTGTGTTCTTAAATGAACTGTTTTGCTTAGATAGGAGCTGCATTGCTACCTGCATGTTTAGAGGTGTTTAGAGGTGAACGTTATTGTTACTGTTAACCTACTTGGGTTAATAATTATGTGTGTTTTTTCCTTCTCTAGACTATGGGAAGCTTTCAATAGTACATGGAATGCAACAAATGTATGGGATGAAATCTTTTGTTTTATAAAATAGATGAATGCACTGCTTTGTCAGTCTGGCAGATTTGCCTAGCATTTCATCATCTTAAATTTTTTGTTAAGAATTGTCAGAGAAAAGAGGTTTCTCTGAGGAAAAACAGAAGTGTCACCTTTTTAAGATGCTCTGTTTCGTAGGTGGTCTTTAAATTTTAAGCATCCTGGAGTATGAGATTATACTGGAGTGTGAGTAATATGATGAGAAAAATGACTTTATATATGTATTTTCAAGAGATCAGCAGGCTGTGTTTTTTTTTTTTTAAAAAAAAACCTAGACAAACCAGTAGATCTTGATTCTAGGTTCCAATTCTCATTGTGACTCTGTTTTCTTTTGAGTGGTATATAGATGTCATAGAATCATTGATTAATTTATGTTGGAATGGACCAGAAGAGACCACCTGGTTCAGTCCCCTTCTCAAAGAAGGGCTAAAAGACCCTGAGCAACATGATTTAATTTTGCATTCAGTCAGGTTCTGGATATCTCCATTCCACTAGTCCCAGTGTTTGACCACCTTTGCTACTTAATATGTAGAGTTGCCATTGTTGCAGTTCATCTGTTGTCCTTCTTTCTGTTATACCCAAGTATTATTGCAAATATTTTTCTATTTAAACTGAATCTTCTGTTTGAGTGCAGCCACCTCATCAAGCATAGACAGAAGTGCTCCACTTGAAATTGGTCTTCAACGATCCACTCAAGGTACAGTTTAACTAAAAAAATAACTTTGAGGTTATTTTATAAAAATCTACTGCAATCTTGTATTTTTAATGTGCTCTCTTTCTTGTAGTTAAAAGAGCAGCAGATGAAATATTAGCAGAAGCAAAGAAACCAAGAATAGAGGTAATGACAGTGACTATCATCAGTACAAATTGGGGGTGGAGGTAAATTACAGTGTTTTTCTGTTTTTGTGGGAATTCCATTGGGTTGCCTGTCCTTTGGTGCACAGAGTGCTTCTGTTGGTGGGGATGGGAACTGGAACGAGTTACAAGTTAACCTTGAGTTGTGCTTCTTGAGGAAACTTCCCATAGCTCTGCACTTCATGCTAGTGCTCAGATCAACATCATTGGAAATAAAGATTGTCCTTGCAAATGGGAAGAAAATAGTTCTGAAGAGCTGCAATTCTAGCTGTATTTATATTTCAAAAGAGAGTGCACAAGAAGTTGAACGTGCCTGTTCCTTCCAGGATGAAGAGTGTGTGCGCCTGGACAAGGAGCGCTTGGCAGCTCGGCTGGAAGGACATAAAGAGGGCATCGTGCAAACGGAGCAGATCAGGTGGGGTTACTTTTCCTTGGGCCTGATGCCTAATTACAGGATAGAGAAAAATTCTTGTGCTGTTCAAAGCAACCAGTTTTACTTCTGTCCAGCAGCTCTCAGTGGAAATGCTCCTGTCTTGGATACTCTCAGTAATGTTTGAGGAGTCAGACCTTGAAACACTTATGGCAGCGCAGATTTGAGGCATTTATGAAATCCATAATTGTAGCTTACCACTTGAAAAATGTGTATTTTGAATGACTTCTTCCTATTTCTTATATAGGTGTACTTAAAAGGAAACTATAGGGGAAAAAATCCCATTTTGGCTTGCTTAGGAAGCATAAGAATAAAAAAAATCAAAAAGTACATGTGATTTTTTTGTATAAACTAATAATTTGGATGCTACCTTGAGTGTATCACAACTTTGCAGTGCTGCAGTGAGGATTACTAAGAGTTGTTTGAATTAGTTTGTATTCCCTAGTTACCAGTTCTTTTAATGCTGAATGTGAAAGACGACCTCTTCAAAAAAAGTACAAATATTTACAGGCGGTGAGTTTCAACTCCATGCTTGACCCTGCTGTCAACCAAGTAACAACACAAAGACGTTCCCTTTCTGATAGCTTAGTTATAAAGGAGAATGCTTCACAACCAGTACTTGCATTAATTTTGTCGTGTATTCTCAAAGGAAAAACAACCCCATGTATTAGTGAATTTGGTATGGACAGTTAGTATTGTGCAATTCAGAATTTATCTTTTCTTCAGATCACCTGCAAAACAGTAGGGCTCACTGACAGCCCAATTCTGTGTTTACAATTAAAAGCAAACACACATAGGTGTTGCACTCTTGGACTAGAGTGAGTTCTCTCAAACCCAGATTAATGTGGACAAGGTTATCACCATCTGTTATTTGCAGGCCTGCACATTCTGAAAAGGTACCACGTCTTCCAAGGGACCAAGCCCACATAGCTGCACCTCAGCCAAGATTTAGAGTAATGCTTTGAAAGCCTCAGAGTAGCCAGGGGTTGGTTGACTGGACACAAAATTGTAATCCACTAAAAATAACAGGGAGCTGAAATTTGGATGTTGTTATAAATAAAGGTGTTGGTCCTGATGCTTTACATTTGGATTCTTTATTTTTTGTTTGTATGCTTGGGATTTTTGCATGGTCTTTGTGTTAGTACTGTGAGTCTTTTGTCACAGATTGGATTCGCATGCCCAAAACAGCAATGCCAGGCCCATATGATATTTCAGTGTATATATAAAGTGACTGTTTTGTGGTTTGTAGCATAGCCTTAAACTTTGGTATGATGAAGGTACTCATTCACAATTTATTTCAGAAGAATTGTTTGTGCAATTATTCAGTCTCTACTGTTACTTTTGCTCATTTAGGTCCTTGTCTGAAGCTATGTCAGTGGAAAAAATTGCTGCTATCAAAGCCAAAATCATGGCAAAGAAAAGATCCACTATCAAAACTGATCTGGATGATGACATAACTGCTCTTAAACAGAGAAGTTTTGTTGATGCTGAAGTGGATGTAACTAGAGATATTGTCAGCAGGGAGAGAGTATGGAGGACAAGAACTACAATCTTACAAAGCACAGGCAAGGTAATGCTCTGGATACAAAGCTGGATTTTATGATCCCTATGACAAACTGCATTTTTATTTTCTGTATCTAATTTGTTAATCAGAGGTGACAGGGGGATTATACTTAGTGTTCCATGTAAGGGTGGGCTTGCAGGGCTGTTGGCACAGTGACAGAAGAGTTTGTCCTTATCACATTACAGTAAATCTAAATTGTATCTCCAACTACTTGCTTCAGCCATTTAAGAGATACCAAATAATCACTTAATTCCTCTTAACCAAAGCTGGCTTGAGCCTTGCAGTGAGGAGGGCTCCATGAAAGTACCAGTGGATTGGAAACAGACCAAAGTGGGGAGTAATTGAAAGAGCAGTGCTCTTTCATGCCAAGTCCAAAGGTCTCTATGTTGTGGAAAACACCAAAGAAGTAAGGAGGAAAAATGCTGAAATGAACAAAATCTGAAAGTGTTACCATGAAGAGGTTTTTGTCCCTTGATGTTACTTTTGGCTGCACTTGGTTATGTGCTATTCTGAACATGGTTACAAGCACAGTTGATAGCTTGCTCTCTTTGGACAGTAAGGCTTTCCTTATTGCAGAGCTACTTGGCACTAAATTTCTCAAGGAAGCAGTAAGTCAATTTCTAAAATATTTCAAGGGTCTGTTTTCCTGAGGTTATTGTCAAGCTACATCCTTTGCCTTCACTATTTCTTTTAAGTATTGTCACTGGAAAATAATGTTTAGAAGTAAATGAGCTCTCAGTCTTCATTTTTCTTATTTTTAACAGTATTTTACCTAACTCTCAACTTCGCAGTATTGTCCCAGGGCATTAGTGGTAGAATAATTTAATTCCTGGATTGTGGGGTAATTACTGGGTATGTGGCACATCCCTGTGTGCCACCTACAGAAGAGTGAGTGTTCCTTCTTTGTATCTGGGGGATTTGTAGCAGCCTTGCAGCTGATACATTGGTGAAAGCTTTGATGTTTTAGTCATTGGAAGGGTTTGTACTGAAGGAATCTGCATACCTCTTCTTCATTCATGACATTCCTACCTCTAGTTTTCTTCCAAGTGAAATTGCAAAGATAGTAGGGAAGAGATGAATGTTTTTGTTGTAGTATCCCTGTAGTAAAAGTGAGATGAGGTAGTGACTTTAAGCAAAATATGACACAGGGAGAGAGACAAGAAAAAAGAGCTGAAGTTTGTTCTTGGACTCTAGCATGCAGTTACTGTGAGCAGCCTGATGAGTGTATGGGCATAACAGCAAATCTTCTATTTCGGTTTGTGCAGGGTTGCAGGAACATTCTTGGTAGCTTGGACAGAAATCACCGAGTGTTAATGTTTATATTTTCCAACAAGTAGCAGTGAGAGTAAGTAGATGGGGAAACATCATATGTTACTGAGGGCTGTGATTTATCCCAGAACAGCTCAGGGTTTTCATTTGTACATTGGTTGGGAGGGTTTTTTGGTGTGTGTTTGGGTTTGGGTTTTTTTTCTCTTTTTATTGTTTTCCCTTTTTTTTTTTCTCTATTTCAAGAACCTTTGTGAAGACCACCTTGAAAGTTGTGAAGAAACTCACATATGTTGTCTCAGGCAAATAATTTCTTTCCTGTTCCTTTTCAGAATTTTGATCAGGGAAGCATGATACTGCTCTGCAAATGCTGTTTTGGCTCCTCTGTATGATACTTGAATTGCTGATGTGCCTGATAATTCTTTTTATTGTAAATTTTCACTATAAGCTTGGTATGGGTTTATCTGCAGTCTCTTGAATCCTTCTAGACTATTTAAAACCAAAATTGACTTCGGCAGTGCATGCCTTTTTAAAATCCGAATTCCTTTGGAGCTCCTGAGTGAATGGTAGTGAACAGTGAGCACTCCTAAATGTTAAGTTTTGTTGTTGTTTCTTTGCAAAAGTTGCTTCAGTCCAAGGCTGCTTTTCAAGCTCTTTTCCACAGAGAGAGCCTCCTGTGTGTGTAAGTTTTCCCAGTGTTCTCTGTAATAAACTAAGTTGCAGGAACAGCTAAGATGTGAAAAGGAAACACCAGGAAGATCAGGCCACAGAACACAAAAAAATCTCTTGACCTTTTCAGCTTACTGACAGGTTTCCTCTGTCTTTGAGATGTTTGAAGAAAATATTGATTCCTCCAGCAATATGCTCTTCTAAATTCTTCATAGATGCCAATAATATTAAGTGTATTTCTGAAGCATTTACTGTTTCTCCTTTTGAACACACTTCTGAAGTTTGCTTTATAGAACTGTTCCAGGATTTTTTTTAAAGTCGCTGGTGATATAGTGTTCTTTGTTCACACTGTGAAAAGTTCTCATGATACTTGGATTCTGTCCTTTTACCTGCTGCTTTTATTGCCAGCATCTTCATGGTCACAAATCTCCTCTTGCTGAGATTACAGTGATAGATTTTTTTTTCCTAGCTGTGAGGTTTTTTTTGGTTTATGAGACTGTGTAGTTAGAGTGCATTGATACTCCTGTTGTCAAAGGTGCTTCAGCAGCTGTGCCATTCCCATTTTATTTGACCCTTCAGATTTCTGTGATGTATCACACAGGTCCCTTGTCTGTATGACCTCTCTGCTCCCTTCTTTTGATCAGATGCTGCATTGATCCCTTGATGTCTTTTTACTGATTTCTGTGAGGTTCTTATTGTTTGTAAAATCAGATATTTCAGTTCACCTGTCCTCTTTTGGTTTTAGATTTCTACATTACTGTTTATCTGTTTACTTATTATGTTTTGCCTAAAACTTTTTGTTGAGTTATTTTTCCATAGTTTTCTGTATGATTATTATGTAGTTCTACCTCAGGCAGTGTTTGATTTAATTCCTAGTAGATGAGTCATCCTGCTCTGTCTGTTTTAAATATTTGTTGGCTTTACCCAAGTCTGTAGTGTAGACTTCTAGATTTTTATGAATTTTCCTTTCATATTCTTCCTCTAACTTTCTTTCCCAAAAATTCTTTTGTTTTTATAATCTTTTGTAGCAGGCAACAGCTATCTTTTCTGAAGGAAAAATCTCCTCATTTCATCTCTACTGTAAATGTATTTGGCACTTGAGCTTTTCCTGTGGAAACAAATTAAAGTAGACTAAGTAGGAGTTTGAGCATTCACAGGTGTATTTGGAGAGTGTGTTTTTGTCTGACTGCTGGTGTACTTGATTTATATTTGGTTATATATTTTTAATCTCCCTGAATGCTTAGAACTGTTTCTTAGACAAGCAGCGAGGTAACTGGGTGGGCTGTGTTGAACGTGCTCTATTTAAGTGTAGAGAAATCTTAAAGCTGGAATCTTGGAAATACACTAATACTGGCCGTGTCAATTTGTAACTTTTTGAAATGAACCAGTGTTCTGATATGAGCAGGTCTGAGCATTTCTCATGTTCTTGGGGAAAAAAAAAAAATGTTCCATCCTTTTCTTTGTAGAGTGTGGAGGGTTGACCTTGGTTGATGGATGACAGGTGCCCACCAAGCTGCTTCCCTCCTCAGCAGGATGCCTGGGAGAAAATAAGATGCAAAAACTGTGTGGATCAAGATAAAGGCACTTTATTAAAAGCAAAGGATGTGTGGGGAAGCAAAGGAGGACATAAGATGTATTCCTCGCTTCCCATCAGCAAGAAATCTCCAGCCACTTCCTGGGGAGCAGGGCTTGGCTACGTTTAGCAGTTGCTCCAGTAGACAAATATTGTAACTAGAAATGCCCCTCCTACTTCTTTCTCTTAGCTTCTACTGCTTAGCAGATGCCATGTGATGGGGAATGTCCCTGGAGTCAGCTGTCCTGGCTGTCTGGCCTCTCAAGAGCCTGCCCAGCCCCAGCTGACTGGTGAGGAGGCAGCCTTGGTGCTGGGTCAGCCCTGCTCAGCAGCAGCCAAAACACTGGGCTGTTATCAGCACCTTTCTGGCTACTGAGGCACAGCGCAGCACTGCCAGGGCAGCTCGGACAGAATCAGCTCCACCCCAGCCAGACCCAGTTCATAGGAAAATGCTACAGATTATTGCTAAAACTTTAATTTTTGGCCAGTGCTCTTCAGTTATCTTTTCTCACAGTTGCAGTATATTAGAATTATATTTTCTCAAGTGTACTGTAACCCTCTCTAGAAGCAAATAACATAATCCCTCTTGTCAAAGATACGGGAAGTCTTAAAGGTTACAGCACATGACCTGTCCAAATCTCTTCAGCTGAGAAGCTGAACAGTAGCTGCACACTCTCTGTGTAGGTGCCAAGCAGACACACTTAGACATCTGTGAGCAGCTGGCCTAGCTGCTGCTTTGGTGCATTTCTCAGCTTTTAGCATATCTGTAAATATTTTCTCCTCCCTGAGCCTTGTGTAAATCTTCTGAAGACATTGCCAGGCACTGGGAGTCTAGGGTGACCTGTATGGCATCCTAACATTGCTGCCTGCCTGGAGAGAGTCCAGGGAAAAGCACTCAAGTAGAACAGTTGGGCAGGAGAAATGGGCATTTGAGCTATACATATTTCTAACCGAGTTAGGGGTGCATAAAATCTAAGAATGATGGGATGTGGGCTCTTTCTGCAGGTAACTGTTTATAATGGAAAAACTGTTAAGACTTGGTATGTGATGAGAGTTAGGTGGAGCTGAGTCTGTCGTTTCATGACCTTTACATAATGAAATTGTATCTTTTTCTAAGTGTAACCTTGTTGCTTTAAGTGTATATTACTTACAAGGTCAAGGTTGAAATGTTGAAGCCATGGTCTGGTTTTTTCTTGCTGTTGCTTCACTGCTGCAGACTGGTGAATTTGATTCTCTGGCAATTTGCGAGAGAATTCCCTGCTTGATATATATATATACACAAAATATTTAAAAAATTTCTAAATTACAGCTTTGATATAAAACTGTTCTTTTTTCTTTCTAATAAGGTGGGTGCTAAGCCTGAATCAAATAAAACGTTTTCCTGCCTTAATCTTCTGTATTTGTGTATCCTCTGTTCTTATGTGAAAGACTTAGACTTGGCTATCCAGCACATTTTCTGAAGTTTTGTTTTGAAAGCATGGAAATCTTATACTGTATAACAAGTAATTTGATTAAATAAACAACTTTGTTTTTTAGGCCTTCATGGTTTTTCAGCTTTTACATCTTCAGTTATTGCAGCCCTGTTGTAATGTACTGGTTACTTGTACTTTTCTTTGGGAGAGTTACTTGATACCCAATGTATTGTTATCCGTGACACAAGATCTTTATACAGAAGGGAACAGACTTCAAGCTCCAGTTTAATTTCTTAGCTCTTGACTGCGAGTCTTATGTATTAAATTTGATAACCTTGATTTGTATTTCCCCACCATGCCACCCTTAGCTGCTGGATATTTTTGTGTGCATGTGAGAGAAGACCAGAACTGAGTAGGATGACTGGAGTTTATAGCTGACCTAGCTACAGGGACTGGCATTTTCCTGTTACAGGTCATGTACCTCGGATGTAAACCAGCAATTGCAAATTTATCTAATAGAGCGTCTGAACTATTCCAGAATGTTATTTTATGGTCTTCTGTCTTCTTGTTCACAAGTATTAAAGAGCAGAACTGGTTTTTTTCCACATATATAGCTGATCTTTGTGGTGGCCATGATTTTTAGTTTTGTGTTACCACCTGCAAAATATTACTACTGCAGTTAGTACTTGCATATTTTATTTTTAAAATTAATGTATTTTCTTTATAGGTTTGATCCTCTTCCCAGTAACTACTGTATTTGAAGTAAATGTGAGAAATCATGTTTTCAGTTAGTTTCAGTTCTCATATTTTTGTTCTGATGACTCTTGACCATTCTTATTAGTGAAGTCGCCTGTGAGAAGGTTAATACTACACTTATAATTCAAGTTTCAATAACTTAATTTAGCTGGAAAAACAATTTTGAAGCAAGACTAAAAATATTTTAGTCACTTTAGACAACTAAGAGGTCTGAGAGCAAAATTTGGGGTATTTTAGAAGAAATGGATTGTAAAAGCATCTTTTTGTGGGCTCTAGGTGGCAGAATTGTCTCACGTTTGTGAAATTCACAGCAGTGGGATTTTAATAGCAAATTGAATAAGTGAAGGTGTGCCAGGCTAAGAGCAACTGGTGTCCTCATTAGTCCTTCAGCTGGAGCAGGAGGGTGCTTTGGAGCAGCTGTGCACAAATACCATGGTGCAGCTTGAGTGCCCAAACTGCAGTTTGCACAGGACTGGCTTCCTTAGTTAGACTAGGCAGATTGTTTGATTGCTGACAGGCACTACTGCAAACATTTTGAATATAGCATTTAAAGGAAACATGGGCCAGATTTCAAAAATTGTGTTTATATTGAGCAGTAATAAATCTTGTTTTGTCTATCTGTGCCTTGAATTTGACCAAAAAATCTGTAGAATAAAACCATATGTTTCCTGAAAGAATATTTTGGTCAGCTATAAAATAATTCCTTAAACACTACTCTAACATAGCTATTAAAAAATTATGTATTCCCATATGCTGCATTCATTGGAGAAATAAACTAGGATTATGTATCAAGGGGATTGGGATTTTTGAGATTTTATGCTGTTCTGTATCTTCAGGCTGTTACAGTGTTGCTGCTCTTTTACACTTCTGCATTAACATTTCAAATTAAATGTTTCAGTTGTCTTTCATATAATAATCTTGCTATAAAAATTTAGTGACTATAACAAGTGGAAATTGCACCTTTCTACTGAACATATAGTCCACAAATATCCAGGGAGTTGTACAGGGAGCATAGTCCACAGCTGTACAGGAAGCAGATATACTCATAGCTATGTTTTCAGTTCAGCTTTAGTAATACACATTTAACTTTTTGTGTGGAACACAAAGAAATGCCCAGATTAACTTTTTGTGAAAGGAGTGTCTGATTTTTCTTTTTTCCCCCAGCAGTTAATAACAAGTTCAGTTTTATCAACTTTTTTTATAGGCTCCCTAATTGACCAAGTCATTGTGTGCTCTGCTTTCAGTTGTTTAGCAATGTAAATTCCAGTAGTATAATGTGAATTTCTTAAACTACCATTGTCCTGAAAGCAGGATCACAAGCACCTATTTATTCAGGTTTATTTCATCTTCCATCTCCTGTGTGGCAGTGTGCTCGTTGTGTGCCCCAGCATGGCTTGTCTAGCTCAAAAGTGTGCAGAGAACAGTTTCAGGGGTACCATGAGTCCCTGAAAGCGTGAATTACAAGAGCAGGGAGGAGAGAAAATCAACTTCAAAGTTGGTGAACAGTTTGCAGATTGAGGATACATATTCTGAGGCATAGGAGGGTGATGACTTAAATGATTTTTTCACTTTTTGATTTGAATTCCAGATTTAAATATGTGCTTTAATTTTAGATGTGCGGAATATTTTCTTTTAAATATACTGTTTATCACTTCATGTTCCTTATGAGTAGTGTTTTAATTTCTGCTGTACTTTCATGATGCTATCTCATGCTGTTTTCATTTTTCTTGTCATACCATATATAGGAATTACTGAAAATGTGTGATAGGAATATTGCCTTTTTGGCACAGCATTATGCCTTTCAGTCTGCCAATGGCTGTAAAGGATTCAGCAGTATGTCTCAGCATATCAAACAAATGTGTAATGAAATGAAGTTGGGGCTCAATTCTTCCTTCTTCAGCCCGACTAAGTCTGGACAATGTTTACAGCATTCTGCAGCTCTTGATTTTCCTGGAATGCATGCCCAAGAAATCCTTACTGTCAGTTCAAATAAGAGTTTTTTTGAATTTATATGGTTTTTCTTAGGCTCTTCTTTGTCTGCACCTGAGAAACACCAGAGTGTAAATCTGATTAAAAATTGGTGGCAACTTAGCTATAGGAATGTTTTGAGGCACTGTAAGCCATATTTTGCAACAGGGTATATATTTCCAGTTTTACATGTTAGATTGAAAGTTTTATTTTTGTCAGGTGATTGAGATGAAGTATACTTTTCTTCAAATTTTTTTTCTCTAGAATTGTTTTCAATGATGCTAAAACCAATGTTTATCCATGATGATCACTATTAGAAAAATATTTATTTATTTTTGCTAGCATGATAAAGCTGCTGTAGTGACTAGAAGTCTTTGTTAATGAGAGCTAGGGTTATGGTGAGCTACAGAAATTAAAGACTGCAATTTTTAAGAATAGAATGTGATATATTGCAATGGAAGTATCTTTATTACAAAAGAAATTTAGTTTGTGGTGTGATTTCATTAAGCCTTCCTCATCAGAGCAGTCTAATCTGACTGGCCCTGGGATTTCTCCACAAACATCGTGGCATTAAATCACCTCCAGTGATAGTAACTTGATTTGGTGTATGTTAGTCACTGTGCTGGCAAAGGATAGAGCATCTGTGCAGAGAAACAAATATTTTGATATTTGGGTTTTTTTCCCTCCTCTTCTTTTCTGCTCTGTCTCCCAGACCAGAAGTTTTTGGTAGTAAAAATGTTGCACTTGATTAAGTTTAACTAAATCTAGGGCAGAAGCTAATGGATATTCATATTCTGTTCTCTGAAGGGATGAACAGTGAAAACTTAGCAATCTTCAACTCTGCAGGGCTTTACAGATCAGCTCGTACATGCCGTGGACTTCCTGCTCAATCATTTTTCTGTCACAGTAATATAATCCCATATCCCTGACCAAGCCAGTGATAAATTTAGAGATGATGTTAGTTTGAGTGCTTGTTAAAACACTGCTGGTTTTCTCCCCTTCCAAACAGCCATTAGTTGTGGCCCTGGGGGACTTGTACTTCCATGTTGTAGAAAAAAGATATCAGGAAGAACACTTCTGATTCCATGCTTATTAGCGGCTTGTTTTCAGCAGATGGGAGAAAGAATCTTGTGGGGTTTTTTACCTGGATTTGGTCCAGGAGGGGCGATTTAAGGCTATTAAAATGCCATATGTTTAAAGGCCTTTGCAAAGTTCATCATTTGAAGTTCAAACTCCATTTAAGACTGTGTTAACTGTAGGTTTTAGGAGTAAAATATGGATGTGAAGGTTGGTTTTAATTTCTTTGTGACTGGGAGATTGGGCTTCTGCATTGACGATCACTCTTATAACATTGCTCCTGTTGTTAATTAGTTCCTCCTTGCGAGTTTCAGAGGATGGAGTAGCCTTGTTCCCTAGAGACAGTGTGTGATAAAGCACAGTGTAATGACAAGAATTGTGATTGACATCATGCCCAGGCCACATTTTGGGTGAAATCTGAATTTGCAGTAAAAGCCTGTAGTTCAGACTTTGAATATCATATAATTGGTATGTGTGTGGCTTGCAGCTCTTGAAAGTTTTTTTCCCTGGGATTTTTCTGACTGAAAAGAACTTTAAGTACAGTTTTGGGTGAGTTCTTTCAGACTTTGTCAAAAGAACTGGGTTTGCTCATGGGATGGCTTTGCCTTTATAAGTGGTTTCTGGTGATCTTCCAATTTTGCCCTTGGTGACTGGCAGTGGATTGACAAGATGTTCACTGAGGTCAGATAAGCTGGCTTAGGGAAGCTTTGCAGTACAACTCACTAAGTGATATCTACCAAATTCACTCCAGAAATCTTTGGTTTTTAATTCATGTGTTTGTTTTATGATACCAGTGCCATTAAATGTTAATATACAGTACTCTGGAACAGTCTTAGCATTTTGTGAGTACATGATATTATTCCGAGCCATTAAAAAAAAAAACCAAGCTGTTTTCCCTAATTGATAAAAGGTTTCTTTTACTGATGAACCATTACTAAAAATTGACATCAGTAAAAGACCTTGTGTACACTTAACTCTGTACCTTATAGGTTAAAAGTGCTTTGAGAGGAGTTTGGTTTACCTTGTGGTGTAATAAAGCCAGTTAGATTTAGCAGATGTGGGCCTTGTAGAATAGGAGGTAGCAATGATGCCTTAATTGCCCTGTAAATGTTTGGATCTTGTCACAGAAAAAGGGTCAGAAATCAGCTATTTGGAAAATCGGTGCACCAGTTGTGGTTTTCGGTGAAAAGTAAGTTTACCAAGTGGTGTCTTCCACCTGGCTAGTTGTTGTGTGAAATGCAGATGATCAATAAGGTTCACAGGTACCTGATATCTTTTTCAGAACTTTGCCAAGAATATTTTTGCAATTCTTCAATCAGTTAAAGCCAGAGAAGAAGGCCGAGCACCTGAGCAAAGACCTGCACCGAACACGGCACCAACGGTAAGTTTGGAGCAGTGTTTGGCTGGGACACCAAAAGTGAGAGCACACTGTCTGCTCAGTATTACATCCACAATTTGTTTTGGTTTACTTCAAAAAAATGCACATTTTTCAAGCATAACTTCACAGCTATTCTTTGACTTAAGTTGCATTTATTGAAGAGTTGAATATATTAGTTTAATTAGTTCAATATGCTCTTGTTACAGAGAGATTAATCTGCTAGTGCCAACTTTGCATCTATCAAGCATTAGCCACATGCTGCATCTATTTGGAAAAAATGTATTCGATGAGAGTGCTGCCATTTCAAATGAAATGTTTTGCTGCTTTTCTGACAGATAGGGTAGCAAATGTTTAAGAATCTGGAGCATGACTCATAAGTGGGAACAGCACGAACCAGCTTTCTTTTGCCTGTGATAAATCAGGACAGACTTAGAGCTGTATTGTTTACTTCTATCTAGGTATTAGGCAGGATTTGTTTAGAATTTTGGTGTTTACTATTGTGTTCTGTTAAACCCAATATATCTTTGAACATGGTGATAGTCTTCTCTAACAGCTGTTTAATCATACTGTGTTTTGTTTCTGCTGCTACTGCATTTAACAGAGAACTAAATTTAAATAGCAAGATGAATTCCAACATGTAAATATTTGCTTTGTGTTGAATTTCTTAAATTGTGCATGGCATTATTCAAATGTCCCACTGAGAACAGGTGTGAATACGTAACTAAGCCATCCACAAAAAGGATTGAATTGATATTGGGTGGGCCTCTAGATTGGTGCTTCTTAAAAACATTTTTCCCAGAATGCTTTTTTTCTCAACATTTGTTTTTATTTATTTTATTTAGCAAGATTTTATCTTAATCAGACTGATAAGGGAAATTTTGTCTGGCTGAAGCCTTCCTTAATCATGACTTGTTAGTTGATGTTTTTTTCCTCACTTATTCTTTAAGTATAACAAAAACTCAGTAGACATTTTAGGAATATAGTTTGTTACTGTTTGTTATTTTAGTTTTGCCTCAGGTTGTTCTTTTTGCATTCAGTACTAAACTCTGTTTCTGTAAGACTGTAAGTGGTTACTGAATGGAAACATCCGAAGTTTTCAAATGCATTGAAACTCCTATGAAAATGAACTGGTTTTATACTCTTGAGTAGTTCTAAGTAACTCTTCATGAAATTCAAAAACCATCAAATACCTTTTAGTATGTTTTACAAATGTTATTTAACCTGTTTTAGGATCCCACTTTAAGAAATAAGCAACCTATTCCAGCTGCCTACAACAGATATGATCAGGAAAGATTTAAAGGCAAAGAGGGTAAGTCGATTGCAATGCTTTTGTCAAAAGAAAAAAAAAATTGAGAACCAAAACTGTCAAGTCATAAGGTTTATATTAGGGGATTTTCTCTGCTGTTATTTCACAAACCTCTGAAAAGACAAAAAAAGAGCTGTAACTATGCCTAAAGATAGCTTTCCAAGTAATAAAATCCAGAAGTATTATTTTGTAGAAATTTCTACTCTTACAAAGCAAATGGAAAGCTTAAAACTAGAACTTCTTGGGGGGAAAAAATCTTGTTTTGGGAGGGTCCTATGCAATTAATGAAAAAGCAGAAGTGCAAGGATAACTGTCAGATGCATAACTTGTAATCGATTCCTTTCCTCAAACAATCACAGTTAATCTAAAAGTTGCCTCCAGTAATTCCAAGTGAATGTTATCTAGTTGTGTCTGTTTAAATTTAAAAAAAACAAACTAGGAATAGCAGTGCAAAAGACAAGCACCTTTCTGGAAAGGAGATGGAAACAATCTAAAATAGTGAAGAATTATTACCAGTTTTAAAAAAAGCAATGGGGACAGGAGAAAAATTGCATTACAAAGAAAATCATCATTCAAGTTCAATGTTCACCATGTTTTATCTTTTTTTTTTTGCACAGGTTCAGTTACTTCACTTTCATGTGTTGCTGTGATGTTATTTTGCAATTTTGTATTTGTTGTGCTTGGATGGTTTTGTGGTTTTTTGCAGAAGGTCATGCAAATTTTGTTACACTTCTGAATTGCCTCTTCCTCCTGGTTATCAAACAAAATGATTTTCCTATTTAAGGAAACTTCGTATGTTTTCAACAGATTTCTATTTTGGCTGCAAGGACTTATATGCTGCTAAATTCCATTTTAAACTGTAGGTGAACAATTCAACTTGCATTTTTTTAGAATATTTGGCTTTGTCCAAGTTATTACTATTTTTTCAGGGAAACTGTAGCCAACTCATCTCTGAAATGATATAAATGAAAAAAAATGTTTTGTAAAGATGCGTTTACATGTGAATACATCCTTTATGGGGGTGTTTGTTTGTGTGTGTATGAGGCTTCCTATGAGAAATTTGGTCAGATATTGTATTATATCCTCCTGAAGTCTATTCCCTGTTGGCCTCATTATGCTTATATTTCAATGCAGTGGTTTTATTTACTACTGTTCCTTGTCGGTTGCATGGTGGGATGGAGAAGAAGGCCAAAGCAGGATGTTTGGTAGCTTTTTCAGCCAAGACAATTTGGGAAAGAAAGAAACAAAATATATAAAGCTAAACCAACCCTTCCGTGAATATTTTTACTAGTCCTTACTCAGTTTCCTTCTGTTAGTATCTTCAGAACTCATCTATCTGCCAAGTAGTTTTCCTTTTAATACCATTTCTTGTTAAGATTTAGAATCCAAACTGGACAGTGTGGAATAAAATAAGGCAGAGCAGGAAATCAATGGTCAAGTGTAACAATTCAAATGTACCAAAGCCTGTAATTCCTTGTGGACCCTTAGAACAAGAAGCTCAGGTACAGGGATGGTCTGAGTCCTCCTAGCTGCCAAATGACATGGTTCTGGTCAGGAACCCTGCAGGCATCTGTCCCACAACAGGTGGGTGGGTTTTTTTCTTTTACCACATGTGTGTGGTTCAGGAGGGAAGAGGAAATAACAAGTTTTGCATGGCAGGAAAGAAGAACCCACATGTGTTTGTGGAGCAGCTCATTGGTGTGAGCTTAATGTAGAAACTTCTGAGCAAAAAGCAGAAATGAGATCAGATGACTGACAGGGAAAAAAGATTGTCTGTAATTAGCAGTGGTGAAAAAGCCACTTCAATCCTGTGTGATTCTGAGAGTGTTGTGTTGGGGTTTCTCTTGGTGCTGAAATGGGATTGACTGGACTGCAGCAATTGTTCCAGTTCAAAGATTCTTTTGTGATGTGGTCATACTCTACCTGCCTAACTCACTGTCACATTCCAGTCTAGTGTTTATCTGCCTTAACTTTCTGGTTACTTATATTTGGTGTAGTCACACAAAGTTAATTTTGTATTTCAGGTTTCTAGGGATATTTAAAGAAATACATAGGTTAAGAATACCAAGTGAGCTGAGTGTAGGCCAGCACTGGAAATATAAATGAGGTGTTGGAAAGAAGGTATTTTAAACATGAGATTGACTTATGAAAGGTATTGGTAGATCACTTATGGCAGTTACATAGAAGTAGTAATTAACATCTCTATTTCATAGGAGAGGACCTAGAGGTATTTGAGATCTTCTTTGGCTTCAAATTAACTTCAGAAAATAGCAAAGATCTCATTTACTTCTAAGGTATTCTATTGTAAAACTATTAACTTTTAAATTGTAGTCTAACTGGAAATCTGAGTACCAGTGGTTTTCCTGTCATAATTAGGCATTAATGCACTGATAATGTCATTTGCTTAAAACTGAATGATGCACATCACTTGCAGCTCTGTCACAAGTGAACTCATTCCTTATGAGATTTTTAATTTAGTTGCCCTCAAAATGAAGCTGTGGCTCCCAAATATTCAGTGTAGAAGTGAGACTACAAGCAGAAATAGTCATCAATAAAAATAAAGCATCTTTTTTTCATTAGACTGTTTTTTTTTTTTTACAAGAAGTCTAGTAAGAGCTTGGAATTACACATTTATGGGAAGGTTGCAGTATTAGGACTTCTGGGAAAGAATTCTGAAGGAAAAGACAGATCATTAAGTTCAAAGGGTAGTAACTTGCAGTTTTTATGCCATTGTATTCACATTTATTTAGTAATTATGGATAACACCTATGATAAGCTTGAATCCTACAGATTTCTGCCATTCTGAAGGATTTCCACACCTTGCCCTCTATGCCTGTCTGTGGTTGGCTACAAGTTGTGCAAGGGAGGGTGGTGTATGCTTATAACAATGGGTGCACTGGTGGGTTTGGCTAAACATCAAAACAAAGCCAAAAGGCCAATGTCTCTGGGCTTTTTTCTTTGTGTCTCACCTGTTTGCTCTTTCCTCAGAGGTATTGAAGTCTTAGGAAGAGTTCACAGTGGCCCTCTTGTAGTTGCAGCAGGGTTGTGGCATATTGCCTATATTCAGTTTTGTATGATACTACAGTATTTGAAGTGTAGGCAGCAAAGAGGTGAACTGTTTTTTCTTTGAATTTGTGTGCTATTTGTGTGCTTTAATACAGAGTTTTTCCATTAGCTGTCTTGTCCTTAGCATAAGAAATTCAAAGCTTGTAGAGCTAAGAGTAAATTTAGGAATTTTAACATGCATTAAGTAAACTGTTGAGTTGCAGCCAAATTTCTCTGCTTCTTGTGATGGATCATTATTTCTGATGCGGTGTATCAGGATGCCTCTCTGGTAGACTAAGTTAAAATTTTCATGCCAGATGGGACAGGCTTTGCTGCTGGAGTGGTTTAATAGTCAGCGTGAGGGGGTGGTAATTGTGCTGTTCTTGAAGAGCAAACAATGAGTTCCATGAGCAGTCAGTGGAACTGCTCAGCAGCCCAGGGACAGGGCTTGGTCACCTTTTGTCCAGCGGGGATCTTGTTGCTGCAGCTCTAGTCAGGCAGGACAGAGAAACCTTTCCTTTGACATGCTCCAAGTTCTGTGATGCATTAGAATGTTGTTTGCAGTAGGAATTGCACAGCCTGGATGTTTCCACATGGGAAGTGGAAGAACATGTTGCTTGGCAGTGCACCCATCCTGCCCAACTGCTCAAATGTTTTTGAGGTGAGGAGGTGAACTGCTTGCAATAGCTTTCGTTGGGTGCTGTTTCCTTCCTGTTGCTTTGTTTTTTTTTTCATGCTGGCAGTTAGTGATGGTATCTTCTCTTCAACAGCATAGAGCTCCAGCCTGTGCTAAACTTCCTCTGCTTTTACCTTGGTAGTCCTATTCCTTTCCTTTGTATTACTTGCTTGAGTGGTTTTTTTTACACTTCATTCATGTGTATCTTCACAATTGGGGATATTTTTTCAAACTGCAGTTTGTTACACCTTCTTGAGCAACGTAATTTTAAAATCTTTTTCAGGATTTAAAAATCTTGTGCTGAAAAAGCCATTTGATGCTTTAGGAGCTTATTTTGTGTACTGTGTGCCTTAATGTTTGATATTTAAATACACATTATTGTTAGATATGTTTTGGATGCTATATCTTGTTTTCCCCCTATTTTCTTGGATGGCTTTACCTCAGAAGATCTTTCACGTGCTTGTTTGTTCTGTAATTTCCAAGTGTGCAGTAGTGCTGGGATGGTAGTCTTGAAGATGTAACATTTTTGTGACCCATTGAGTGCATCTCTCAGCAGGGATGGCAAAGTCAAATTTCCCTGTGCTGCTCCACGGTTAGGTCTTAAAGGCTTATTCCAGGAGTGTTGCCGTTGTTCTCAATGTTTCAGCGTTGTAGAAGCCAATTGTTACTACTCCCCCTAAAACAAAACAAAACCCCCTCAAAACCTCCAGCAATATTCAGTCCCATTTAGTATAAATCAGAGAGTCTTGCTGTGTAATTTCAGCCTGTAATGGTGAAAAGAATGTTCTTGACTGTGTTCAAGTGTTTCCTTCAGGAAAGTTTGCTGTTGACTTCCTACTCTTCTCTTTTTATGTTTTATTTAAAGCTTTATTGGATTTTTCAGACACAGCTGCCATTTTCCAGAAGTTTGTCTGGCTTTCAATCAGTCCTAAGTGCTAAGCCCAGGGAATAGAGAACTGTGAAATTATTGTATTTGAGGTGTCTCTGATTGTAACATTTTGTTTCTGTCTTGTATACATTGTTAAGAAAGTTTCTTTATAAAGCATTCTCATTATAAATTGTTTTGGTTTAAATTGTGTGATATCCTTTTACACAGGGAGAGTAGAATTGGTAGCAGGAGATACAAGGCTCTGAAGTTTTAATGGTCAGATTTAGTTTGACCTGTTCAACTTTTATTTATTGCATTCGCTTCAATATTTATATGATTCTTCTTTTTTTCCCCTTAACAGAGAATATGTGCAAAAGATGCACATTTTGAAAAAGAATGTGGTCCATCTGTATTTTCTGGCTTGGTGTGACCAACTAGTTAAAAAACTTCCAGCACTGTACATTCACTTTTGTGCTGGAAAACACACATAAATTGCTTTTAACTGTGAGAAACTTAAGATGTTGATGTTAACTACTGGTAAGATTATTACAGAGCTGTTATGTATGAACTGTACAGAGAATTCATAAAGTAATTAGTATAACTTGGAAATTTAGGGGTGAAACTTTTACTTGTTAGAGTATGATACTGTAAAGGAGTGCTCAGTAAACTCTCATGCAGAGTGACATTTGGTGTCAGGGATTAAATTACTGGGGCTGTGAAGTGGGGTAGTGAATCATTTCCAGGCAGTCTGCAGAGTGTTGCTCTCTGGGGCTTGAAGAGTATACAGCTGAAAAAAAGAAGTGATTATTCAGTCTTACTCATCCACAATTCAAACCAGGTCTTTAACTTGAGCTCTTCAGTGTCTGGGACATGCTGCTTTGTTCTGTTTTTATTTCCCTTGACTTCTTTCAGGAAATTCAGGTTAATTTGAGCCTTTTTCAAGCTTTTTATTCTTTTGGTAATGTATCAGAGCTCAAGTCTGTAGCCAGATTGGATGACTTGAGCTGCAGAAGGTGCAGAATCAAAGTGCAGAGTGACCTAGATGGATGTGGAGCAGTGGCTTTAAGCAAATGGAAGGCACTCTGAGCATTAATACTTATATGCAGGGAAATGTAACGTGCACCTAAATGCTGATGGAGAATATTATCAGTCCAAAAAGCTGATGCATTAGGGTGCATATTTTAATTTCCAGGTCTAATTATTTTAAATAAGAAAAGGCACTCAGATTGATGCGTGGGGATGCTAGAAAGGTAACTTGTGGTGAACCACACTGGCAATGTTTATGGTTCTTTTATCAGTCTTTGGGTCATGGAACTGAGAAACTGTAACCATGATACAGGCGATGTATCATGAAGAAGAAAAAAAAGCATGATGATAGGTTATGTTTTTGGAGTATTAGAGTTGTTTATTCAGTTCTACTTATTATGTTTAGTCTCTCAAGATTTAGTTTTAAGGCATCTATTCATGTTGGTGTTTTTAACAATGCATATATTTCTAAAATTGATTATATTTGGCAAACAAAAGGTCGCAGTACAGTTTTTCACAACAAAATTATTGCTGGGCTTTGCTTGCATTCTTTAGTCCTTAGTGTTAGACCTGTGATTGAAACATTTAATATCTGCCCTTTGCTTAAAGGAAATGTGTTACAACTTTGTAGTAATTATATTGAAAATTGCCAGTTTATTGAAGACCCTGAAGTAAGTTTTTTAATAGTTGTTCTGCACCTAATTCCAAGTTTAAAAACAAAGGTCCAAAGTCTTATCATCATGGTACTTTTATTTATGAGACTCTTTTCTTAAATACCCTTTTCTTAGTAGATGGTTTATCATTTTAACTGCTTCTATTACCACTAGTGAAGCTGGAGTTATAAACTAATTCTTGGCCAAGTATTACCATTTCATCTCACTGCTGGTGCATGACTCAGCAGCACAGGTTGGAGCTGCTTTGGGAGGGAGAGGAGAGGCATTGCTTTTGTATTCGTGAGGGGTGCGGCACAGCATTTGTGCAGATGAGTGCTGAGGGCGCCCGGGGCTCCGGGTCGCTCTCTGTTCCGCTCCTCTTCACTGCGGCCCGCGGCTCCTCTTGCGTCCCAGGTCTGCTTTTGAGCAGCTGGAGCAGGGCCTTGGAGAATTACCTGGAAGAAGTGCCTCTGCTTTTTAGCCTGGTCCTCGAATATCTTCTGTAGCATTAACCTGGCTGACACCCTCAGCACTTTTTGAAGCGGGAATGAAGCTGGAACCATGGAGGCCCTGACCTGGAAACATTTGTTTCCTGCTTTGCCCAGGCTGTGCGCAGTGAGTGGAGCTGAGGATGCTGCTGAACGTGCCCAAGTGTACAAACTATTGAGACCTTAAAAATGGTACAGACATGCAAGGGGCAGGGCTCTTGCTTCTGGCAATCTTTATTTCTGTAAGAGAAGTTGGCTGACAGGTAGAATATCACATGGTGCGTGTGAGAGGATTGAATCAATAAAGCTGTGTTCTGAGAAATGTGTCAGTGCTGTTTCTGCTTCAAGGGGGTTTGTTATGGCCCCCTGGAAGCTGGAGATGCTTAGCTCTAGTTCAGCAGTTGCTTGAGAGTTTGAGGCAGGAAATTGGAGACCTGGTGGGCAGTTTGGGAGGTGGCTTCTTCTACTGACCCCACCCCACTGCAGACAGCAAAGCATGGGCCCTGCAGTAGTTCTTGTAGAGGCTGCAGTAACTGTTTGCAGGAATGTATGTGGGTACCTACACTGACCATTTAATGTGTCTTATGTTTGAATTAGTACAGAAAGCTACCATGCCATTGTTTGCTAATTATCAGAACTGTTTTATTTGCTACATGAGTAGGTTCTAAATAGTAATGGGGCCCCTGTGTAGCTGCTGGGAACATTGATCAGGCAGGAAGCTGGAGTTAACTGGAGGCAACAAGTGGCTCTTGATCCAAGTTATTTACTTCTGCTAGAAAGAAGGGTTGAGACAAGGCTTGGAGCAGGAAGCTGATGAGTGCCAGAGCTGTGGTTTGTGACTCTCATGGCTCATTAAATGAACCAGGACAGATTTTAGGAGAGACTTGGGAAGACTTTTGCAAAAGATGAAAACAGTGGCAGTTGAGCAGAGATTTGTTCTCTGCCAGGTGCTTCTCTCCCCTTTGATTTACTTCCTAACTGTGCTGCTGGCGCTGTGGGCCTTTATTCCCCTTGCTATGCTGATGGAGACAGGGAACAAACATGGAGAACTAATTACAAAGTCAGGATTTGTGCTGAGAGGAAAGAAGCCCCAGCAGCCAGGCACAACAGAGGATGGTGCTGTGCTGATCTTGCTATGGGGTGTCTGTGTTCTTTGGAAGGAATATCTAACCAAAATAGTTGAAATGCTCTGTGTCACAGGCATGAGGAACCCATAATAGGTCAGTCTGGCAAGGATAAATGTTCTTCTGGTGGTGATATTCTGAAATTCACAAATAACTGTCAGCCTAGCTTAGACACCTCTGATTTATGTCACTCCAAGTCAGCAAAAGTATCCATTCAATTTAGAGAGTTCTACCAAGTATTCTACAAGGCTCCAGGCACCAACTGAAATATTAACATGGTCCGTGCCCTGCAGCAGTGACCTATATAGTCACAGAGCAAACTGTTCTCCAAGGAAGTGTTTATGCAGTCACATCTTGACCATCCTCAGTTCAAGTTCAGTGGTGTGACCTCTGAGCTAAGACTCAAGGTATAGTTACAGCTTGGGAGGGAGGGGAAAGGTGGGAAGCCTATCAGTTTATATAGGGAGGCAGTATCAATTTAATATAGGGAGGCTAGGCTGCCTTTTTTTTTCTTTTTTTTTTTTTGTAGGAAGGACTGGATTCATGTGTGTCTGTACCTGCATTTTACTTTCTCAGAATTATGTCTGTAGTTCAGAAATGTTAATCTGGCCGAAGGGGAGGGGTGGCCTTGAGAAGTGAAGCTGAAGGAGAGCTGGAGTTGAGGTGACCATAAAACAAAACATGGTCAGTGACGCCGGGCATCTTGAGTTGGTAGTGGGTGGCAGGTCTGGTGGCATAATTGAGGGAGTGAGGGAGAAAAGGTAAAACTCCAAAGTGTTCAGAAGTAGAGAGCTGTCTCTGTGGTGAGAGGACTATGATAAGTTCCAAACTCTGGAGTGTCTTTTTGTAGGCATGGGAGGGTTCTTAAATCTGGGAAACTTTTTGGCCTTGTTTCCTTGGAGTGCCGGATGATCTTCATCTAAGGAAGAAAGGATCAGCAGCCACACGTTTGCCAGAGCATGTGCATTGCTTTCAAGGTTGTCTGGGTTTCAGTTTAAGTTCATTTACTCATGATGAGAGCAAGAAGCTTTAACAGTTTTGAAAATTCAAGATTTTTCTTGGACTTTTTTTAGGTTCTGGTAGGAGCCATGCTTTGGTTTTGCCTTATTTCTTCGTCCATCGTGATTTTGTGCTGGTGCACAAAATGAAGGGGGCGTAAGAAATGACAAAAACATTCCAGTTCCAAGTAGCGGTTTCTGAATCTGGATGGCATTATTCAGGGGCTTATTTTGATCTTAAAGCACTGAGAATAGGGGGACAGGGAAGGAGTATTCAAAAGCAAATAGGCTACCGACAGCAGGTTTAGTCATTGGGCAGTTGGAGGCTTCTGGCACTTAGCATAAATTCAATCTAATTAAAATGAATAAAAAAACCCACCCCAAGAACGCCCCTTTTTTTATAACATTTAGTCTGGTATTGTGTATTTATGCAGATTGTGTCCTCTGTATCATATGACATTGTTACTCTTCAGCACTCCAGAAGTGAATTTATCAAATAAAATGGCCACACTTTTATAGTTGGCATGTAAATCGGTTTCTTAGGTGTATTTTTCCATTAATACAAGTTGAATATGTTGCATTATAATGTATTCTGGGAATATGAATGGGGCTTCTCAATCTTGTAGTGAGGAGAATTTCTGAGACTGCATGCAAGTTGTAACACATTCTCACAAAGATTTAGGTTTATAGCCTTTCTCTGAAGTGCTTTCAATTATTGCATGCAGCAGGAAAAGCTTACTCTGGTTAGACAAAGCAGCAATATCAAACTGACCTCTGTCTAAAGAAAGCAAATTTCCCAGTGACTACCCAGGTTTTCTACTGGGAAGACCCTAAACCACCAGCAGCAGCAGCAAGATGTGTTCTTTGACAAAGTAACTTGAGAGAGATCTCCAGTGTTGTCCATTTAGATGTGACACTGCTGTGTTCACAAGGACTTACAGAAGGCTTCTTTTTCTCTGCAGAAACGGAAGGCTTCAAGATTGACACCATGGGCACCTACCACGGGATGACTCTGAAGTCTGTGACGGTGAGTGGGAGGTCTTCACTTGAATATGTTCTATAGACATGATTGTAATCACAGATACAGTATTTGTTTAGAGTCAGATGTCTTGTCCTCCTGGCCAAGAGGCTCTGGAAGGTCACTTAGACTGAGTAGCAACTGGTGAAAGTTCTTGTCTATGAAAAGCCAAAATGTGTTTTGTTTGATCTGCATGTTCTGCAGATCTGTGCCCCAGGGATTTGTCTGTCTGCAGTAAAAAGATGTGCTGGGAAGGCTTCTTGAGGTGCAGCCTTATGGTGTTATATTTAACATACCCAGGTTTTTGCCGACTTTAGGTGTGTCTGGAAAGGACATAAGTGATGATAATTATAAGTGATAAAACTATACTCAGAAATCTGAAATAGTAAGCCCAGGTTTTGGAGTATTGCTCTGTTTCCCACTCTGCATTTAATAAAATATTTTTTTTTGGTGGTGGATGAGTTAGACCTCAGCATTACTGTTAAAGCTTTCTAGCCTGGTGAGATGGACTTCTGTTGTATGGCTGTAAAGTACTGTCAGTAGGACCTGAAGCATTCACAGATGAGAAAAAGAGAGCCTCAGACAGATTCCCTTCTCTTTCTTTGGCCCCTGTTTGTCTGCTTGTGTGGAAGTGGGTTGAATGCTCTCAAATAAATGCTGTTTTGATCTGCTGGTAAGTATGACAGATGCTAGAAAACTGCTGTAGTGCCCTCATTAAGGTTTTTGCCAGCTGCATACCTATGTAAATGTGATGAATAGATAGCACTAAACACTCTCCTAAACCCATGCACTACTTCTAGTTTGCACTTCTTGTTTGAACATAAAATAAGGAAAATACTCTTTCTTGAATAGAAATTTCTGAAAAACATTCAAAGGTTTTTTTGTTTGATACAAGTCTTTTCCCAAATCTTTCATTCCCAACTCCTCTTGACTTAGGATACTGTAAAAGAAAATGAAAGGGAATATTTAAGGAAAGAATCTACTTTGATAGTGTAATAGTGTATTTACTCTACAGTAAATAGTGTAATTTCTAGATGAATTCAGAAATTGATTGGATGAAGAAAAAAGATAACCTATTATGTCTGAGGATTTGTTCTTGAACTTCGCATGAATTTTGGGCTGCTTTATGAGGAATCAAAGTATTGTTATACCTAACCCAGGTTTCTGTGGGATATCATAGCTGCTTCAGGGGGATTTGAAATGGGTTAATAAATAGATTCTGTTTAAATTGCTCTGTGGGGAGGAAAAAGAAAGAAAGAGAAAGGCAAGATTATGTAAATCAGAAATATTGAAATGTTTTAGGCTTATCAGTACAAAATCTGTAAAAGTGGAGAGATGTACAGTAACTCTAAAAATTATATGGTTTTTTTAAGGTCATAAAAATAAGTAAGATTTTTTTTTGTTCTATGAATCCTACCTCATGTATTGAGCATACTGCCTAGGGTTTTGAAGTTATTAAACTGTCTTTGTTGGTTTCTTCCATTTAGAAAGGTTTACTTGTAATTTAATAGCTGTTATATTTTCTTTCTTTAACATGAACTAGAATTTTTTAAAATAACTACTTAAGAGTGCATGACTGCACAAAAAGCATCATCTGGTGTCATGAGAAATATTAAAACTCCATCTGTTACTCAGCTCTTGTCTAAGAAAAAACTTGTGAGGGATTTTTGGAGCCTTATTTTCCAGTTTATTAAAAAGGTGCCCTCAATATTTAGCTCATTCATAAATTGCAGTGACATCCTGGCTTTGTGTTTCAGATGGGGGAGAAATAAATCTGTTAATTATGTTCATCTGTTTTTGTCTAAACTTTGTCATAGTGATGGACCACGTAGTTCTAACACTTAATATCAGGTCGTATTTTTGTGGAGAATAGTTAATCTCCTGCCACTTGGCAAGTTTCATATTTTGCTTTTACTCCGGGTTTTTTTGTGGTTTGTTTGTATTTTTTATGCTAGACAAAATTAGCGAGGAAATGGAAAAGTAATTGCTTCCCCTAGGTGTTTAATGGGAAAGTACATTATAGTCGTTGGCTAAATCATAGGAATATGGAGGATAGCATTGGAATTCATTCCACCTGCATGCTCTCATCTGCTGTCCTCACAGTATTGCTATAATCCCTGTAGGAACTCATCAGACATTTCAAAGGAATTAGGAGTGCTTGGTAGCTCTTGGTTAGAGGCTCTCTTCAAACTTCAGACGCCTGAGATTGATGCTCATGTTTGAAAGCTTCTTTTTTATGCCCCTGTTCTCCTTGACATGATGGCTCCTCCATTTTTTTCTGCAGTGTTGGCTGACATTAAGGTATTTCTGGAGTGTGGTCAGATTTCCTTAGAGCTTACAGTTCTTACCTTCAGTGTGAAGTGATCCACTGTTTGGAGTTGCCCACCTGCTTCTCATACAAAATTTGTAAAAGGTTTTTTGTTTTGTGTTATATTCCCTACACTTGCACTCTGCCTTACTGTAATTCTCTAATGATTTTTATGAAATGTGTAAAACTTATGTTTTGTGTTTGTTCTTGCTGGAATGTGAGCTATCTTAGATGCTTGTTCTTTTTAACAGCAAAACAAAAAGTTCTTCATCTTGACTGCTTTCTTTTCATCAGTGATGTTGGAAACTTTCTTAGCATTCAGAATTTGTGCCAGAGCAGATGGTAAATGGTGGGCTTTTTCTGAAGTAATGTCAGCTAAAATAACTTGTGCTGCTGGCAGTTCTTCCCTGTATCAGGGTTTTTGCTTGATTGGCACAGTATCTCTTAGGAAGAACTGACTTATTTGTTGAATTTTTATTGTGAAGGCATGATCTCATTATTCTGGACCTGAAGTTGTTTATAGTAAGACATTTTCTTCAGAAAGATTTTTTTTTTTTAATTATTTTTTCTTTTTTTTTAAATACCTATGGCACCTTCTATTGCCTGGTTTGATGATGTTTTGGAAAATATTAAGTAAGCTAGTGGTGGTAGCTCTTGCTGTCTGGTTCCCAGCAGTTCATGTAGCAAACTGTTCAGCATGACTTTTCAAAACCTGCAGGTCTCCCTGCAGGCTTCACTTCCAAGCATAATACCCTGCATAGCAGAACAACTTCTGTTTTTTATCTAGCAAAGTTTGGTGTTTGAGGTGGATCAATCTTTGGAAGAGAAGTATGTTTGTATTTCTGTACCACACAGGGTGTGAGGTAATGCTGAGAGACAATCTTAAGCTGATACTCTGAAGGTTTTTTTACTTATGTAAATTTGGCATGTTTGGGGTTTTAGCCCCCTGCTTTTCTAAAGGGTGATGTTAACTTGCAGGCCAGTGTTATCTGGTGGAAGCCAAGGAGGTGGCTCTCACCTTTTACATACAATGAAATTTGAATTTTGGACTATTAATTTCTGTAACTAGGATATGTGAAGCATTTAACTGTTAGTGTAGCTCAAGACACAAAGATCAGAGCAGACCAGTTATCTGCACCTAGGGCAGGATAGGAGGAAGTTGCTTGTTCTGTGAGCACCTGATGAAGCTGGCTGTGGGCAGCCAAGCTCAACTCTTCCAAGCTGAGGGTGTACTTTGTACTGACTGTGTGCACTTGCAAATAATATTTGTTTATCCATTATGATAGTAGTCATGGGGGTGCTGGTTTTACTCATCTTTGTGCTTTTATCTTTCAGTTCTCATGGCTTTAATATGAAAGAAAGAAATAGCATGAGATGCTGTCGAGTTCTGTAGGGTGATTTCCTCTGAGTTCTGAGTGCCCTGGCTGGTCAGGAGCTGTGATTCAGGGTGCTGGAAACTTGTGTTCAAGTGAACAAGAAATGCACAGCACTGCAGTAAGCCCTTGTAGATTTTTTTTTTATCTTTCCTAATTGCTAGAAAACTCTCTTGTTTTAACTTAGGATTTCTTTTAGTATTCATGGCTGCTGAAGCTTGGGAACTTGCTTTGTCTTTGGTTTTTGCTGCTAGTAATGGAATGTGTCATTGATCATCTGTGCTCATAAGCAGCCAGAGCTACTGTTGGCATTTCTTTCTCTTTCTGTTCAGTAAACAGGCAAGTGCAAGAGCTCTTGTAGGATTGAGCTGATGGCCTTCCCAGAGAGTCTGGAGCTGCTCCTGGGTGATCAGTATAGTTACTGAGGACTTCACTTATAACAAACTCAAATGCAAATTTCTGTGGTGTATTCAAACTTTGCAAGTAAGAAATCCTATATAAATTTTCAGTGCTTCTGAGTTGAGTGATATTTTTCCTCCAAATGGACAAAAGTAACATCTCTGTTACCATTGTACACTGCCAGGCTTTACAGCAATCTCTGGGTAAGAGTGCCCTGAGTAAACATATGAGGATATCAATAATTAAAGTAAATGCATCACGTTTCACTTACAACAAATACATTTCATGATCCTAACAGAAACGAAGTAATTAAAAAGGAGTCCCTATGTAAACCACAGTACAAGCAGGTGTAATTTCAGAAGAATTGGAAACTGGTTCAGCACCCCTAAGGTCAACAGCATTTTTTCAGTCAGTATCAGATTTGGGGAATTAATTAATCAAAGCATGTTACTGTTATTGCCCTCAAAATCTTTTGAGTTGGGTATAATCTCAGTAATTTTTTTAACTGAGAGGGTGTTTAACCACCTCTGGTGTATTTTCAAAGGAATAGTGTGCAGTATAACAAATGGAATTACTAAATCATGGCACTTTACAGACTGAGCCATTGGAGAGGAAGCAGCTGGGGCAGAAACAATTAACATGATGTGTGCATACCAAAGACTTAAGAAAATGGATATGCTTCTGTGTGAGTAGGTAAATCCACAGGATCCTATAATTGATCATGAGGAATTTGTGGTTCAGTGCCAAAATTCAAAATGACTGTTTAGAAGCATATGGTGGAGTTGGACATTGTCTCTCAGTGTTCAGGTAAATACTACTTTTAGAAAGAAATAAAAACTTCATACATCTTTAATATTAGAGATGGAAGAGAGATACCTACTTATCCACATCAGCAGTTTTCTGTGTCATGTCCTAATCTCATTGAAATGTTGGAGGACAGTGGGATTGAGGGAGGAGTCAGCAAAACAACGGCCTCTTTGAAATCTTTGAAACAGGCTCTGAAGTTCTGCATAATTTTCATGCAGCCTGTGTATAAGGTGGTCATTATTCCCAATGTGAGTGCAACACCAGCGTGCCCACACCCCCACTCCCCTCTGCAGGCTGAGCAGCATTCTGTGAATTCTCTCTGTGAATCCTATTCAGTTTTTAACCAGCAAGAGGAGATGAGGAAAACTGTAATAATATAGAACTATAAAGTTACATAGATTTGCATGGAGGGCAGATGTTTTTCCTTAGATGATACTTGAGGTAGATACTTGTTTTTACTGGGTTTGTAAATTGCTTTTCACCATAAGTATACTTCTCTGTAACTAATTCAGGCATACCCATGAGGTCCTTGGTCAATTAGGGTTAAGGACATGACCATCAACTCAAAAAATCTTTTAGCTGGAGAAATTGAGGTTTCTCCAGAACAGTCTGCCAACAACCTTACACTGCTCTGGGGTGGCAGACAAGAAGGCTTTGTTGTCTGTATTACTCTAATGAGAGTGGATAAAATGCAAGCAAGTTTCCTAAAAGCTATTACTGTATTTTATATTTAAGACCCACAGAACAGTTTCAGTGGCTGGCATTTCATTGCCTCAGTTGTGTTGCAAAAAATAAATTGCTTTCCATTAAAGAGTTCTAGTGTAAATAGTGAAGCTGATACAGACAAAGAAAAATCACATGCAAATGCTGCTTTCAAGAAAATGTTAGGTTGAACAATGATGAACTCGTTTTCTTTGGGATTGTGAATCTGTACATCTGTGCCAAGATACCTGACTGTTGTAGTGCATTACACAATAGAGCTGCCTGTTTTGTTCCCCATAATAGGTCTTCTTTTGTGCTGAGGCTAAGAACTGCAAATTCAAGTAAAGGCAGGGATGTTGTATAATCAGTCATGCCTCAGGAAGTTAGGCATTGCTGTGTGGCACCAGTGTGTGCTGCTGAGCAAGAGGGAGCAGGACCTGGAGCTGTGCAGCTTTGCCCCTGAAGGAGTGTTCCTGGAGTCACTGCTGTGTGTGAAACTCAGCTGTGGCAGTGCTCAGTGTGCTCGTGGCACGGCTGCCAGGTCCTTGAGAGGTTGGAATGGAGGAGTGCCAAATATGAGAACCCAAAGCATTTCTGAGTATACATTCAAGTAGAGCTTTAGACATCCAGGAAGCCTTACTTAAAAAGGCTTGAGAGCCTCAGACATGCTTGGTATGAGTTCTGAGATGACCTCCTAGACGTGTCTTGATCCAAAGCTGCATGACAGGTGTGTGTTTGCCAGGCCTAGGGTTTGGCAGCCAGTTCCTAAGAAACTCATCTGCCATGCATTCTGTGCACTAGGACTGGGATCCTTTATGAATGTTTCAGGAGTCACTCTGATTTGGAAACATAGCCCCAAATAAAACACTCCTTTTGTGTTCTTTGGATTGGATGTCCACCTTTACTTGAGTCCTGTATAGGATTCTGCTTAGATTCATTTGTGTTTCTTAGGTCTTAGGGTTTGTGTGTAATCCAAGTTTTCTTGGGTGCTGCTCAGTGATATCAGCTGGACCTGAGCTACAGATTTGATACTTTGTCCTAAAAGTTCTGAACAATTAGACATCATAGGAACTTGACAAGCTTATTTGAATCAACCAGGTCAACACCTTTCCCTGTACAAATTATCTCAAAAAATCTAATGAATGTCTAACAGCTGCATCTTCACCTGATAGTTCTGGGGAAAGAACAGCTCTGCTGTTATGTAGGGTTGTAATTTATTCTCAGCTACTGAAGGTGGTGTAAAGGTCTTGCAGACCCAGTAGAAATGAGTATGTGTCAGATGGGGGATCAAAAAATAATTCACTCTAACATACCTTCTTATCCCTGCAGGTTATGGGTATCCATCCTCTTGTTTTGGAATTAGAGTTTTAATGATGTTTTGAAGGTTTCTAGTTCACTTTGCAATTCATGATACAGTAACTAAATCAAAATTACAATTAAAGAATTTAATGATCTGAGTAATTCATGTAACTGATGTGAGAACTGGGTCAAGATTTCTTTCTCGGGTCCAGATTTTCCAGATTATACCATTGTCATTAGGCCCTGTGACACTTTATTACTTATTGTTTGCTCATAATAGAGTAAGGTAGAATTCATTATTTGTGGAAACAAGTTTTCTGCTTTTTCTGCTTGGAGTACTTGCTTATATCTAAGTTAGTATCACAGTCATACCTTCTGAGTTTGGAAAGCAGGGTAGTTTGTTACCTTAGCAATATCCATAGGAACTGCCTCAGAGCCCAGGCTTGTGTACATCTCACTCATGCCATTTACTACTAGTTAGGTAAGCCAGAGCACACTCTCCTTTATGATTTGTTTATAATTATTTATATACATTCTGTGCTTAGTCCTTATTGTTGCTCTTTTTGAACACTTAAGGATTGTTGCTTCAGTGTGTGGACTTTGTTCTGGTGTCGTTCTTTTAAATGTTCACTTCCTTACCTTTTTCTTGCAGTTGTGGGTTTCTTTTGTTGTTTAGTTGAGGTTTTTTTTCCCCCTTCTGCTGAATTCTTTCAGTTTTTGGCTGGGAGTGTGTGATACCAGAGGGTATCTCCATGTGGCAGATTGTGTTCACAGGTACACAGTTACTACAGCAGTGTGGCATGGGCAGGTGTCCTTCAGTTCTTCAGTCAGAATATGTAAGGCATAAGGTAGGCTTTTCAAAGCACATTACACCTGCAGAGCTCAGAACTGGGACAGAGCTTTAGAGGCAAATGTTGATGAAATGCTGAGGCAAGAGTCCTGATTGTTAGTCTTTTGGGGGATGGATTGTAAGTGATGTCATTGGGCACTGTTTCCAGGTAGTGCAACATAACTAATGAGAGGATCCAGTTAGAATACCAAAATAGGATATATTTTCAAGCTTTTTTGGCAGTTCCTCCTTGCACCATTTAAGAAGATAATTGATTCAGAGTGACTATATTTAGGTCTCAGAATTTGTGAGATTTTAGTGCTCCATCTAAATCTAGGTGTTAATCTGCCTGTGTCTTTTATGCAGCCACACTGTTGCTGCTGAATCAGCGTCCTCACTTTTAGGATGTCTGTAGGCCAAGTCCTGATTGACTCAGGTTTGCTCCTGGTGGTTCTGGATAACAGTCTGTTCAGCACAGGCTTCCTTGTTAGGTAAATGACTGTAAAGGCCATAGGGTGAACTCTGCATTAGTTATGGCTCACTCACCTGGCATTTGGGCAGTAGTGATCATTCCTCCCGGAATATACCTGTGACTGCGAGCTGCTGAGCTGCCATCTGGAGCTGGACTTGTGTTTGCACTGAGCAATATGCTATTGCTGACACCACTTGCATCACTGCTGCTGCAAGGCTGGGTTGTGGCTCTTTATTCAGCTCAAACTCGCTCAGCTGAGCTGAGGGAGCTAAGAAGAGATGTGTGTGTATGCAAGTGCGTGTAGGCAGGCAAGGAATGATGCATTGGCTCGTTTAATTCTCATTCACCACTTTCTCTCTTGCTCCTCTTTGTTCCCAAAAGGCTTGTGGGATTTTCTGGAGATTTTTGGTTTGGGATTTTTCTAAGTAACATGAGCCTCATGCAAACAGGACTTAACACTGAAGAAGGTCATCTGGTAAAAATAAATCTGGTTCCTTACCTTTGTGAATCAATAAACATGTAGCCTGAATGCAAATATCTTTGAGAGACAAACACTTGGTTTTTCTTTTAAAATGTAAAAGGTTAATCTTGGATGTATACATGTATAGTACTAAAATATTTTAAATAATGAAGGTTCGTTCCAATGTACCTAATATGTCAAATTTATTTAAGGCAGTTGGTAAATTGAAGGAAATTTATAAATAACTTTGAGAAGAACTGTTTTTTATAAATACATCATTTAATTAGCTGGCCTATTGTTATAAATGACACAGACCCCAAATGGGAATGAGTTAGAGAAGTTTTACTGAGAACAAGAAAAAATCAGCAAAGCAAAAGGGACTGCACTAGGAGCGTGGCCAAATGCCAGAGGCTCGTGCACAAATTGGTGGCTTCACCTTTTATAGCCCTAACATTGCACCAGTTTTATGCATATTTATTTTTGGCTTTACATAGTCTTGCCCCATGTCACTCTTTGATGCCCACTTAGTTTTGTCACTGTGGTTATCAGGATCCTCATTGGTGAAGTTCTGCTCCTTTTGAGGTTGTGTCTCAGAAGTTTGGCTAGCAGCAGTCTGTGCAATGCAAACTCACAAACCCACGTTACAGCACAAGAAACCATACTATCCTCATGAAAACCAGTTTCACAACTAGGCTATTGTAACAGCATTAACCCCTTTATAACATATATTATCATCTTAATATTAACAACATTATAATATCAATTCATATCATACTTGGCGAAAGCCAATTCCCACGAACTTCTGTACAACTGTTAACCAGCAGTTATACAGACTTTATACAACACAAGTATTAACAAATCATGTTAATCATTTCATTGCATTTGGCCCGTTATCGTTTGGGAAGTCCAACTATTGAGCTGGCTTGCTGCTTTAAGAAACTTAGGATGTATTTTTAGAATAGAAATCTCTTCCTTTCTGTCTCTCCATAAGGATATGAGTAGGTTTTGTGCGTGAGCCTAAGATATGCTTTTAAGATTCAGTTCAAGTGCAAAGGAAAACTTGGTGTGACTAAGCAGAGTGATGTAGTGATGTGATACGTTTGCTTGTAGTTAACTGTCAGTCTACTGGCTGTAAATTCATAGCGCTTTTAATTTAGAATATTGTTTAAAAATTCTAGGTTTCTTCATATAAACAATGGGTTTTGTCTCTTTATTCACCTCCAAGTGAGGTGGGTGTCTCCTAGTGCCCTCCCTTGGCCTGGAGAGAAGTAACTCAGCTGCTGAGTTACAGATGTGTGATTTTGGGTGGCTTGGTGCTGCCATTTTGAAGAGTCACAGAAAAAGCACTGCCTGCCTTTCACTCCCTGGGAGCAGTAATTCGAGGGTTTAATTTCCCTGGGCAGCAATTTTCATAAAAGTTGACAAAGGCAATAACTTTTCTCCAGGTTTTATTGCAATTAGGAAGTAGTTTTGAACCATACTGTGGGAGAAGGAGGCAAGTGTTACTAAAGTAGACTGAGAAGAGCTCTGTTTCCTCAGGTGGGGAAAAACCTGCTTTGGCTTTGGCATGGGAGACTTGAGGGTGCATTATGCAGCCCTTACTTCCCAGTTACCTTTGGTGTAAATCAGGCAAACTGATTGACATCTAACTGAAATAAAAATGGAGTACAGTCATCATTAAAACAGATAACCTGCCTGATTAGTTGTGTTTTATCATGATTGCTAACTAAAACAAAAGACCTGTGGATAGAGAGGGCTTTATAATGCCTAAAGACAAATATTTTGTAGCTAATAACACAGAACATATTACAATATACAGAACATATGCAGCTACCTCATATGGATCTATTAAAGCCCTTCTGTTTTAGGGTGATGTTGTGTGCTGTAGCAAACAATGACTTTTTAGTAGCTTTCACATGTATAATTATGTCTGGAAAATAATGTCAAGAAAAAGCTTCCAAAAATATCTGGACATGAACAGCAGGTGAAATGCATATTAAAGTAGTAAAATACATATTAAAATCCTAAATGGATTTTAATGCTGTCTTAGAAATTAAAATCTAAAGGGACTCTGAACTGCCTGAATGCTACATCTGATTTTCAAGGGTAGGTTTATAGCTGGCTCAGATTTTAAAGGGGAAGTTTTAATGAGTAAATCAGCTTCCTTGTTCATAGCTGAAATCTTTTGAAAACTGTCTTTGCTGGTTTGTTACAGTTCCCATTCAGAATAATGAGAGTACCTAATCAGGCAGTTAGCTCACCTAAGGTGAGCTAAATATTTAATAGGGGTAGCTTGCATATGTGTATTATTGTACTGCACAACAAAACCACAGATTCAGTGTGTCTCTTCTATTCCTTCCCCGGGCAGGGCTCAGCAAGACTCTTAATGTCCTTTTATTTTCTTCTCTGGAAAGCTGCCTGCACTTGGCTTGTAATACCAAACACTGTGAATTGTAATCCTTTCAAACACGAACGTGGGTATTAGATAATTTTAAAGAATGAGTACCATAACAGTAATCCATATGCAGGCAACATTTTATAGATGGAAATTTGCAGTACACAGAAAATATTTTCAACTATTATTTTATTACTCCTTTATATGGAGCTGAGAGAAATACAATTTAAAAGGTAATAAGTACTCAACATCCTCCAGGTTAAAGTCCAGAATGAATTAAAGTTAAACACTAGGATAGTGTTACTAGTATACTAATATTTGTGAAAGTTCTCAGTTATGAATAAAAATCATACCTTTAAGGAAATAATGTAACTTTTTCTGATGCCTCTCCTAAGTGAAATAGAAGTGATTGATTAACCTGACATTTAATCTTTGGCATGCTTCAGGGAATTTCTGCCATATGTTCAGTGAAGTGGTGTTTCTTTAGTGAAGTCATATTTAAACTATGGTAAAATGCACAGAAATGTATTGATACTTAATACATGTGGCATAACTCAAGAGTGTTCACAGCTTATGATTTTTCTCCCCTCCTCCTCCCTCTTTCTCTCCTTTAAACAAAAGACTGACTTTGGCTCAAATAGGCTTGGCCAGTTTCCTCTCCCATCACATTCCCCAGAAGGAAGCTAAATTAATTCTGTCCATAAGAAGATTAACAGCTGATGGGGTGGGCAGATGTTTTATTTTCTCAGGGGAGAAGGAAGTAGCATGAGCTTCTTTGGCAAGTGTGAAGATAATGGTGGTGGGAGGAATGTTTTGCTTCTAGTTAAATTGCAGAAAGGCACTTATACCTTTCTGTAATACATTACATGTGCTCTTTGACATTATCTTGATGGAAAAATAAAGATGTATTGTGGGTTTTCATATTAGTAGTTCATTTACTCCAACACTGATTTGCAGTCAATCTGTTATGCTTCAGGATAAATTTAGGTGTTACTTTGAATTTTATTTGCTTTTTTACTTTTGTTTTTCACTTTTAAATGTTTAAAACCCAGAATTTTCCTACATTATTTATACCTTGGTTCATTTTACGTAGTTTAGTTAGTTTTCAGTTCTTTTGCTTAGTATTCTAATGTTTTTCTCTTCTGTTGATAAAGCCCTGGCTGCAGTCTGGCTTACTCCTTATGACCAAGCTGCTGTAGGAGAAACTCATGGTGGACCCTGTGTGCTTTCTAGTAGAATTCACAGAATTCTCTTCCTCAAATGAACTGATTCTTGAGCCCTGTAGTCTCATCTCTCTGTGGGAGCCTCCAGCCTGATGCTGAGCAGGGAGCTATTATAAAATAATATAAAAGTATAAATATGTATATAATATATAAGTATATATATAACATATATAATTATAAAAGTATAAAATGACAAGTTGCCTGCCTTTCTCATAGTTGGATCCTCCTGGATTACAGGCTTGTTAAGGAATTTTGTGACAAATAAATGGGTTTCTGGAGGTGCCTTTGTGGGCACACAAAACATTGTGTAAAGCTGTGTAAAGCTCTGGGGTGAAGAAAGCCCTCCCTGTGTCTGAAACATGACCCTGGTTCTTCCTGGTAGTCTTGGTGTCTCTCTGTCACTGGCCTTTGGGGACTTGAAGACCTTGTGGAACTTCCTCCCAGATTTCTGTTGTGGCTCCTGAGTTCCCCAAAGCAGGATTTCTTTTAATGGCTTAAAATCTTCATTCATATTTCATTTGTAATGAAACACATCAGGACTTTCCAGGGTGGAGCTGTTGCCACCTGAGCATGGCTGGGAGTCATTAGGAAGTTAAGAGTCTTACAATAATTGTCTGTGTTTTCCTGTTAAAGCAAGTACTTCATAGTTCTGCCATTCACAAATAACCTTTTCTCCTTAATACAATGGATGATGCAATCTAAAATGGCAATATACAAGAATTCCTTGAGGCTATATCTAGATCAAGGCACTCAAGCAAATTAAAGCAAATTACCAAAGTGTTCAACATCCACATTCATAAGTTAAAATGCATTAAATTGACATTGGCTGGTGATATCTTTAGGAATAAAATTAATTTAGTGAGCTGTATGTAGTTTAATTTCCTCGGTTTACTGTGAGTGAAGGCCAATTTACTTCAGCATTGGAAAACTCACATGGGAATTCAGTGCATTTAAAGGAGTATGTTTTGACTTCTCACCTTTGCTTGAATCGTGATAAACCTTCAGATCTTTGTTTGCCCATGAAGTTTTGGAGCAGCTTCCCCAGACTGTCATTTCTGATTCCTGCTCCTCTGGTTGCTGAGGTCCCATTTCTGGGTGCTGTGTGTAGCTTACATGGGATTACAGATTTGATCTGCACCAGAGCCACAAATAAAATTCAGTTGCTGCTCTTCACTCCAGGCGATAATGGCTGGATTATACAGAGCCACAACAGTATTTATTAACTAACCTGCAAAGCCTGCATGTTCTCAGTTCAGGATCCTCTAGACCTCATGGACATCCAGCAGTAAATTCAGTGCCTTTTAAGTTTTTCATAATGCACTTGTTCTGTGTGTATATATATGTGTATATATAGAGAGAGTTAAAAATGGTAAAGGTATTTTTAACTTTTGGTTTTATTTTGGTTGGCAAGCACAAGGGTAATTTGTTTCGCTTTCAGTTTTGTTTGGGGTGTTTAAGTTGAGAAAGGAATAGGAAATTAAATTGCTGTGGATGCTTAATAGTCAGTGCTTTCACACTACTTCAATTGTCATTACACAAGAAAAAACACTCATTTCCAGTACTTAAACTGATGAATTGAAGCCTACCACTTAAAATTTGTCCACTTAGTTACTTACATAAGCTCCTTGGGGCAGAATATTTTCTTTTTCAAGTGCTTGTCCTGCTTCTGTATTTCCCCTGAAGTATGAATTTGTTGGTTTTGCATCTTTTATCTCCCTGTTTAATAGAAAGAGATGTACTGGGTAATACTTACTGAACTGTCACAACTTACAAAGTTTGTAATTACTGTCCATTATTCTAAAGGATTTCTACTGGGTTTTAAAAATATTTTCCATTTAATGCAGTTAGCAGCAGCAGAATAAATCTACTGGTAATTTCTGCTCCAATTCTGTATGTGTGGAGGATAGTACAGTCCTAGATTACAACATCCCTCTAGTTGAATCTGTGTAAGTGAATTTCAGTCTTCTGCCCTTATATTTTTCAGTAAATGGGGAAACTTGGGGAATATTTCTGTGACTTGGCTAAATTTTACCAACTGTTTAGGTAGGGAGTATTAGTAATAACTGGTGCTAATCAACATTTATTTATATGTACTGGTTTTTTTTGAAGCAAGTAATTTTGATTTGCTCTAATATCATCAGATGCCGCTGTTAAGTAAAGAGTTGGTTTGCAATATATGATCAATTCTCTAAAGGACTAAAACATTTTAGTAAGCTTTGAAAATGTATAGAAAATTCAGAAACTGTAGTTTGGTGTTTATTAGAAACAGACAGGTTTGTGTCATCTCTGGGAGTCATAAAGAATTGGTTTTTAGGGAGTGAGTGTTCACTTGTTTAAGAGGATTAGTTAGCAATTTCTCTGAGAGTGAATGTTTAATGTGGTTTTGAGGTGTTTGGGTGAGGAGGGAGATTGTTATGGGGTTTGGATAGAAAATGCTTAGTTTTTCATATTGCATCTTGCAAAGACTAATTTCTAGCAGGTTATAGCATACCTGATAACTTGAGAAAACCTCTAGCTGTGAAGAGGTTGTTGTAAAAGGGAAATAGGGTGACAAGAAAAGAGAACTTTATTGACAGTTGGAAAAATAATTCTCTTTTTTTGACTTCCCAAAATCCAGCCACACATTCTTATCTGTATTGGCCACTGAAACAAATGAAATGCCAAATGTTTTAGTTGGCTGTGGTGGGAGGCAGTCTTTTATTTTTTCTATGGCAACACATCTCATTGTCATAATTTTTCACTTCAAGTAACTGACAAAGCCAGTGTGAAATATGTTCAGCAAATATGTAAAGCTATTTTTGCCCAAGTCTTTAAGTGTCACCCAAAAAAAAAAAGGAAATTGTCCAGCACCTTGGGTTACACAGCTGAATATGATGAAGAGTATGAAGGTCCATGTGAAACTCATGAGGTTCAACAAGGCCCTTCAACAAGTGCAAAGGGTGCTGCACCTGGGTTAGGGCAGTCACAGACTGGGAGAAGGACTGCCTGGAAGGACCTGGGGGTTCTGGTGGATGGAAAGCTGGACATGAGCCAAAGGGGTGCACTCACAGCCCAGAAGGCGAACTGAATCCTGGGCTGTGCTGCAAGCAGGGTGGCCAGAGGTCAGGGGAGGGGATTGTTCCCTCATGAGACCCCAGCTGCAGTGCTGTATCCAGCTCTGGGACCTTCAGCACCAGACAGACAAGGGCTTCTTAGAGCAGCTCCAGAGGAGGCCATGAAGATGTTTGTGGGGCTGGAGCTCCTCTGCTTCGAGGACAGGCTGAGAGCTGAGGCTGTTCAGTCTGCACAAGAGAAGGCTCTGGGGGGACAGAGCAGCCTTCCTCCAAGAGGGAGAATGTCTTTTGACAAGGGCACACTGTGATAGGGAGAACAGTTAAACTAAGAGAGGAGATTGAGATTTAACTTTAATGTTAGGAACAAAATCTTTCCTATGAGGGTGGTGGAGCACTGGAATAGGTTGCCCAGACAACCTGTGGAAGAAGTGTCCATCCTTTCAGACTGTGGGTATTGTTCAACTGCAATTTACATTAAATTTAAACTGGATCATAGTTGGATGTGCTGAAATGGCTGCACTTGGAACTGGAGCAGAAGAACTTTGATATGTCCTAGCCAGGATATGTCAGCATGGACTGCTTGCTGCAATTCCGTTGTTGTGAGAAAGAAGAAACAACACTTAATGCTCCTGCTCATCTGTTTTGTCATGAACATCCTATGATTTATCTGTTCTATGAGTAAATCAGGGTCTGATGACTTTGAGAAGTATGTTAGTGCTTCAGCTGCTAATACTCGTACGTCCAGGAGAATGTTGTGATAAGGAATGGGGAAAAAACCATTCTATTCTGTGTAAAATATTTTACAATGGAAAAAAAGTAATATGAGATTGATAGGTTTTTTTTTCTTACAGAATTGGAAGAGGTAAAACATTAATACTTGACTGGTTGTCATAAGAAGTCTTACAGGCAAAAACCAAAGTAGTGTTTCGTAAAACTCTCAATTTATGGAATGCATGCAGGAGATGCTACTTAACAAAAGTGTGCTCATGGGTGTAAATTTTTTTAATGAATAGGAGGATGGGTAGGGAAGAAATGCCATTGTGTAGTTTATTCTAGTTCTTCCATTCTGTTCTGCTAGCATGAAATTTGGACAATAAATCATTCAAACTGCTTAACTTCTACTAGTAGAAAATATGGAAGTAGTGGAAGGGGAAAAAAAAATTAAAATATTTGAGGGATCCAGGCAGTGCACTTCTTAATGACTAGGACAGCTTTATATTTTATTCAGGCTTAGAGCCACCAAATTATTGTCACAGGGCTGTCATTCCTTTATTAACATTAATGAAAGCTAGATATCTGAAGTCATTTGCAGTATCCATTTCTCAACTGTATTTTGCTTAGGAAAAAAAATCATACCTTTGATGGATGTAGTAGACAGATTTGCCTACTTTTTAAAAAGGAGATAATTTACAGCTGCATAGTAGGAAGTAGTGACTACAGCTTTTAACTCTGAATAAATTTTAATTTTTGTAAAGTAGAAGAGTTGTGACTATCTATCATTGTTGCCCTATTTTTTTTTTTACCATTTTGAGAATTCAGGGAAAAGATTAAGTTTTTGAATTAATGTGGATAACTTCCAAAATAGTTAAATCATGTAAAATTGATCAAATAATAAAAGCAAACTATTGCATCAGGTTTTAAAAGTAATTTCAGATTTGGAAGACAGAATTTTGTCATGACATAAATAGAGGTATTATTGAAAATACTTTACTGTTGAAGATACATCTATATATCAACAATGTGTTTTCTGGAGGTTTGCTGGATTTTGGTTGGTTTTTCCTTTCTCCCTTTGGTATGTCTCACTGTGGGTACAGCATAAGCTTTGTAGTTTGGTTTTTGAGCAACAGAGGTGTTGTTCCCTTAGGTATATGAGTTATTTACCTGTGTTTTAGAGTCTTGAGTAACATGAAGAGTACCTCTGAATTTTCTCATTTCTTTACATTTTTGGGACATAAGAATGTTATCCTTTTCTGCACTGAAAAAATCAGTCAATAAAATAAAATATTTTAGTTTAGTTAAAGATGATACAGTGGGGAAATTGGTTCTCTTCATTCAGAAGGCTAGATAATTGAGTTAAATTTTTATGGCAGCAAAAATGGATGTTTAGGTGGACTTTGGAAGAATGTCTATAAAAGGACTGGCGTTTGCATTAAGTAGCAGCACTAAATTTTTGACTGAGTCACAGATGGTACTTTCCAGTGTTTCTTTTTTTGTTTTGTCATCTTGCATCAACCTGTATTTTAGGGCAAAACAGGTTTAAAATGTGACGTAAATTGATGGTTCTTTTGGAAGTGATGACAGTGACACAAATCCTGAATGAAACCTGCAGATTGTATGTTATTCTTATTCTCAAAATAGCTCTTAGGCTTCTTGTTTAAATGCAGGCTATGTTAAATATTTAGGAAAGGCAGGGAGGGAGGTTTGAGTTTCCTTTGCTGTTTTGTCTGGTATTTTATTAACAAAGGATTTCTTGGGGCAGTTGGTTTTTCTTGTTTTAAACTTTGAGCCTGACTGAGATGTGGGAACACTTGGCCTTTCCAGAAGAAAAGATGTGGTGGGGTTGTGGTTTCTCAAGAGTGTGGAGGGATGTGGTGGTTTTAGGATGGCAAGGATGTTTTTAATTTTTAATTTAATATAAAATATTAATGAGTGTTAACAGCAAAAGAACTGGCAATACTTTACCTTCTGAGGACTTTTTTTTGTGTTGAAAAGATTCCTCTCTTAGATCCTTGCAAACATGACTTTTTCTTCTGAAATCTGAATTTTTGTCATCTTGGGAAATTTTTAAAGATTTCACACTGTTTTCAGTATCTTAATTTTTTTTAGTTGAATATATTGCAAGACATTATCAAAGCTTGTATCCTTAAAATGTTAGGATGACAAACATGTTTCACACACTTCACTTCTTAATGAGGTAAAGAAAAAGACTTCTGTTATGCCCACACTGAGCATCTGAGAGATCAGAGCGAGTGGTTCACAGAATATTCCTACTAAACAGTTGAAATGCCACTTATTATTAGCTGAAGCTGAATGGGCTAATAGGAGGTGGAGGCGTTGCTGTGATGCCCTTGTCCTCAGAGCACACTGTTTATTCCTCCGTGCACTTTGGCCTCCACTGAGATAGAACAGCTTGCAGTGTTTTGTTATTTAAAAAACACATATATTGGTTGCAAACTGATAAAGACTGTATAAAACCTCCAATTTCTTCTTCCTTCTCTTTTCTTGAGCAAATGATACCTTGAAGGTCAGCAACAATTCAATCCACCCTTCAGCAACTGTTTTTTTCTCCTCCAGCCTTCCCAGGCGAGTGAAAGCCCTTTGAGAAAAATCCTGTCAAAGATTTTAGCAGTCTTGACTTCTCCACCCTGAACACTGCACAACTTAAGCATTCAAATGGAAACCTTTGAGAGTGCATAAAGCTTTAAGCCATGAGTACTCCCAGAGCTGGAGGGACTTTTTTTTTTGAGTGGTAATTCAAGGTTACTGTCTTGGTCAGAACATTTTGACCAAAAGCACAGTCTTGAGAAAAGTGAAGGGAACGGTTCATACCCTGTGGTTATACAGCAGTTAGCTCATGAACCAAAATGCATCATTACTATCATTCAGTTAGTGTTATCAGGAAAACTGTCAGATTTAAATGCTTAAGAGAGCTCTTGTAACTGTTGCCATGGCAATATCAGAAAAGCACTGTGGTAGTGTTCATCCATATCCCATATTCAGCTAAATTCCTTTGCAGTCTTTTAACTGTGAAAGGAAGGTACCATATTGTACCAGCTCTGTTTCTTTTGAGCTGGAACAAATGAAGGCTGAAATTAACTCTTTGTGTGAAGATGGAATAAAATTCCGAAGCACAAGTGATCTAATTTGCTTTGCCCTTGGTTTGCTTGTGTACTATGTGCAAAGTACTTTCTGTGGAGTTACTGATCTGCTGTTCATGCCATTGTGTCATGACTTGGAATTTGGTTTGGGCTTTAATAAAACATGTGCACTGCAGTCACAAACTAAAAATTTTGTTAGAATAATGGATTTACCTCATAGGTTCCTGTTTTCTCTAAATGCAGAAGTGTTAACACTTATGACTAAAATTCCAGATCCTGCTTTCTCATTTGGCCTCTCTTCTGTAACACTTTTCCCTGCCACTCAGCCTGCCCTGTATTTCCAACCTGTGTGGTGTTGATCAGCTGTGCATTTTTAGTTTCACTCTTCTGTTTTCTGACATTCAAGCTCCTTTTTCACTGACTTGCTGCAAGAAGTTGTTTTCCAGAGCCCTCCCCCAGCCTCCTGCCCTGGGAAGCGTTTCCCTTCCCTCTTGGTACAAAGCAGAGCCCACATTCTGTCCTTGCTGACCTACATTTGCACAGTGCAGCGTTTCAGAGCTGGCAGTGCAGCTTCCCTCCCTCCTTCCCCTGGGCTGCCTGTGCAGTGGCTGGGCTTGGGAAGCAGGGCTGGGGAAGGGAGGCAGTGCTGGATGGGCAGGAGATGGGATCTGTAGGAATAACAGCCAGTGCCACTTCCAGTACATATGCTCAGCAAGGGGGATGATGCTGTGCCCTGAGTCACATCCTGCTTTGGGAGGACAAGCTGAAATGGAAAGGATAATAATCCTTTTCACTGAGAGGTGCAGTTCTCACAGTAACTGAGTGATTGTCCAATCTTTTCTTATTTGTGCTATTCTACAGCAAAGAGGGATTGAGAAATAACACATAAAATTGGGAAAATATGGCAACAATAAGTGATGGTTTTGCAAATCAGTTACAAGCCTGTTCTTCCCAAAAGCACAAATGGAAGAAGTAGTAGCTTCTATATTAGCATCTTCTCTCTCTCTTTCATTTCCCTCTAGGACTTTTCCATGCATTGCAATGAGCATTCATTCAAAAGAAAAGGTTTTCTTGCCCTGTGGGATTACGTAGGTATTTTAGATTGACGTGTGATTAGGGACTGTGTTAATGTATCAGGAAAATAAGTGGAAAGAGGGAGGCAGTCTAAAGTAATGGCCTTTAGGTGCTTCCCTCCCCTCCAGTGCCTGATTTAGCCTGAGCTTGGAGACAGTTAATGCATGTCTTAATATATTGATAAATTCTGAAAATATTTTGTAAATGAGGACTGACACGTTTTATATTACTGCACTGCAAAGAAAAGCAGATTCTAAATTGCTGTTCTAGTAAGGTTAACCTGAAAAGCAGTCTGTCTCATCTCTTCTACATCACTGCCATTCCATAATTTAAGTTTATAAATTTAAGTGAAGATCTTAGTGGGCACTGAATTTTCTCTCAGAACAACCACTGATGCTTGGAAGTACCTTGACATGTAATTTTTAAAATTTAGAACAGATTGTAAACTTTACCCATGAAAGATCTCTCAGTGACTGGGGATGGGTTCAGTTCTACTACACCAAGAGCTGTAGTTGCACATTTTGCATTCTTAATTCTGTTGGTGTGGGACGTTCAAATATCTTACACCACTGATTTAACTGGAGATGTGAAAGAAACAGTTCTGTTGTTCAATAACAACTTTTTTTTGGTGGGACTTCATTTTGGTCCTATAATGTGTAAATTTTTATTAAGTTGAAAATTAAATATGGGGAAATGATGGAATTTCAGTTTATTATTTTTGTTACCTGGTCAGCTTTTCTAAGATTTTTCTTTGCCATAATAATGGTGCTGATGATGTCACAATTTTTTCTCCCATCGTAACTTTTGAGCCATTATGACTTTTTATATTTGTTTTCAACCTGAAGCACATATACAGAGAAGTAAAAACATTTAAAGCAAGTATTACACAACCTCTTGTACTTCTATATTCAATGAATAGTTATATCCTTTTTTTTTTTTACTTCATTGCAGGCATGTTAGAGTTTTAGCTACAAGTTTGTATGCTGTTGCTAATGAAAAATGCATTTTTTTCTTGCTGTATGGGGAGAGGAAGTAAGAGAACTTGTCCAAGCTTTTAATGATATAATTAATTATTGCACTATTTTTAACATGAACTGTTTTTATATTCTAGTAGAGTGAGCAAATAGCTTAAACACAGCTAGGAAACAGTAAAACATTCAGAGAAAGGAATGTAGAGCGTTCATTCTGTAATTGCATATTTTGTCATACAAAATGATTCTCTTTTGTTTCTGAAAGCTTTGCAACAATCTGTGCAAGAAAACAGCACTTGGATGCAAATGTTTTTAGTAGCCTTTGACCATCTTGACAAGGATTCAAGTATGTTTATAGAGTAGTTTCAACTTACACCCAAACATTAATACAAATTTTAAAAAATCATGTAAGACCTTTAAAAGGGCATTAAGAATGGCTTTTTATTTAGCATTCTGGTTGTCCCCACTAGTTCTGTAAGTAGCAGGAGGTTTGGTGTGCTGAACTCGTGGGCATAGTGCCGTGGTTCTGCCAAGCTCAGGCAGATCAGCATCATGCCGGAGCTCCAAAGCCCAGCACCCTAGAGGTGGTTTGGCTGCCAAATTCGATGATTCCAGTGCCAAACTATTTAAGGTTTAGTAGTAACCTCTTGGACTACACCCAGGGGCAGGAACAGCATTTAGGACTAGCCAGAGTGGGTAAAATGGAGTACATCAGAGCGGAGCTGGAAAGCGCCAAGGGCTGGGAGCAGCACTGGAGTCCTCTCCAGGAGGCTGGACTGCGTCCTTGGCCAGCACTGCTTGGGGAGAGGCCACTTATGGCATTGGACAGCTTCCAGAATTCCGTCCCCTGCAGGGGCAGCTGGCTTCCCACACTCACTGTGGGGGCCTAGAGCTAGCACTGCAGTGTAGAGCCTGCTGCCGGTGACCTGCAGGCAGGGCCTTTCAGCTGCCTGTCAGCTGGGAGCCAGCAGCAGCTGGAGTGAGCGGGGGAGCTGCAGCGGGTGCTGGAAGCACGCTCCCAAAACTGTGCTGTCCAGGGCAGCTCTCACGTGAATGCCAACAGGCATCCTGTAAACTGACTGTATGAACTTCCCATTCAGCTGGAGAAATCTCTGCAGAAGAGAGTTAGTACTTTTACAGGTACTTGCTTTCCCCAAAACCAGACATTTATATGATCTGAGGTGTGTTGGAAATGCAGAAATGTATAATTAGCACACCCCAGATACAGCAAAGGAAAAAATTTGGTTGAAGATCACCAAGAAAATGGTGTTGAGCAAATTCTCATCTCCACCTTCTAGAGGACCTGCTGGAATTGCTTCAGAAGTGCATCCAGTGTCTTGCAGTCTGTTCACATGTGAGAGTTCCTGCAGACAGACAGCCAGAGAGCTGCTGAGAATAGTCAGTAATATGATTTGTCTTCTCATTACAAAGGAGAAAACCCTGCTGTGATCTCTGTGCTGTGCATGAAAACCAGGCTTTAAGGACTAGGGAACACTAGAAAAACCTAGTAATGCTAAAGCTAGAAATTTTTTTCTTCCTGAGTAGCTTTCTCAGAAAAAGTGAAATCTTAAGACCATAAATATAATCAATTTTATTAAATAATAAAAGTACATCAAATTTTATTTTATCCAATTAATAAGTCCCAGTCAAACAGAAAATTAATTCCAGTTTGATCATTTGCTGATGATCAGAGGTGGGTATTGCTTACCCTGGCACTGTGACAAGCAGTAATAACCTGAATCTGATACAATTCTGCTGTAACAGTTGGAAAATAAGCTTTAAAAGTTCTGTTTGTTAGGAAACTGCAAACCTGTAAGTAGATTTAACCCACTTCTCACAATTTACTTTCAGTGGCACGTGTTGTGACTTTAAAATTGCTTAGATTCTGTTCCTGCCCATATTGCTGGCCAAAACTCTCAACCTTATTATGACCCATTCTTCCCCACCTATAAACTCAGGTGTGGGCTTCATTTTCTCCAGCAGATGTATTTTCACTCAGCTGACCACTGCTTTTTTGTCAGACAGGAAAGAACAGAACAACACGTTTGATTAGTTTTCTCCTTTGCACAAAATGAAATTTTGTCGAGAACGGTGCAAGACTGGAACTTGTTTTACATTTCTCATTAGCCTTTGAGTTTGAAGTTATGTAGGGAAATTAATAGCAGACCCAATGAATTTGCATGAAGGTTCCAAGTGGAATGAATGTTACTTGGCACCAGATCTTAGGAGCTTGCCTTGTGACTTCTAGAGAATGAAGTAACTTTCAGTCAGCTCTTTGTGGACTGAAAGTTGCATCCAGAACACCACTTGCATTTCTGAAGGCAATGTACAAAGCAACTTTGCAACCTTGATTTCATTTATCTCTCCTTCCAAACCAAATAAGCAAACTTCTGAAAACTGGACCTACTTCAAGGGAGTACATTCTTAGTGCTTTAGAATTTATTGGTAGTGCCTTACTAAATTGTGACGTTGCTACATGTGTGGTACATTAAAGTAGTGTCTAATAATTGTCATGTGGCATTTGAAGGTAAAATTGATCTGCCCTTTGTGCATTTCCTTAGTTTTAAATTTTTCATTTTATAGCAGTTCTGGATAATAAGAAATTACATGGAAGAGAACTAGAGCTGTGAATGCACTCCTTAAAATAAAAATTTTAGTGTGGAAAATATGCTCAATTATATTTTACTGGCACATGAATCAGCAATTGTACCACCAAAGTGTGCATGCTTATTATTGCATGTTAACACAGAAATCCTTATACACCATCTTTTTTGTTCGGTTGTTTTTAAACTCGGATTCGCTGGGAAAACCTTTTGGTTGTAATTTCATCCTATTCAAGAGCTATACTTCTTTATTTTTTAACTTAAAAAAATAATTTCCCGGCTGGGCTGAGGCGGGCCGTGCCTGGGGCCGCTCGGTGGTAGTGTCCGTGCCCTCTATTACACGCCCTCTATTTACACGTGCCCGCCGCCCTCAGTGCAGTCTGCGGTGGCGGGACCGGCCGGCCTTGTCCTTGGCCGCGTTGGCGCAGGCGTTGTGCTTGTTCTGCTGCAAGTGGTTCCAGTATTTGATCAGTTCGCTAGGTTGGAACTGATGGGAGGTAATTAGGTGGCTGTATTTACAGCTGGAGTAAGAAACTCGCCAGTGATTGAAGACAAACTCGTTGGGTGGGGGCATGGGGTCAATCCGCAGCTTGGCGAGGCAGATCCCCACGTACACATCCTCCAAATGTAACCGTCTGATGCTTAAGGAGACCTTAAAGATTTTTTCTGCTAAGTCTCCAGAAAAAACATAACCAGTTCCAGAGCAGAACACAGGATAACGTTCGCTTGGATACAAATCGGGTGGCATGTACCACTTGCTGTCCTTGTTCCTATTAGGTGCGTAACCTCTCATTAAATAACCTGTAAAATACTTGTGCCTCGGAGGAAGTTCTGGTTTCAGAAGCTTGTGTATTAAATACTCGGTATTGACAAACATATCGCTATCAGTTTTCATAACATATGGAACATGTGGACAGTAGGTTGCGACCCAGTTCATTCCCATCAGAGTTTTTATAGTTAAATTGTAGTAGGTGTCTAAGTATTCTTGTTGAATGATGTCGTGGTACTGTCTGCTTTCCTCGAGGATGGTTCGCTGCAGGTATCCATTTACCTTGGTGCTTAAGCCCAACAAAAAAATCCGCACAATTTGGATGCCAGGTGTCAGGCTCTCGTTGCCCCAGGTCTGTCGAATTGCTTGTCTGGCCTCCACCTGGCCTGGCTCTGCAGCTATCAGCAGTATTAGAAAAGGGGTCTTTTCCTGGCACTTGTCAGGCTCGTTGATGACGTATTTGAAGTGGTAGGAGGTTGGATGCCCGGTGCCTTTCTCGTTGTAAATACTTCCATTGGCACTGAGGGTGTTCTCCAAGCCGGTTACTCCCTGTGGGGACAGATCCGTGTTGTTAGGGTTGGTGACTGTCTGAGGCCTGAGTGTCTGAGGCACAGCGTCTCTCCACGTGTTCCTTAGAGAGCTGTGGTTGGTCTCGCTTTTTGTAGATCGAAATCCTCGTATGGTGTAAGACATGGGGTTTTCTCTGAATCCAGCCTTGCCTGGCAGCCAGTCATGATGGTTACAGAACAGAAACATGGCAAAAAGAAACACCAGAGAGACCAGGCCAATGAGATGGGTGCGAAACAGGGACCTTTTGGTATTCCAGGTCATCTTTGCCAAGCAGCAGTGTCGTCTTCTCCACTGAAGCATGTTGTAAGGATCCAGTGATGGGATATGAGACAATGCTCAAGGAAGAGGCTTTTCCAATTGGTTTAGAATCCACTGCTATTCTTTGGTATTCATTTTCCTTTGAGTTGAGCAATTGTCTGCAAATGGCTCACTCTGCAAACAATTAAAAAAAAATCAGAAATCTTTCATTTTACACACTCATAATATAAACAGTTACAAATAGAAACTATATATAAAATTGAGTTAAACTTACTTTTTCAATGAGCAGCCCATGTCAATGGAAACAAGATTTGGCTTGTGCTAAAAGCCAACCTTGTTTTATGATTTAACTTGATTTGTTAGCTTTTAAAAATGCTTTTTTGTTTGGTCAAAGTTTTGACAAACATCCTGGATACCAAAGACAAAGAGGGGAAAAAAAAAAGTGTGAAGTAGACGTAAATAGCTTCATAGCCATGGCTGTGAAATCCTTGTGGAGTGTTTGAGAAGGACCCAATGAAAAAGCCTTGCTGGCAGATGGAAGGTTTAATGGCATTAATTAAAATTGATTGGACATGCAGAGGCTAGGATGGCTCACAGTTTTCAAGCCCTTTTTGCAGACGGCCGTGCCTGGTGGTGGGACAGACGGCGCGGGGTTGGCGGTGGCAGAGCTGTGTTAGTCACAGGGCGCTGCCTGGCGCGCCTCCACTGGCCCCCCCCTGTGCAAGCAAAGTCAGTGAGAAGATGCACCTGTCAAAATTAATTTTCAGGGTCCAGTAAGCTCACTGCACAGCCCTCAGATGCCAGTGCAGGATAACATTCCGGTCACCTTCCAGGCACCTTTCACCTTCTACTCCTCATTGGAGGAAAGTGTTGAATGGAATACTGGGTTGTGGTGCCAGGCTCAGAGGCAGCTGAATTAAAATTAAGCTCTTGATTTTCAGTAGACAGCAATCTTGGGTAGTGATCATGTTAACTGAAAATAAAATTGCTCAGGACTAAGTTTCTGGCCAGCTATCTGATGCTCATGATATGCTGGGTTGGGATTTTTTTCCTCTATAAAAGTATATGTAACTACGGTACATAGCAGTTGGAAATTTCAAGTATTCTGACCAGCAGCTGTAGCTGTAGGAAAAAGTGCCAAAGTAGTCTGTGCTTCATTTTCTCTTAAATTTTTGTTCATATTCAGGAGCAGAGTCAATATGGCAGCTTCATGATGCTGCATATTAAAAGCTGATCACATCATCTTGTAAATGAACTTCCACTGTACAATAGCAATTCGTTTGTGATTTTCAATTTGCTCTAATTTATTCCTGGGCCCTAGGGTTTTGTGTAGGAAAAAGGATGACAGTTGAACAAGAGTCCATAGAAAATGCTGTTTCTAATGGAAATATGTAATTTATTAATTGCTCCACTATCTTCTTAAACCAATATTTGGATTAATTCGTGCATTTAAAAACTAAGTGATATGTTACATAGGAAATGACAGGGTTTAACGTTGTAAGGGAGTAATTGAAGATGAGATGTCAATCGAATAATAGGATATTAAGCCCTGTTCACGAAAGGGAGTATTTGTATTTCGGAAGGGTGCGGAGAGGGCTATACCTCCTGTTTATTTTACTTACTGCCGCCGTCCTTACAACCACCCTCCGGAGCGAGCGGGAGCTGCCTCATGGCCGGCCCGCCGCCTCAGCCAGCCCCGCCAGGGGGCGACGCTGCGCGGCCCTTGTGACGCGAGCAGGGCGCGCTCGCCGCGGCTCTGCGGGAGCGCCCGAAAGGCCCAGCGCGCTTCAGCCTGCCCAAAGCGCCTCCGACCTGCTTTTTGAACTGTTGGGGCTTCCCGAAGATGCCACTTCCCGGAGACTCAGCTGTCTCTGTAAAAACCTTCAACTCTTGTGTCTAAGCTGTGTAGTTCAGGCGTTAACCTGACGCTCCATGCTTGTGCTGCTTTAGCTCCAGTGTTGTCCTTATGTAAAAGAAGATAAGCCCCAAGTGTGCGAGACTCGCGTTTCAGTGATCATTTGTACCCGCTTTTCCTTGCTGGAAAAAACAGAAGCTTCGTCTCAAAACTAGTAATTTGTAGTTTGCCTGCAGTCTGCGGTGAGTTGTAAATGAACGCTGAGCTATTCGGGAATCTCTGTATAAGCAAACATAAATGTCACTTCAAAGGATAGCCTAAATAGTTAAATGTTTGATAGCAGATTGAAGGGCAGCAGTGGGGGTGTTTGATTAAATATTGTTCCATTGCATACGTCCACAGTTTAGGAAGAAAATCAAAGCCAGAATTTCACGAATGTGGAGTAGCAGCTAGAACTCAGATGAATTTTGTCACACTGAATTGTTCCACTTACAAAACTACAGTCATTAGATGGAAATACTTCAGCAAAAGTGCACTCCACTACTAATCTTTGTTTAATCTTTAACTGAGGTAGTGTTTTGATGAGCACCTTCTTCGATAAGGCAATAGGCAAAAGGAGAATCTCAAGTTACATAAATATTTGTGTGGACTGAAAGCGGTCTGCAGGTGCTGTGTTTCCCTGCTGCACTGAGGAAGTGTCCCAGCAAAGGCAGTTGCAATGGCCAAAGCCTTTTTTTATTAGGCTGCATGCTTACATAATGCATATGAAAAGTAGTTTTTCAGTAAGGGACAGAACTAGAATCAGAAGACATTTTAAGAGAGTCATATTTCCTTGATTTTTTTTACGTATTTCCTTGAGTTTTTCAAGGTAGGGGTGTCTTAGAAAATCTCTCTGTTTGCCCTTTAAAAAGGCATTTTATGAATAGTGGAAGCACCCACATCTATATTTCAGCTTCATAGAGCTATTGTCTGAAAAAACCCAAATAACTTGGACTCATTTTCTTTGCAGTGGTGTGCAAAACATTTCAAAATATCCAGTGGGGTGTTAAGCATTGAAAATACAGCAACAACAATTACACCTTTGAAAAAAAAATACTACATAATAGGGTGCATTGTTTAAAAAGTATGTAAAAAAATCAATAGATATTAAACCCACCATCAAATTGTATAATAAAAATATTATTTTCACTCAATTAGTGTTAGAGCATTACTTTTTTTGCCTAAATACTTTAAATTCCATTTCACAGAAAGGTTATGAACAGGCACCAACTATTGATAGTAGATTAGCAAACCTAAGTATAGAAGAGGGTCTCTAGAACCATCACCTTGTCCTCTGAGTGTGTGTTGTTGCATGTAACTGCATTTTGGAGATATTATTTGTGATAATGCTGCTTCATTTTTGGCATCTGGCAGTGCAGTCACTGATGCATTATCAAATGCCAAATACATAAACTGTGAATGCCTCTTGAATTTTTATTTGTGGTCTGTGCTCTGCTGGTGTTTTGGTTCCTGGTACTTGCAGTTCTGCTCTATAATTACAGCTTTGAAAATTGAAGCATTCTACTTCCTATTCACACATCTTGGATTTTCATATTTTGATTAGCTTTGTGGGCAAACTCTTAAATTAGAGGGAAGAGTTCAAAAGGCAGCCTGAGTCTGTATTCTGATGAACAGCAGTTGCATATTGGGCCTCGTTTAAAGTGCCTGACTTCCCCAACAAACTCCATTAATCTTTTGGACAAAACAGTGTTTGGGATAAGGTTTGATGTGCAGGTTTTTAAATGCCTGATACCAATGCCTAACATTAGCCAGGTGTGCTTCTCCTGGAGTGCTGCCCGAAGGTACATTTTTTTTTGTAGTTGTTTTGAAAGTTCTGTCAAGTGACTTTATATTCTAAATGTCTTAAAACTGATTTGAAATCGGTGTCTGATGTATGTTGCATCCCTTGGCTTGTGAACTCTTTCCAGCTGTTCTATTTCATGTTGGCATTGCCTTGGGCAAAGAAAGCACATTTATATTGACATTTAATGATTTATTATACCTTATTGGTGGATTCTGCAGATAAGCACTTTCTTTCTGTGCTGTATTGACTTGCTATAGATTTAGGTCTTAAATTTGTATTGCAAATAGTCATCTTTTTTTTTTGTCATTAGTGACAAAGTATTTAAATTTCAACACAAAATAGGAATGAATGGCAATTAGATGGAATGTCATTTTACAATCCAAGTTAAACAGTCAGTGTTTTCATATTAAACAGAAATTGCAGTGATGGCAGGAGCTAAGTTACGTGCTTACCATTTTGAGTGTGTAGTGTTTGAAGGTTTCCTTTTGGGATGTCAGGGAGCCTGATGTTACTTGTAAATCGTGGTGCCTGATTGCACTGCTGATGGTTTAAATCATGCCCAGTCTTTTGCATGCTCCCAGTTCATGCTTGGCCGGTAGTGCCCTTGTGACATTTAGCTTGTGTTTAGGGGGCAGAAAAGCAAGTGTAAAAAGGGCTGAGGGGGCTTTTAAGATAATGTCTTTTGACTGTGTGGTCTGTTTTGATGGTTCAGTGCTCTCGGTATGTCACATTATGGCCATTTTACCATGCTTTTAGATTACTTCAGATAAGGATTAATTCTGACCTAGTTTGAGGATTTCTAACTGGTTTTTCTGTATTGGAGGGGTTTGAGTTTTTAATTTCTCAGTTAAAAGCAATCATTAGAGGAGCTCCATTATCCTTTAATCCTTCCTCCCCAGCCACACTAGCCTTGGCAGACTGTGAGCAGTGCATTTAGTCAGTGTAAGGGAGTGACATTGTGCTGGAGGAGAGCAAAACCTGCTAGAATTCTTTCTCCCTGCTCAGAGACAGTGTTATCTCAGGGCTCTGCAAATTAGGAGCGATCATTATCTGTAATGGCTGAAAAGGTAACAGACAAGCGAATGAATATCACACACAAGGGTTTGACATACCTTCCTTTAGTCAGGCCATTTATGGTGCAGGATTATACCCACAGAAAATAGTTTGGGCACGCCATCACTTCAGCAAAAAAGATGCTCTCGACCATGCGCACATCCCCCAGCAGCCCTGCTTCCTGCGACCGCCGTGCTCCGGTCCGCTCTGTCCATCTGCCTGCCCGTTGCCCTGTTACCTTCCTCGCTTGCGAGTGCCGTCCTTGTCTCGGGGCTTTTTGTTCATGCTGCAGACAAAAGGACAGGAGTTGCGCTTGCCGCTGGGCGCGGGGCTGGCTGGCGCTCACAGCCGCTGCATTGGGGCTCTCACATCTGGTGTCTCCCAGCTCGGACAATACAGGGCTGTGTTCTCCTCTCCTCAGGATCCATATTTCTGGTGGAAATGTTAGCAGGGAGTGCTAGCGCGTAGTGCCTCTGGTATCTTCAGTAATAGGATCTCCCTCTCTTCCTTCCTTCATTGTTGCTAGGCAGTAATAGAAATGGTTTGGAGTTGATTTAACCCAGAATTGTGGGGTATAAAATCCGTTCCGTAGTTCTTCAGCTGCTGCACAGGCAGGCAGCAGTTTAAATGTGGGCTTTGACAGATGCTGTCTTCTGACAGAGCAGAATTTAACGTCACTGCTTGGCTGAATCCCACGTGATTGTTTGCATTCATTTTGACTAAATCCAAAGGCAGACAGGAAGCTTTACAGGCTCTTGCTCTTATTTGATAAATGATACATACGCAGTTCATGCACAGTGGTAGGTGAATAGTATAAAAATTGTATGATCATTAAGTGAAAAATTGAGGGTTTTTACAGATTGTTTTCACTTTTTCTTGGCACTGTAACTTATGATTCTCTAGGAGGTTTTTAATGCTAGATGTTCTATTCCATATTCCAAAAGCTATTCTGCAGTGCAAGGGAATTATAAGCATTTAAATGCTGGAGCTTGATTTAACCCATTTGGCTTTCTTGGAGTGTGAATGGTCTGTGCCTTCATGCCAAAGAAGAGATAGAAATGTCTTTCTTTGCTCGTGTTTCCTTTACACATGCTTACTCTTTAAAAGCTGCTTTTTGTTATCTGAGGTTATTTAAGTGGGCTGATCAACACTGATGTATAAGCATATGCTGTTAGGCTGCCTCTCTGCTGTTAATAGCTTTCTGCTATGGTCTGGTATTGCAAAGTCAGGGGTGCTTCATTTCAATTATTGATGAACCTAAAATGTCTTTTGTCTGTTACAGACATACCTGTAATGAAATTTGTCTTCTTGGTCTGAAGGAAACGTGTGTTCTTCTTGATTTCTCTCCTTTCAATGACTGACCCTTCTGTGCTGAAGCATCTTATTATATTTACTATATAAATAAAATACCATAATACCTGAGAGAATAGGGAGCTAGCAGCCTACTTAGCCGGGTATTTATTAGTCACTGTGTTTGCCGACTCTCTTTTGAAAAGCTAATGACTAGCTCTTTAGAATGTTTTTAGCCAGAGAGTAAAGAAACTGTGACTTAGCTGGTGTGTCTGATCTCTAGGGTTGGGGGTAGGCATGTCCCTTACTGGGAAATAAGGCTTCCCCAGGCAGTCAGTGTGTTTATTATTCTAGATGCATAATATGATAATTACTAGAAACGTAANTCTCTAGGGTTGGGGGTAGGCATGTCCCTTACTGGGAAATAAGGCTTCCCCAGGCAGTCAGTGCGTTTATTATTCTACATGCATAATATGATAATTTACTAGAAACGTAATCAGATTTAGAGCCTCCTAACTAAATCATCTATGTACACTAACTTTCTCTATTAATTTAGTCTTGTTTGTAATGCATGCATTTCCTAACCTAATAACGATTTCCACAAATCCTTTGATCCTATCTGAGGACATTTTAGGATCATGAGCATATTTCTTAAATAGTAATTATAAATATAAAGCGCGTATCAGTAAGGACTTTGTATCTCCTCCAGTCTAAATAAATCAGTGTTTAAAAACTGGAGGGGAGGAAAACAGTGTGGGAGTGGAGCATGAGAAGAGGGCCTGTGTCCAGCACCACTTACTGATCTGGGACTGTTAGGAATAATTGGGAATCAGTGCATTGAGACGTTCCATATGTGCCCAGACTACTCAATTTCCCACCGAAACGCACAAAACTTTCTTATGCCTGCCCTGTATAATATCCAGAACTTTGTGTCGTCTGTTGCTGAAGCACACAAACATGTGAGAGTGTGGCCAGGAGTCCTCCCAGTTTGCTGCACTCTGGGCTATGAGTAGGAAACCAGGTGTGTTTATTCACGCGGTCAATGCATCCATGGGGACTTAGGCAGAACGAAGTAATGCTTTTGTCAAACACAAACATATAAATCTGTCTCTGAGTTCTGAGTTTTCAGACAAGACATGTAATTAACCTTGTATTTGGGAAATGAGTTCAGATCTCAGCAGGATTATTAAAATCTATACTGTTTCAATGTAATTTATTTGCTAGTGTTGCACTGTACCTAGTTCCTAAAGCTTGGGAGCTATAGGTAGAATGTTTATGTATTTCACTGGAAGGAAGAGAGCTCTTTTTATTTTTCTATAAATGCTCATTAGTAGATATTAAAGGTACAAAAGTCCCGAGAGCTGTTTTTCTAAAGAGAATCCTTTTTAAAGTAAATTTAGAAGGGAGCAGACATCAGCTTCGGCTTTTAATTAAATGGCCATATCCCTTGTGTGTAGTGTGTAAAGTTCAGGCGGAGCTGTTATCTGTTGGTATGTGTAAAAATTGTCATCTTCCCTTATGAACAAATTGAGTATTGAATTCTTAAATATTAATAACCAATTTCTTTTGTTCATTCTCTTTTTTTTTTCTAATTAAAGTATGAGCAGTTCTTTGCTCATCTTGTAGAAAAGTAAGAAAAATTTTGAATTTTGTACTGCTTTCCTTCTAGGAGTGACTGATTTAGCTTTTGAGTCAAAGTTTTGGGAAGAATTTGGTTTTCTTTTATAGCCACTTTGTTCTTTGCTACTTTCATATGATACTGTGCTTTTGTGGGTGTTTCAGGAGGGCAGCTCTTGCTTTGGACTGGAAATAGGAGCTGCAGGTTTTGGTAATCTTGCTGGGTTGGAGGTTGGAATGGGCTTTATTTCAGCCCAGTCTCAGCGCAAAGGGTCAGTTGCCTGCTTGTTCTCGATGCAGGGAGTAGTGTGTTCTGTAACGTTACTATGGTTACATCCGGAATTAGAAGCTGCGATGTTGGTGTTTGAAAGGCTGCCACCTATTAAGGCTCCAAGGAGTAAGTGAAGATGGAGAGCCTGTGTGAGGAGCAGGGGAGTTACTGGGACCAGGAACCGGAGCGCTCGGCGAGCCCTGCAGACAGACCAGGAGGGAGAGGAGAGGAGAGGAGAGGGCTGCTCACAATACCCCGTGCCTGTGACCGCTTGGAACTGAGCAGAACGTACCAACGCACAGCAAACTCGTGCTGGTTTGGAATATTTTCTGCTAAAAACTTAAGGAACTCGTCACGTGTCGTTTTTAGAGGGTGTCAGCAGAGTTTTGTCTAACTGGTTTTTACAATAAACTCTTAGGTTGAGCCATTCAGTAAAGTTCTGTCTTGACAACGTTAGCAGAAATTCCTGAAACTAATTTGGAGTAATTGGAGCAGTCAGGCATGCAGTGCTTGGTAACTTCTGCCTGGTGGCACAGGCAGAGTCTTTAAATACTTAGGTCACAGGTGACCTATCAGTATTTCCATATGGACTGTGCTTTCTGGATACTCCAGTAATACTTTGCAAAGTTCATTTTATCATATTAAATGGAGTATTATATCAACTGTAATGTGTTGAAAACCTTTCAAGTGACAGTTCAGGATGTTGAATAGCAACATTTTCAAGGCTGGCTATTCTTGTTTTTAAGCTTTATTTTTGCCTTCTGGAAATGTGTTAGTACAGAGTGTCATAAACGCTTAGTTTTAATTTTCCATGTTGAGAATTACCAGTGGCATTATTTTCTTCAAAAATAATCCTTCTCCAGTAAGTTCATCTAGAGTGGAGATAGGGTTGGCAAATAGTTGGAATTTGCTTGGTTACTTTGAGATCCCAACATGTTTCTTAGCTATCCCAGACATGTTTGTAAGTGAATGAAGAATAGCAATCTAGAAACGACCACAAGTGTCAGTATTGCCTGCCTTATTTTGCTTAGTAGATTTTCACCATTGCTTAGCTGGTAGTGAAACCCAGCTCTTAGACTTGGTGCTTTTTTTAATAAGTGGTCAAGATTTTGCACTCTGTTCTAATAACACCCAAGCTATAAACTTGGTGATTTCACCTTTAGAACTTGGATGCAGCAATTTAGATCAATCTAAAGAATCAAAAGAAGATCCCAGTCATTATGAAACATGCATCAGGTTTTATGTAGTTGATTATTATGTTTTGTTCCATGAGGAATGTAAGCACATCCCCAACTTGACAAAGTTGTGAGAGAGGGGAAAGTCAGAAGGGTGTTTCTTGGGAAACATTTCAAGGACGTGTTCTATAATTTTAAAGCTTGTGATGTTCTGGGTGTCCAGCTAGAATTCAGCCTGTTCTCCTATCACAACTTCCTTAGAGGAACACAGATTTGGAGTGCTTCAAAATTCACTGAAAAAACCAAAGTACAAAATATAAAGGTTTGGTCTGCTGTGATTCAGTTTTGGTTTTCTGTGTTACACAAATGTATTCTGGACTACTTTCCAGATGTGTTTAGTTCTTCAGTACTGTGTTGTTTGCTTTATCATATATTTTATTTCTTCCATACTCTGATTTTTTGTATCTTCCGCCTGGTGTTGCATGCAATTATTGCTGATCTCAAGTGCTAAATGCAGATTTCATTCTTCCAGGGGATGGACAACATAATTTCATTTGTATTGTGCAGGATTTTTGGTTGTATGGTTCTCTCCTGATGAGCTGACAAGCCAGTGCCAGCAGTAATATTTTGTGTCTGTCACAAGTGCTGCTTTTGCATTCTGAGAAGAGCAGGGACTTTATGAAGCTTTGATTCAGCACAGCAGGGGAGAGGAGGCCAAGCAGCTGAAGTACCAAAATTCACAGGCAGTTTAGGGTGGGAAATGGGCTGGTGTTTCACCCCTTACCTCATGGGTTGTTTCATCCACCTGCCTGCACTGTATGATCAAGGTTACCCCTAACACCCACCCTCAAAACCCCAGCATGAGAATTAGAAATAAGAACTCCAGTTCCTACAAAAGGTGAGACTCTCGTGGAAGAACTGCTGCTAAATATCCAATTTCAAAGCATGGAAGATGGAATGAAGGAAGATGGCATCCCGTTGGAGATAATAGGCACCAGATTTTATGCTGAGGAAGGAAAATGTGTTGTTCCAGCTGCTGCCACCTGTCCAGGCCTTTTCTCTGCCTAATTCCTTCCTTTTCTGCCCCTTTTCCCTCAGGCTATCCTCAGGCTCTTGAGGCCTCTCACACTTCTCTCCCAATAACTTAGAGGCTTGGCTCATCAGGCTCAGCAAAGGATGCAGACATCCTGCCCAGCACTCTTCCATGCTGGAGGAGCTACATAGATTTTTTTTTTCTTTTGTGTGAGACCAATTAAGTGATTAGCAACTCCAACTGTTCATCCTCTCCATTTTTTTCCCCATATATATGGTCTGTACAGGAATATGGAGACATTTTGCCAGCCTCAAAAAGTTTTGGTACTGAAATTTGTGATACATTTGTTTAGTGAATGGTAAATAATGTGAAATTGAAAAACTGGGCTTTCTGAGCTGTCAGACTTTTTTGTGATTTGGGATTGAGACCTGTTCTGACTCTTTCCATCTGTCACATTTCCTCAGTAGCTTTAGTATGTTAATTCCTACAGCTCCATCCTGTAGGTATCCTCACTTACAGCTAATTCTGGGGGACATGAAAGGTTTACAGCAGAAATAACAAAGATTTAGCAAGTGCCTTAAATGCTTGAATCCTTTTCTTCAAGCACAGATGCTTAAACTAGGAAAACCAACAAAATCTGTGGAAAAAAATCCTTTCTCCAGTGACTGAAGAGGTCCTATTCGTGTAATAAATTTCAGCAATATTTGTTCGTAGCCAACAGAAAACCTGGATCATAAAATGGAGAATAAATCCCCTTTTAAGAGCAATTCCCTACTGCCCTTTTTTTGACATGTTGGAGGAACTGAAATTCCTCCCAGCATTTTGCACATCACCCAGTCTGACTGAACTGCTTCAGCCTGGCCAGCTGGGGACATGTCCCTGGCTTTACTGAGTGTTGTTCCACCTTTGTGTTTCCCTCAATTTACTGTCGTTCCCAATCAGTGGAGATTAAGCTGCAGACTTTCCACTTCTAAAATTCACATGAAGTTTAAATGATACTATTCCTTGAGTGGCTTCCAAGGAAAAGGAAGCTCTGCTGTGGAGGTCATGGATTTTGTCTGAATAATTGTATTTATAATTCCTTCTTGTAATCTGTGTAAGACTCTAGATTAATTTCATGAGCCTGAGGATTTTTTTTTCACATAAATTACTAATGTAGAGTCAGTAACAGGACTCCTAGTCCTCAAATACTTAGAGGAAATCCTCAGAGTCTGGTTTGTAAAATATAAATTGACAGGGAATATTGATTGAGAATTAGAGAATTTTTATTATTTTCTGCTATCTTAAACTGTATTTCAAACTGAAATTCCAGGTGGTTTATTTTCTGTAATTTAGTGGCTTCTAAGAGAAGAAGAAATCCGAGACAGCTCTCTTGCATCTTGTCTACTTCAAGACATAATATTAAGAATCATTAATGCATTCTCTAGGGAAGTGTGTCTGTAACAGAAAAAATACTAGTTGTATTTAATATAATAATGCTGAATTCATAAAATTCAGCCTAATATTCAATACTATATTTTTCTGTTAGGCAAAAGAGTTTTATTGCTGCTCTGTCTTGCTAAAGTAAATTTATAGAGAGCATTTGTCATCTAAAAAACCCACCCCACTTCTTAAAAAAGTAGAAAAACCTGTCATCCTCTTAAAAACCCCACAAAATCTCATGACCTTGGATGATGGGTTGTATATTGTAGATTCTTTGAAGTCTTCTCCTCTTGGGGATTTGTGTAATCAAACATTCAGACTTCTACAAATGCTTTTCCTGTAAGTTTTGGTTAATGCATGCTTGTTTTATCAATGTGCAAGTATTGTGGTTTGCATTGCATATCAAAAGACTGGACTGTTGGTGAGACCAAATCTGACCCACCTTTTTTCTGGTTGTTTTTTTTTTTCCCCCTTTCCTCACACCTTTGGATCTCCATGTTAGTCTTTGCCTTGGTGTTCCTTATTTTGCCAAATATAAAGAGCCTTTCTATTGCATTTCTAGGTAAACAAGCAAAGTAATAAATAGAATAAAAATGCCTTCTTAATTTAATAAGGCCTAGATACGGTACAGAAAGGGAATCCCTTTGTTTGAGAATCTAGGTCACCTCCTAAGGAAAAGGTTTCCCTACTGTGAAAAATTTACACTTGCCATTTTCTTTGTTTTTAGTTTTTTTATTTTTCCTTACGATGTGCCAGTATCTGTACTCTTATGCTGTGTTTGCCCAATGACAAGAGGGGAAGAGGTTTTTTATTCCGTGTAATTAAATGACACTTACCTGCGGTGCATGAGGGGAGGGGAGTGAGCAAGGGGATATGTCAGTAAAGTGGGAAACGCTGGGTACTGCAGGAAAGGTTAGAGCAGCTCTCTGGAGTCTCTGTTCTCCTCTCCCTGGCAGGTTGGTTGGGACCAGTGCCAGAGTAAAACTGGATCTGTGTATGCACAGGATAATGCACACCATCTCCTGAGCCCTGTGGAATGTCAGCCGTGTGGGAATAGACGCATCAGCCCGCTCCGAACAGGCTGGTGTGGCCCTCGGCTCCCACGTGGCTGGAGCTCCTGAGCTCTGATGACTGTGCAGCGCTGCCTGCTTGTTCTGGGAACAATGCTGAGGCATCCATGGGATGCCTGCAGGAGTTATAAATAGCAGCTCCGTGCTGGGTGGCAGTGCTGGCGCTGGAGGCCTGCTGGCCTGGGAAGGAAGCGAGCAGCTGCCCTGAGCTAAGGAAATGGTGAAATCGGAGGCATCTCCGTTATCTCGAATGGAAAATATGCTACCTGGAAATATCTGATCCCAGCTGATTGAGATCTGAGGGTGATAATAAGTTGGGGTTTTTCTTAGAACAGCTTTCATAGTGGTAGTGCCTTCAGATGTGTTTCTTCAAACTAGGCACTAGTCAGTGACAGAGATGTCTGTTGGAGGAGATAAGGATTTTTGCTCTTCCTTCAGAATAGGCACACGTTCATTCCCCCTAGAATATGCCAATGCAGAACCTGCAAAATAAGGAAGAAATATGTAGTCTGGCATTAACTCTTGATTAGTTGTTTTTTCTTATGCTTTCAAGATGTCTTTTTGGAAGCACAGGAATGAATAGAAAAGTGCGAGGGCTCTGGTCTGTGTACTTTTATCATCAGCCTGTTGAGCTACATGTAGAATTACTCTGCTGCCCTTGATCAAAAGGTGATGCTGCTATTTTGTTTTGGTGTTTTTCTTGTAAAAATGGAGCACGACCTGACTAAGACAAGGAAGTTATTGGATGAGTCTCTATGAAATTGAATCTGTTTGTGACTGGTAAAGCCATCCTAAGCGTGTACAGAAAGTTCCAGGGTGTCATAACAGAGGAATCTTGTTACACTGTGTTTTGTTTTGTTTTTTTTTT
>VXBQ01012703.1:74341-210818 GCA_013400175.1 Phainopepla nitens
TCTCATTGAAATCTTGGCATTGAAAGTCTAACTCTATTCCAAAACATTGTCTGCCCTTAGTGATTTGCTCATTTTTATTTCCTGCCACTTAAGAGTTCAGTTTTCTGAACTGGGGGGATTTTGCTTTGCAACACATTGCTGTAGAAAAAAAAAAAAAACCAAAACAACAACTTATTTATTTTTTTTATCACTGACATTAGACTTTTCAAAGGTGAAACAGCTATTTGGAGTACCGAGACAGATGTGAGGGCTGAAGGAGAGCTGAGGAGGTCTTGCTGCTTATGGCAGATGTCCTTCAGATAAACTGTGAAATCCCCAGGATCATCATGGATGACTGATGGTTGCTAACACGTGATGAGCAGAAAGAATGGTCGTAGTGAACCTCACCTGTGAATGTGCTGACTGGCAGTCTGTCATCTCTGGTGGTTATTCACACTGGGAGGTTCTTAAGGATGAATTTGTGTGTGTGTGTGTGTGTGTGTTCAGAGCGAGAGGGCACAGCTGTTTGGAAACTTTCAGAAGCTGTTTTGCAATGCACTTTTGAGTCTGCTCATTTAGTCAGGGGTTATTTTTTTGCAGTGATGGATGAAGCCTGTATAAAAGTTCCAGTGTAACAGGAAGATACTAAAATCTGTTGGTTTTGTAGAGCCCTTATCCTGTCCTCATCTTTGAACAGGATGGCCCCACGCTATGTGAGACCTTGTCAGCTGGCCTTTATTTAGGAGGACGCATTTCTGCACTGCCAAAAATACAGCTGAGAACAGTTGTGTGATAAACCAGTTTTCCTAATGCAATGCTAGAAGCTTGGAGATGGTCTATCTAGTGTATGGATTGTGTGTAAAATGAAAAAATTAAAGTTGAATGCTGTCATCTTAGTGCTTTGAGAAGGGCTTAATTTAATCTTCTATACTAAAGAGAGAAGAATAATGGGGAATTTAGATATAATGCCAAAGGAAGCTGAAAGTAGAGGCAGAAGGCCAAATGGAAAAATTCCTCTTTTGTGATACAGCCAGAAGCCTTCCTGTATTTTAACTTAATGCATGATTTATTGCCACTACAGTTAGTTTTTGATATGGGCATGTAACATCATCAGCTTTTATATGCTGCAGCAGGGTATGAATGATATGTTTCTTCAGGATACCAATACCACCAGCCATTTGCACAGTCTCTTTGGTGTATGGTATTGTAGCAATAATACACAGATCCTGTTGAAGCCATGCTAGCACTAAAAACCTTGAAGGCACTTCTTTAAACATCTCTATTTCTCAAGAGGCACACAAGTAGAAAGCTTTGCCATGATGCAAATACATTATAAACTCTTCTATTGTTCGTCCTCAATATAGGAGTCTGTGATATGTGACTGGAATGCTCTTCTGTCCCAGGTGACTTTGTTAGGTGATGATTAATATTGTGATTCTGTTGCTTGGTCCCCCTGTGTGGTTTCTCTTTGAAGGAAATCAGCCATGTCCAAAGGCTGTATTACTTTTGGCAAAGAGCCAGGCTTTTAGAACATGCTGAAATGGAGACAGCTGAAACTTTAATGTATGTTGTTTGTTCTCTGGATATAAACCAGAAGGTTTAAATTTGCTGTTGTGTTTGGGGGATTATTAGGTTGGGCTTTGTTTTCTTTAATTTTGGAATCTGTAGGATAAGTATGAAGGCTAAATTGAGGAAATACAGAATTTTGGGTTCAGAGGGCTGCCTGGCTCTTTCTGCTGACATGTACACTAGTATGATTTTGTGCTCCGTAGTAGTGACACCTGCAAAATACTTTCATGTTTTCATCTGTTTACATCTGTACCCAGGGAGGGAAATTTCAGGCCTTTTGTAGTTACCCAGTTGCACTCAGTGGAAATTTCTTGAAGAAGGGGGAATAATAAATGTTTTGGTCTAATTTAAGTGCTTCTTCCTAATTGTAAATAAAAGAATATTTTAATTAAAACAGACTTCTGGAATGAGAGTTCTACAATGAAAAGTATGTATTGGAACTCACAGGGAAAGCTGGAGGCAGAGAGAACTGGAGGACAGGGTGATAAATGGCACATAACGGCACCAAACCCTTTGCATTTTTATTTGGGATGTTTGATTATGGTGCTGCATATGAAACTTTGACATCTCCTGCAGCCAAAGAAAATGTAGTCTAGAAGGCAGTTTTTGTCAGAGCTGCTGTGACTGGTGTGAGAGGAATGCTATTACTGCAAATTTTGGAAATGCTGACTTCAGAATATTGTACTGAGAAAAATAGGTTAATGATGTTGACTCTAGGTGGGAGCAGCCATTTGAGGACACTGAAGAGCACAAGTTTTTTTACTATGATGTTTTATTGTGTTAAATATCTAAGCTTACCTATGGGAAGCTGCAGGTAAGTAACTTCTAAAGTGCAGTATTAAGATTGAGGTATTATTCATACGCTGCTTAGGAACTTTGTAGGTTTGAAGTTTGTGTGTATATTCTTTTGAATCCCAAATTGCCTCTGTGCCCTGTCTTAAAATGTGGGAAAATATTTCCAGAAGTGTGGTTATATGGTTGAAATCTGAATATAAACATTTCAATCCAACAAGAGATATGTTTTCTTTGTGTTGATATTTTGTTTTACTTGATGCAAATGTGTAGAGTCGTGGGGCAGAAAGAAACATTGCAATCAAATGTCAGCTCTGGTCATAACAGTTCTCAAAATAAGGCTTTTTCATAAGGCATCTTACAGGAAGCATGGACATTGGAAATGTAGAGTATTATGTTCACAGCAGCTGGTTTCTCTGATTTAGTATTTTTAGTGAAATAAAAGTCCATCCACAACATGACTAGTAACTTTGTGTTTGAGGGCATATTTTCCATCTTCTTTTGATAAAACCTGAGTGTAGTTCAGTTCCTCTGAACACATTATCAGCCTGTTAACAAGGACTGTTCTGGGGCTGCAGATGAGGAAAGAGATGGGGAGCAGAGTCGGGCTGGCAGCATGGGAGAAGTCCCACACCCGGGTGGAGGTGGGTTTGGTGAAGAAAGCTTTGTTTGAAGCTTTTCTTGCTGTTCCCCTGCATTTTAACCTTGCATGTGCCATGTGTATGTGCAGTGCTTGACAAACGTTTCACAGGGGCTGTTCCAGCTGTACAAGCTGTAAATGCAAAGCTCCAGTTCAGCATCTGAGAAAAGAGGAAATACCAAATGGTGTTCTTGCCAAGGAGAAGTGATACCTTTTGCTGCCACTGTGATCAGGGGTGGTTAGCTACGGTGTCATAAAACAAAAAAAAGTCTGTCCACCCATTGTCCTCTCACCTCTGTCCTCCAAAAAAACTCTGCTTGCATCCTGATTTAATTCACTTTCTGTCTTCATGGTAGATAACGCATTTTCTTCCTTTCAGTCTGTTTTTTTTTTTTTTAATTAGTTAAAGCAATAAAATCTGTAGAGTAAGAGCAGAATGGGATCTAGAGGGTCTGTGAATTGTGGTGTTCCTTTGGTTAATTTTAACTTCTTTTCCTCATATGACAATTAAAACTGAACTTGTGAACTGAGGCAGCTGGGGCAGGGCAAATGTTCAGGGACAGAATTCTGGTTATCTTGTAAGCAGATTAAAATACCCAGATTTCCCTGTCTGGGGGAATTACAGGGTGTGGATAACTGCAGCATGTGCAAGTCCAGAAATCTTTATGCTTTTTTGCTGGACTAAAACTCAGACATTTTTGCAGAGAATTACTGCTCTGTTTCTAACTTGCTTGTCTCATGTTGTACAGATCTCTCGTGTCTCAGTATCTTGCCAATAGTTTTATCACCAGCACCCAAGATAGTGAATCTGCTCTGTCTGAACAAGGCAGTTTGTTGATCTGAGAGCTTTAACCAATGTCATGCTGGGGTTTCACTACTCTGTTGGCAAATGACATAGATAATTTCTATAAATACTTATTTTTTCCTTTTCCGCCTATACCTACTGTTCTGTCCCTTAACTTTGCTGTAGCCACTGAAGCAGTGGGCATCCCACTAGAATCTCTTGGGGTGTGCTTGTGTAGAAGTCACAAAGTAAAAAAGTACAAGAAGAGTTGAGAAGAAAATCTGAGATAACCCAAGTTTCATGACCAGTATACTCAGCTGACTGCAAACATGTGGTTTAGTGTTACCAGCAGTTTATCACAGTTACAGCAGATGTCACAATCACCACCTTTTGGCATTTAAAAAGAAATCGATTTGCTTTTTCATAGCAAATTTTCATATCTGAATTTGCATAGCAAATGAACTGTTGTTCACCAAGGAAGGCTGGAATAAAAGGCACTCTGCAATTTGAATGTTTTTTTAGCCCTTCTCTGGCCTGTGGCAGATCAAAATAGCCCTTTTCATATCCAAGTGGTTACAGTCCCTTGAATGCTCACATCCATCGCTGTCATCACTCCAGCCCTCATCTCTTGGCTTGTTTGTTACAATTTGTTATAGCTGCAGCTAAAGCTTTTGATCCTGAAAAACACATCTTTGAACTCAGCAGTGTTTTTTCTAGGCAACACAAACAACTTGGAGTTCATTGCTCTACTGTTCAGCTTTGCACATGGGCTCCTCAAGGAATTCAGTTTCAGGATTTTCCCCAGATATTTTAAGTCTTGCTGGGTGATTACTTTCATCTCGCTGCTCATGACCACCCATGATAATTGTGTTTTCTTGCAACATAATGTAATATGTAAGCATAATGCTGGGATTGCTAAAGCTGGTGAGGTACAGAAGAATAATATTACAACTACTTTTCAGTGAATAGAAAGGAGAAGATCACATCAGGATGAAGTACAACTGGGAACAACTGGTGCTGGATAATTTGTTGAACAAGCAATCATGAAATAACCCAAGATCTTTAAATAGCTGCCCGTGTATTAGAATTCTAATGCAGCATCCCCTGTGTTGTAGCAAGGGGAGTCAATATAAGCAGGGGAAGGCTGCAAAGAGCCTCAGCAGTTTCTGTTGCATTGAGATGTTTGACAGCATCCCACAAAGTTATTCAGTTCCTTGGGTCTGGATTAATTTTTGATTTTTTTTTTTGAGAAATTTTCATACAGAAGTCAAAGATCCATCTCTATTCATTTAGGCACCTGCAGAGCTTTAAAAAATATTTTTCTCACTCAAAGCATTTCCTGAGTCTTTGCAGAAATTGCAAAGGAACCTTTCTGAGGTCACTTAGACTCTGTTTATGTATTGCTCACTGAGTGCAGGTGTAAGTGGGATCTTCCTGCTGCTCTGTACTAAGCAGCATTTTCTGTAATGTAAATGTGACTGTTCCCTTGAATCCCATTTCCAAAGCTGAATCTGAACACTAAAACAATCGTCCTTCTCTGTATGTTTAAAATTTGCATGCCTGTTGTGCAAATGGATTGCTTGAGCCCCATATTCTGTGATATTTCTGACAAAACCCACTTCCTGTGCATGACTAGTCCCTGTCTTTACAGGCAATATTGGAACTAGGTCGTTATGAATATGTGAAGTTGTAACTTAGAGACTCACACATGAGCCAGTTGCAGTAAATTCACCATTAGATAAAAACTCCAGTTCTGTTCAGCTGATTGTGCCATACAGAAAACCAGTGGGCTAGAAACCTTTACACTTGGCTTTTGAGAAAGGTGAAACAATCCCTTATTACTCAAACTGCGCTTCTCAAAACCCTGCCTGGCTGCCACCTAATATGTGTGAGGCTGGCTGAGATAACTAACCCAAAGGGAAAGCATTCCAAGCAAAAATCATGTTTTAGTGATAACTGCCTTTGTCTTCTCACTCAGTTCAAGGCAATGAGTCATTAAAATGAACATAGGTAGATATAGACAAGCCCTTATTTTTCAAATAAACAAACAAACAAGTCCTCTGGAGTTCTCAGGATTAAGTTGTTGTTTTTGATGAAAACAGCTTATCCTCAGGTAAATGGACGTGCTTACATGTTTAATCTTTGTCACCAATGTCCCTCTGCTTAAAAATTTCTATTTCTATAGCAACAGTTTGAATTTATGTGACTGATGTAAATTCAAGACAAAGGTCCTAATTGTACAGATACTCTGTGCAAGGATGAAGGTGGAAGAAACTTTAGCATGCTTCCGAGAGGACTCTTCAGAGGGGCTGGGTAGCTTAACTTTGGGGGTAATGGTTTTAAAGCATCTCAGTAGTTGTGGCTTTGATTAATTCTTTTCAAAAGGTTCTCCAGTGATTTCTGTTACTGTTATTACTGCAGCTTTTTTCTGTCCCTAGTTGCTCACTAGTCACTACAGTTTTCTTTTAGATTCAGTTGTGATGTAGTTTGTTTTCTTTGCAGAACCAGAATATTTCCTAAAATATTAATAAACAGTCCAGTTAATTCAGTCACATATAAAGCGGATTTCTTTTAACGTAGTAATGAACAAGCAATTGCAGTGATTATTTTTCATTCAATGACACTCATTGCTAGGTCTAACCAGCTACTGAAAACACCCATCAGTTCTGTTTATCACGTTTAACAGTGTCAGGGTTTCTGAATTTGAATAATCTTGTCAGTTTTCATTCTGTCATGGATTAAAAAGGACCAGATTTTTAAGTGAAAGTTGAATTTGCGTGGTGTGGTACAACAGGTGTTAAAGTTTGTGCATGGCACCAGCAGAGTTTTATTTGTGCCACCCTCCCCTGGTTCTCCTTTCCCCTTCTCCTCCATCCCTGTGGTGCTGTGCTCCTTCTGATATTTCCCTCTTTTGTGAAATCTGTTCTATGTACTTGAATATTTGGAAAACTCTAATGAGGCTTCTATTACTTTTGTAACATTGACATTGAGTTTTCTGGCATGAAACTGAATTTCAGGATTGGAAGCCTTCTGTGCCAGATGAGACATGACCTTCAGTATAACAGATTTTAGTATAACACACTAAAGGTTGGACTCAATGAGCTTGAAGGTCTTTTCCAAATTCAGTGATGCTATGATGAGTTTTGTATTTTGAAATAAACATATTCTATATATTTTTTATCACTCCTCTTTGTCTTGTCACATCAGTTTTTTCAATTGTCCAAGTACAAAAAAGTGAATCTATGCTGTTATTTTCTTTAGGTAGTTGGTATAGCAGTCCTTTCATAAATACTGGTAAACTTTTCTTCTGTTAAAATTTGTTCTGTAAAAATATTTTTAATTCTGCTTAAACTCCCACTCTCCCTTCCAGGAAATAAGAAAGTTGAAACAATACAAACAGTAGAAATGACCTTTTCATTCAAGTTGCAAACAATGGAAGTAAAAGTGACTACATTATTAGAAGTATTTGCACAATAGTTAGATCCTGTTACCAAATTTTCTTTTTTTATTGTATAGTTTAAAATTAAAAAGGCAGTTAAAAGCTTGCAATTTATTATTTAAGTATGTCTTGGGGGGCCGCATGCAGATTTGTGTGTGCACAGAAGTATGAAAATAAACGATACCAGTTTGATGTATAAATAAAATGGTGATGTGTGAAACACTAGTTAAGATATTAAAATTTTCTTGATGCAAACAGAAGTCAGAGAATTATTGGGAAGGCTGCGGAGGCAGAGCCACCGAGTTGGATTATTTTGCATGACTCTTTGAAAGGCTTGGATTTTTTTCCAAGGCTTCTATGGGCTTTAAATTTTTGGAACAAAGCTCTGTGTTTTCAGAATCCAATTTATATGAAATAGATGTTTCTATCAGGCTTCAAGCAGAGCATCTGGACCGGTTTTTAGATACCTGCTTTGAAGTCAACCCTTCGTTTTGGTTGTTTGTTCATACATTGATATATGCAATATTTAATTTATAGAAAAGTTGTATTCTTTTTAACTATGCAGTTGTTTTAAGTTTTTTCTTAGTTCTTTAGGCTGGATTTACTAAAATTTTCAAAGGTTCAATAGTTTAAGTCAGGAAATGATAATAGAGTTGCTGGTAATTAATGTGAGTTATTACAGTCTCTTGTACCCTAAACTGAAGAGATACCTTGAAGTCTGTTCTTTAAAATAATTTTACAACCTTGCCATCCACATGTACTTATTTTCTTTCTCTTTTGAATCCAAGTTTTGCTGTGCTCCTCTTCACAAGCAGAGCTGTCTTTGGGTGAATTCTGTCATGGCTGGTGAAGATGGAAGGTGCTCTGTGTTTTACATGCAAGCACTAAAAAACGCTTCCTGCAGAATCAAATGTTACTTTTGGCCTCTACTGCATCTGGGCAGGAGCATGCAAGCTACCCAATAATTTTCAGGTTTTTGGGTGAAATTCTTGGACCAATTTAAATATTATTAAGGAACAAGAGAGTAATTAAATTTACCAAATTAAAGCCACAAGATGGCATCAAATTGTCAACTCTGTCCTTTGCTCCTAATTTAAAGGTCAAAATACTACAGACTCTTAGGATCTCTGCATAGAAACCAGTTGGGAAAGGGAATATGCAAATGAAATAGTTTTTCCTTCCACCATTTGAACCTGTAAAGCTGTCATAAGATACCTTTAATAATTGGATTTTAAACAGGAGGGTTTATTTTCCAAAGTGTAGCAGGAGTTACTGTTCAGGCAGTTTTTCATTCCAGCTGGGAAATGAAGGTAACCTAACTGTGGATGTTAATGCTCATTTAGACCTAAGAAAAGCACTAAGTATCTAAAATACAGATTTTTTTCTAAAATATGGGAAAATAATAGTTGGGTCCTGATGAATCTGTCAGATAAATATTGGTAATGGGTAATTTTTGTTATTTAATACCCATAATTGCTGTTTTAAATTTTTTTTAAGAAATCAAAAGTGGATTAGTCAAAAAACACTTCAAAACGTTGTAAAAGGTGTCTGAAAGAAAACAAACAAACCCCCAACACCCACCCTTAAGAAACTTAAAGGCAACCATAACTGTACTAGCCACATGTACTGAGCTGTTTTCCAGTCATGCACTGGTTTGTGAACCCAGTATTATTTAGGTGTTTAGGCAGTAATGCTAAGTAGCAGAAGGAATACACTAAACACATAATCATTGTGAGCAGAGATATTTGAAATGTCTAAAATGACAGGGAACACAAGCACGAAATTGAATCCCACAGAGAAGCAGACCCAGCACTATAGGGAAATGAGGCAGTGAGGCTCAGGAAAGGATGGAGCTGATTACATTCTGTGTCAAGTTGTTGCTTCTGAATGGTTAAAATGTAAATCATAAGTAAACCATATACATATATATATGTATATAACCTTCTATGGTAAATTAGCAGAAGTAAACCAAGTAATATGTTTTTGATTAAAAAACAACGTTAAGTGGTTGTCTTAAAAAAGATTTGTATTTTTCAAATTACATGGTTTTGCTACTAAATTAGTTTCAACTTATGAATATTCATAATATATTCCTTAACAGTGTCAAACAGCTTATGCATGAGAATTAGGTATGTCATTTTCAAGCAAAACTGACTAAGTGTTCAGAAATTTTGAGGAAATGAATGTTCTTTAAATAGCTAAACAGTGATTTCTGCTGCTTGTGATGCTTAGGGTGCAGCTGCACAAACAAAAGCTCCCTTAGCTGGAGTTTGAATTTGCAGCGTGCTGGTTACTTAAGAGTAACTTTTAGATTAAAAATTTCACTCGAGAAGATTTGAAATACCTTCCTGTGTGCTCAGTGAGAAATAACTGGCCTTTACAGGGAGTGAGAGCATGCAAACAAGGAGTTGCCTCTGAGTAGCTGAGAGGCCACAAATCATCATCAGCACCTCCTTTGTATAGCTGGGTGAAGCAGCTGCTGAGGTTACGCTGTCAGATGAATACTCTTTTTCTCTGGGAGAAATCCTGGCATGGAGTTCTCTGTGGTTACCTGCCTTAAGAACAGAGCTTCTCTTAAATCACTGTGTTGTCATAGGAAAAGCTTATATTTCAATCTGAATGGTTTTGAAAATCATTAATTTTAAATCCAAACTTAGTAGGACAAAGGAAAATAATAACAAAATTATCCTGATCTTGACTTCCTTACTGACACCAGGTTTTCCTCTCCACTTGCAGGTCTTGTCAACCATCACAGCTCTGTACTTCTGTTCTTTTCCTCACCTTAGTAGTATACATTTCTCCATACAAATCTTCTGAGAAATGTAGGGGTGAAATATTTATCAGAGTTTCTTTTGCTACATTGGCTGCAGCTTTTACAGAATAAGAGGTAGTGGTTAGATCACTGAAAATTGTAAAAAGAGAAGGGGTGTAAATCACCTCCAAAGGATTGATGGTGCACCTTCAATCAGGTGACAGCTGAGCTTTGAGGATACCTCAGTATCAGGAGCTGTGAACTGAGGGACGTTCATTCCTGAGATTGTCATAGTCTGAGGTAACAATTTATACCACTAAAAGCTGTGACCTCCATAATTTATTGATTTGCAGAATTTGGTCTTACAAATAGAATGGTCATAGTAATGGAAGTGGTATTTATGTGTTTAAATGAGTTTATTTCTTACTCCTAATCAGATATTTTTGTGATTTTTTTTTCTGTACTTTGTTGGTGGTTTGGAGGGGAGGTTGTATTTTGTTTCTTTCAGTTCCCGTGTTCTCAAAGCGTTCCTTTTTTGTTTTATGCTCCTGCACTAAGTTTCCCATAAACAGCTCTGGAGCAGGCAATTCAGAGGAGAGTGAGAAAAACTCCCAAACAGATAATTTGCCTGTTATTTCATTAGGCTCAAGCTACTGGTTTGGCTTTGATTCTTATTTGGTTATAATTGTTCCCAAGTTTCTCTGCAGCAGCCCCTGGCTGCCTCCCTTCACTGCAGGGTGTGTTGGAGACATGAGAAGCACTGGATGAGTGGCAGAGGAGGCAGCGAGGCTGCACTGCTGATTCCACAGGGTTGGAAGGAGGAATGAAGGTGTGGGACAGCACACAGTAATGGTTGTGCATCTGAACTGGATTTAGAAACTTGAAACTTGGCATTGCAGAAGTTGTTGTTTCTTTAGCTTGATAATTTTCTTTACATTTCATCAAGTACTGTGAATATAAGGAGGTTTTATAGGGGAATTCTTGGTTTCTTCAAAATGAGTAACTAGTGCAGCACAGAATCCTTTTGACGCAGAACATGGTATCTTTCTACAGAAAGAAGTGCAAAATGTTTTATTTTTGCTTTCTTGGAAAGTGGAAGTAAAAAGAAGCATACTGTTTCTCAGTTGCAAGGCTTGTCTGTCTCAAAGGTAGTCAGCCTTTCCTGCTACTCTTCCTCTAGAGTGTGGTGGTGTTGTCATTTTTATAATTTTCTGAGTAATTATTGTGAAAGGACATTGGCAAAAATACCTTTCCTCTGCTGCAATAAAAGTAAGTCTTAAAATAACAGGTACTGACTCAACTGCCCTACATAAATGTTGGTATTTTAATAACCAGAAAAGAGTACAGCAAAGTTTGAGATAGACCCATTACTTGCAGCGCAGGGTTAAATCCTTATACTAAAGATTAATGGGAGGTTGCTGCCTGTAAAAGTTACAAAAGCTGCACCAAATGTCAGCTCCAGCTTATTGTAACTAATCATGGGTAGCTTCACTAACGCTCAGGGAACAGAGGCTTTGAGTAAATTTCTGCTTTCTATGGGCTTGTGTGAGAGCTTCTATTTGTACTTCAGAGATCATGAGATAAAGAGTTCTAACTTTCATGATGAAAACTTAAAAGCAGTTCCTCTAAGTGTTATTTACATCATGGAGTGAGCCCTCTCATTAGGTTTCTTTTATTTTGCATTACAAACCACGCTTTTATGCATGGACATAGAAGTCTGATAATGCCCTGTTGGAGTCCTTTCCAGCAGGTTCTTCTCTGGGTGGGATCTCTGACCTTTCTCAGTGTCTAATGCTTGTCAGATACCTCATGTAGTGTTTAAGTCATTTTCAGATAAAATCCATGATTACATGTTAAAAAGGTTTTTTCCTGTCAGCTCTGCAAATAGAAATGGCTGGAATATACTGCAGCTTTTTAGCATGTTGGTGCTCTGTGTTGTGTTCAGTGAGGTCTCACAGCAATAACTGAGAGCAGAATTTGTTCTTGCAGGAATTGTGTTGCTTTGGAAGCAGACATGTGACCTCACTGTGTTCTTTGGTGCTGTGTTGACTCTGGGGAGTTAACAAGAATAAACGGTAGTGCAGGTCTTTTGTGTGTTACATTAAGGTAATTGGATAAGGCATGAGCAGAACTAATTATCATGAGAGTGCTATTTCTGGGCACTAAAACTCTTCAAGTCAGGAATGCATTGCAATTTCTTGGTCCTGGTTTTCCATCCAAAGCTTAAGCAGATCTTGTTTGGAAATTTCCACAGCCAGTTGCTTATATTTACATTACTAACCCTTGGTGAAAGTGATAGGTAAAATGAAACAATACAATAAATAGGAAAGGTTTCTTTTAATGTACGTTTAAAAAGGTTTATGATTGGTTGAAATTTAAGACTCTAAAATTTTGAAGTTGTCTGTCTTCCCTAAACCAGCATCTATAAAGAGTTTGGAATATTTTCTCTATTTTCTTCCATCTCTTTAGTGGAAACATACTGCTCTCATGATCATGATACTGTCTGTACCTGTGTGTTCATTTGAAAAGCTCACGTACCTGACGTGAAGGTCAACCGATAATGTTGCCTCTTCTGTCTTTTCAAAGGAAGGTGCATCTGCTCGGAAAACACAAACTCCAGCAGCACAGCCTGTGCCACGACCAGGTAAGGTGGCCCACTGTCACATGTGCTTCTGTCCCACATATGCGTGAGTTTCAAAGAAGTTCTATTCAAAATTTCAGTTAGCTCAAGAATGAAGTGCGGCTCATTTATGTTTGGCCTTCAGCTGTGCATATATTGGAAAAAGCCCATAGCCCTTTGTTTAATGTTATCCCGTGGGACTTGGGGTCATTCTCTTCAGAGTGTTGCCCAGTTAGCCCATTGAAAGGATACACTGCTGAAATTAAAGTCAAGAGCTTCTTGAATGTGGGATTGGTATGTCACCAATTAAAATTTCACAGAATTCCCACTCAAGTGATTAATAAGAGCTGGTTAATACTCCAAGGATAAACAACTTAAACAGAATAGCTAATCTCAAAAAGAGATATATTATTACTTCTAGGACTAATATATCAGAAATAAATAGTTCTCTGAATGTGTTATCATTACTTCGTAAGCACGTAAGGTGTTTGTAATGGGGCCAAAATCCTCAACTGGGTTTTTAGTTCCTATTTAGTAGATTTTGGCTACCAAGTCCATTTGGCTGTCAGGTTGATTCTCGAGTTTTGATGCAGTGATGGGATGATAAATGTACTTTGTTTAAATAAGAAACCCTCAGGATGAGTTTTTACAAGTGTGTAAGACCAGTACATGAGAGAGACAGTGTTTGCAAACTGATATGCAGATTTGCCCCTGGTTTACATAGTCTGAGAGTTTAGTGTTTTGGTGGAATAAGGTCTCAAGTGAAAGATGCTATTTCAGGACAAGACGATGTTACGAAGGTCATGGGGACATTGTGGGGGACTTGGAAGCAAAGCTACCAGTTAAAATGAATCTACTTTTTCTAGAAGTACTGCTGGAATACTGTATATCCTTGTTGAGACTCTAAATGCTTTCAATGTGTGCCTTGCTAATTCCTTGAGATTTGTTTGCAGGATTTAATGCTCAGAGTTAATATTGTAAAGCTGCTTCTTCCCCCAAAATCCATTCTAATATTGAATGTTCTCAGCATGCCTAAATGCTGTTGTGCACAGATTCTTCTGTTTGGTTATTTTGGAACTGGAAAGGTCATGCTGCCTGTCATACTTATCTCACTAGCCCCGTTAAGCATCCTAATGCAGATGGAGTTGACAGACAGCACTATGAAAAGGGTAGAAGTGGCAAGAACAGAAATGTGACTGAGTTGTCACAGTCCCTGCTGCTGGCTGTGATTTCCTGGGCATTTCCTGCCAGCAGTGTGGGGTTTGTACATTATATAGGTGATACTGATACTGATACTGCTCTGCCGGAAGGCCAGCCCCATCCATTGTCTTGCATCAATATTAGAAATTGAAGAGAGAATAAAGAAGACAGGTGTAGTCAGAAGAGGTTTCTCTTTCTGCATGTTCTAGGATTATTTTGGGTTTTGGTATTTGGATATTTTAAGAATTAAACTGTTCTTTTCTTAGCAGTCAAAGCAACTAAAACCTGCTGTTTCCCGCAGGGTGCTGCTTTGCACATAGGAAGCATTAGTTAAATTAGGCTAAATTGTTGTACAGTAGTGATTTGAAGAAAATACATGAGATGCACTCTATATTTTTGGCACCATTTTGCATTACCAACTTTTCTCCTAAGCTGTCTTTGTACAGCTATTAAATTTCTTACAGATGCTTATTTTCCCTCCTCCTCCTTTTAATTTTGTTGTTTTTCACCTTAAGGCATCTGGCTCTGCCCATGATTTCAAGAACATTTTTACTTTAAGGAGATACCTAGATTAAAAAAATAATAAATTAAAAAGCACTGGGTAGGTAAAGTTCATGTAGTTGTGTTGCCAATTATATCTGTGCATTTGACAGTGTCAGGAAAAGATAATTAAGGATATGGTCTCAATATTTCAACAATGGCAAGTATGTGCTGTGAATATTTATACTGTTCTAGGAAGTTTCTGAAACAGTTGGTCATAAATAAACATGAGCAAGTTGGTGCTAAGCAATTGGAAGTCAATTAATGAAATTTGTCATGCATAGTAGCAGTTGAGACTTGAGTTAGTCTGCATCAATCTCTCTGTCAGATCTCTCTGTCTACTACTCACCATTTTCTGAACTCGGATAAATACGGATGATGATGATGATGATCAAGTGCTTTCCTACTTTCCTGAAGCTAGGGCTCCTGAAAACTCAACTATAAAATGTTTATTTGGGGAAACCAGGTAGGTCAGTACTAGCACCAAAGTGAAGAAACAAAGATTCTTTTTCACTCGTGGAATGCACTGTCTTCCACACTGAGGTGCTCACAACTTGGAACGCTGAAGGGGAAACATTTTACTGGAGAGGTGGGAGGCACTTCTTTGGTTTCTACCAGTCAAACAGTGGTTTTGTGGGTTTCTTTGGTGGTTGAAGGTAATTTTGTTTGGGGGTGGGTTGNTTGCTTTTTGTTTTTTTTTTGGGTTTTTTTTTTTTTTTTTTTTTTCTTTTTTTTTCTTTTTTTTTTTTTTTTTTGATTGCTTGGGTGGTTTCCCCTTGAGTGTCAAGCTTGACTGTTTCTGGCTCCTGAAGACCCCATGTAACTCAAGCTGCAATCCAAAATTAACCTGAGTAAGCCTGAAATTCAGGTTTTGATTGTTGAAATTTCTATATATGTTTGGGATAGCTAAATCCTATGGATGGCATGTGCAATGATAACTACTAATGAAAAGGGAGGTGTAGAGATCAGTTTGTTGTGAAGATTTTCCTGTTGATTCTGCACTACTGAACTGAAGATCTACAAGCAACTTTTTTCAAGATTGCTGGGAATTTTTGTCCATGGTGTCATGTCCTGGCCTTTTGTGGAGGATGGAGCGGGGATGAGTAGCTTCAGTAAAACTGGGAGAGATTAACTCAATTCTCCTAAGATCTGCTTCAGATGGTCAAAAGCTGTTTGTTTTCTGAATGCTCAAACCCAATTTATAAATTCCTTCTTCATGTTAGTGTCTTGCATCTGTAAAAATGGTCTAATGACTGTAGTGTGACTTTGCCTATTCACTCCTGCATTTAAACAGATGCCTTGCAATGACATTTGGATTTATGTCGTAGTCATTCTGCTGTATTTTTTTTTTCAGTTTCTCAAGCAAGACCACCTCCAAACCAGAAGAAAGGTGAGTGAACTTTAGTTACATGATCCTTTTCATTTTTGTGCGAGTTGTGCCAGCTTTTCCTTTTTTTTTTTTTTTCCCCTGACACTACAAACAACAATATAAGCAAGCAGTGGAATATGTAGCATGTATTCTGTATAGCATAATAGCATTCTGTTTTGCTAAATTTGGCTCCCACACATGTTGAGAGACTAGTGATATAGAGATCTGCTTTTTTGGTGAATGAAAACCTTGACTTTAGAAAAGCTTTACTACTATTTTCCTTGACTATTTTTTCATGATTGGGACCTTTTAAGTGAGAGTTTTTTTATGTACAGTTCCTTTAATAAAAAAAGGGAGAGGGGAGGAAACAACAACCAGAACACAACAAAAAAAAAACACTCCAGGCAAGTCTAACTTTATTATCTCTACAGGATCTCGAACTCCCATAATCATTATTCCAGCAGCCACGACCTCTTTAATAACAATGCTTAATGCAAAGGACCTTCTGCAAGATCTGAAGTAAGTAGCTGATTAGAACATACTGTATAACAATTTGTTTTCAAATACCAAGTTATACTAGCACCTAATTAGTAATTAAGCAAGAGGGTTCATTTACTCTCTTGTGACAAGTTAGTTGTACAGACCAGAGTAGAAAAGAAATTAATTCCTCTTGACTAGTAGGAAAAAAGCAAGAACCTAATTCAGAGTTTTGGCTCAGCTGTGACCTGTAGGCATATTTAGGAAACTCTTGAAGTATCAGCTGGAATGTGTGCAGTGCTTTTCTTTGATCATCTGTGCAGCCACATGCAAGTGAACCCTTCTCATGGAAGAAGGCTGAGAGGAGCTGACCAAGGGAGCTCATGGAACTCAGAAAAGATTCTGGGAAAGGACCACAGTTATTGTAAAGGAAAAGATGACCAGACAGGCTGTATTGGGCTGTATCAGCCAAGCATCCCAGCTGGTTGTGCAAATAAAGAATTTTTTTCTGAAGTTCACAAATTGTCATTAAGTATTGATGCAAATGCATCCAGGGAAATTTCAGTGACTTGCTAAAACTTGTTTATCACATCACACATCTGATTCTAAGATTTAGTTCATTATGGGTGAATGAATCTTTCTGCTTGTCCAACAGATCATGGTTTTTAGAATTGCCTATCAGAAAATATCAGGTAATTTTTTGGAAACAGTAATTTTCACAGAGAAACACACTGTTGTAGGTTGTCTGCAATGATGTGTCCAAAAAACGGAGGGATTGTCTTTTTATCATCTCCAGCACTCACCTTTTGTGATGCTGTTACACTGCTTTTCGTCCAAACTAGGCTGTTGTGGTGGTACAGCCTCTGCTGGAGTTGCTAGAATTGTTTAAAACTGTGCTCTGAGATACCAGATGCCTTCTGATCTGCAGCTAGTTCCGTTCCTTTCTTACTGCCATGGACCATCAAAGCTCCAGTGAGCGTAGTGGACTCTGGGTGTCTCTTCTGAAATACTTTGAGAGAAGACTGGCTTTTAACATTACAGTTTAATGTGCAGGCCATCACAGCACTGAGCAATTGGATTGACAGAGGATGTTACTTGTTTATGTGGGTTTTTATATTTAGGAAGAAAACTGACAAGCCCTGGCTTTTACAGCTGTATAATTTGTGACTTCCTGGCACAAGTGTACCCAGAAAGGAGTGAAGCACCTGTGTAGTGGGTTGACCACTGGCCAGATGCCAGTGCACTCATAAAAATCATCTACTCATCTTCCTCTGCTGTAATTGGAGCAGAGGAGGGGAAAATAACCAGTTAAACTAAAGCTCATGGGGTTGAGGTAAGGATTAGGAGGAAATGCTTTAGCGGCAAAACGGGCTCAAAACTTTAAAGGATGCGAAGAAAACTTTATTAACATAATTAAAAGGAGAATGATAAGAACTAAAATAAATCTTCAGAACACCTTTCCTCCCCCCAGCCTTTTTATTTCCCACCAAAAACGTAAAGAGACAAAACCTGGGAGTTTGAGACAATTTACCGCTTCTAAAATGCAATCTTTCTTCAGCTCACTTGTGGAGAGCAGTCTCTCCTGCCACGCCACAGAAAACAGTTTCTCATGGTTTTAATTTTCACAAACAGCAGCCCGCCTAGAAATCTGCAATCTTGACACGAATCTCCCACGTTTTGGCATTCTTCTCACAACTGCCTCTGTGGGTCACTGGCTTATGGGGTGAGCTATTCTAGTATAGAAGCAAAGGTTCTCTTCTTCTGTCTCTTGAAGCAAAGGATTCCTGTCTCTGTTCAAATCACATCACTGCTTCTTTCAACATCTATATCCTCCAGTTCTCCTCGGAGCTGTGGATGAATGCTGCATCCCCCCATACACTTTATGAATGACAGGGAAATAGTCTGGTGTATTACAGTCTCACCTTGGCTTGCAAGGGGTTTTCAGCTCCGAAATCGGATCATCTCCTCTCCTCCTTTCCACTGGGCTTCGGCCCTTCCTTCTTCACTGACCTTGGCGCTGCCCTGTTGTTTTCTTCACGTGCCTTCACCTTTGCTTTTCTCTGACTCGGGAGAAGATTGGCATCCACAGATTTATTTGTTCTCCAGTGGAGTTTTTCAGCGCTGGAAGGGTTGATCTCAGATGGGCCGTGCACTGGGGAAATGGCTCGCTCTGCTCCTCGTGTGGGTCTCTGCTGGCACCATGCAGGCTCCTCTGGCTGCTGGCTGTGCTCTGGGGCTGCCCTGGTGTGGGCTGCAGAGCTGCCCTGGGTCCCAGCCTGTGGGGATGGGAAATCCGGGCTGATTTTCCAGCAGCAGGAATCTTGGTGGCTGCGCTGGTGGTGGGGACGAGGCCTTCTCCCTTCTGTAAGAAAGCAGGAAGTAAGAAGGACCTTTCTGTGGTTTTTTTGTTCTTAAATATGATTTATAGAGGTGTGTCCAGCTTCTCTAATTGGCTTAGCAGTGTATCAGTTTTCAAAGCCAACTAGCTATTGGTTCTGTCAGCTATGAAGGAAACTGTAGTGTTTATAATAGGAAAAGTGACTTCTATGACTGACTCCTTTTCCTCCTCACCAAAACTTCAATTAAGGCAAACACAGGACAATCTGTCTGTCATGTCTAAGTGTACCTGTGCCAGGAGTCAAAGTTTTCAGCTGTTCTCAGCTCCACTGGGGCACGGTTGCTGTCGACTTGCCAAAGCCTGTCCCAAGAGGATGCTCATATTTCGAGTGCAATGAACATGATCCAGAACAAACTGAAAGGAAGTTTAAGGGTTCAAAGGATGACACTGTATAGTTAGCCTACATGAAAGAGAAGCAAGGTATGTTAATGAATCAGAAGTGCAATAGCACAATTCAGAAGAGTAAAATATTAATTTAGCCATGACAGGTCTAGCACTCTTCTGAAAAATATACCACCTGGCCTGTATTTGTTTGCATTCAGATTTATGGAAGCACTTTGTTTAAGAATGGCTTCAGGGTTTGTTTTTACTGTTAAAGTATGCAGAGTGTAGAGCTAGCCTTGATGTAGAGTGTGATTGATAGATATGTGATGGTTTTCCAAGGAAAGAAGACTTAGCTAATTTCTGCCTCTAAGTCAGCACCTTTTTTAACTCATTCCCCACTTGCAGCTAAATTTGACAGAAGAACAGAGATTGCAGAGACTCCTTTCACTGCCACAAGTTTTGGGATAAAGAGATATTGTCCAGGTAGAAAAGACACACCTAAATTAATCTTCCCTCTCTTAGCCGTGCTGGGGAACATGCAGGTAGATTTGCATTTCTTGTATCTCTAGAGATAGTCAGCCTGCTTCTATTTGCCATCAGAGGGGATTGGTGATACAGCAGGACGAGGAGAGATTTTTGGAGCTGTAAGGGTAAGAGCCATTGTAGGAGAGACTGAAGAAATGTAGGAGAAGCCTGGGAGGATGATGCTCCCATGGTGGTCGGGATATGGACACTCCTGAGGCAACATGGTCTGTGAAGTGTCTGATCATAAAGAATGAGAATTTGGTTTTCAGAAATCAACTTTTGTGATTCTGTCCATTTAAATGTTTCTTAAAACAAAATAAGGAAAAAATCAGCTGAAAATAAAGATCAAAAATAGAGGTCAAAACTTAAAATCATAGCTGGGAAATCTGTCTTTTAGGATATTTTTTGTCTACAGTCCTGGATTTATTTATTTATTGTAAGAAACTGACTGCAATGCATTGTCACTTGGGATATGAGAAAAATTATTTGTGGCATAATTGCCAAATATTTTAGGTTGGTGGTTGTAAAATAAACGGGAGCTTCTTCATCCAGTTCTGTGGTAGGACTTGAATTGCCAAGAACTGAAAGTAACCTCTTAATTATACCAAGATTTTTACTAAGCCTTTTCATAGCTCTGTAGTATATTAGGTTTTCATGCCAAATTTGGCTGACATTTGTAGGATGCGTAGCATCTTACTTCATCACTTTTATATTAGGCTCTCTTTTAAGACAGAGAATATGGAAAACAGGAAAACTGTCATATGTAGAAGGAAATACATATGACAAATCCAAAGCATGGCACTGGTTTAACATTTTATTTTTAAGAGTTCTAATTTTTCTATTCAATATATTTGTTACAACTTAGATTTTGAAGGGAGATATTTCTGTATGTAATTGTAATATATACAATTCACCTGCTAGATAATATGCAAATATTCTTACTAAGTTTTCTTGAAAGGTTACTTTTCTAAGGAGCCATGTACAACATAAAGGGAAGAGTTTCTAAAACAGTAAAAAGATAAAATTTAGTTTAAAATCAGAACTGCAATACATTCTGGTGTATTGTGACACTTCTTTAAAATATTGTATATAATATGTTTAATCTTACTCACTATCTGAATACAACACTGGATATCACAATTACTCTGTGAGGTTGTGACTCATTATTTGAGAATACCTGAAGTCAAGCTTTTCAGAGGCAAGGCTTCTGCTTTACATGGAGCCAAAGTGAAGAAGGAATTCCATCAGGCAGATGAGAATGATTAAATGGTGATTATGTATTTTTATTATTGTGATGCCCTTGCTTGTGATACATCTAACCATACGTGGCCGGGCAACTCACAGGAGATTGATCCAGCTTTGATACCGAGTGAAGTATCTGGGCTAGATTAAGGCATGATGTAGCGTAAAAAAGCTTTATTCTCTTGCAAAAATAGGTGTCTAAAGCTTTTGATACTGTAATTTAACAGAAATACTGAGAGGGTGGTAAAAATAAGTCTCCAGTTCTGAACACAATCAAATGTGTGTTGCGATGATCTCAATTGCTGGTAAGTTGCCTTACTCTCCTTTCATGCATTTTTTAGTGTGCCTGAGCTGGGGGCCAGAAAGTGCTGATGTGACCTCAGTGGAAGTGTTTGAAAGGCAGTGCTGCCAGGAGATGTGAGGTCAGAGCCGAGGCAGGAGTGGCCCAGGCAGTTGAGTGCATGATGTCTTACCAGTTACCTCCCACAGTCTGATGGTGTTACCTCAGGGAAGGGACCTGCTGCCTTTGCACGGGGCGAGTGCACCATTTTCCATGTGGGTAATGATTTTGGCAATTAACAGCAAGGGCTAATGATCTCCTACTCCTTCTAGGGGCATAAAAGGCATTCTGAGGAGATATGGATTTCTTTTTTTTTTTTTAAATAGAGAATAGTAATCTGGAGAAGCAGCAAGAAACTGTAAGCTCCTGCACACTCAGATTTCAGAACTCATGTCTGGTGTATAAAAAGCTGTCAAGTACAGATGTGTAGTTAAGCTACTGGCTGTAGTATTATATAGTCATATTATAAATAATCTCCAAGAGAAGATGGGATTTTTGGTGTTTAATACTCAGTTTTCTTACACTTGTGTTTTATGTCCGGGTAGTGATGACATAGGCCATGTATATTTATAATCATACAGTAATTTCTATTGATTCTCACTTCTTGAGCACATGACTTTTACTGTGCTTACTGAGTCGATGATTCCCGGAAATGCAGGCATATATTCCATAAACTTTCTGTAAGCTCTCCTTTATTCCTGTACTCTGTGTGTTTATCTGTATGTAAGTGCTTGCTTCAATGCTTGCTTTGTGACAGTTGTCTTCTCTGCTGTCCCATTTGAATCTGCTCATTGATAGCTTTTCCTTAGAAGATATCTTTGTGTTGTGCTCTAGAGAATTGCACTCAAAAATTCGGATTTTTTCCAGGAAGTAAAACTGAAGCCATTGTCTAGAAGGGACATAACTGAGGCCCAAGTGAATGGTGCCTCAATGGCTGTAACACAATTTCTAGCTGAAATGGGCAGAAACTGCCAAAAACTAGTGTTGAAATGAGTTCTTAAACACAGAAACGTTTATAGCAGAGAATGCGAGGAGACTCAGGGTGGTGAAGTTGTTACTCTGTAGCACAGCAATATTGCCACTACTCTTCATTTGGCAGTGCTGCTTTGCTTTCCTGTTTCCATTTAAAATGTGTTTGCTTCTTCACATTTACAAATTAAATTTAAAATGTGACCTTTTAGATCCCTGTTCAGATGAATACTTGATTATCACTGTAATGTGCGTAGGGCTGTTTGGTTTTTATTCACGTTTTCTCTAAGAGTTTGTTCTTGTTTAATGTAGGTGATGGAGAATAACAAAATTCTTCTCAAGCTGCCCACCATTTTGGGTGACCCTGGCTTTTCCTATAAACACTGCCAGTTGATTAAAAGGTGTTTGAGGACTTGTTTCTCTAATTTTTTAAAAATTTATCTTCATTCTTTTCAGCCCAGATTCCTTTAGTTATAATGGGTGATGAGAGACTCAGTAGTAGTTTTCTTAAAAGCTGAAGGACCTCCAAGCACAGCCTCATTTTAGGTATCAGAGTTTGCTAAGAGTTATTATTGGCAAAGCAAAGCCTCTGACACACTGGCAGGACAGGCCATTAGGAGTGCTCATGATAAAGGTGCACCTCACTTTGGAGTTTTCAAATTAGCAAATTGATGAGAAATACTTAAATTCTGATGCCACATTGGATGGCTTTTTCTAGTGCAGAACTCAGTTGAATGCCTCTGTGTAGCATGCAGTTGTATGTGTCAGTCTGTTGTGATGGATAAAATGTATGTAAATATTAACTGTTTGCTAATTACTTAAATTATTAGGGAAATTATTATTTTAACTTCTAAAAAGATATACTCTAGGTGGCCAATGTGTACTTTTCTCCCAGTGTCCTGTACAGCTTTTTTGTCTATTTCCTTTAGAATGATATGTTTCACATGTACTAGACAGCCAAGAATAATTTAATTTATAGCTCCTCATTTAACACCTGTGATGCTTTTTCTTTATTTGCAGTTCTAGTCAGCTTTAATGCACCATTCATAGTTATTTGCAGGTGTTGGGCTTGTTTTAATTTCCCAGTGCAGTTGTATCAATTGAATGCACTTCGACACACATTTCAGAAATTGCATGTGACTTTCTGAAATACTGTTAAATCATGAGGAATATGAGGGGACATCATCTGTTAATTTACATTGGGAAAGTAAAACAGTTTTGCTTGGAGGTTTATTGACAATTTTCACCTGCTGCTTTAAAATATGTATGCTTGGATTTTTTGTTGTTGTTGGTTTTTTTTTCCCCCCAAAATGCCATTTTCTCGTTGGATATGTAGTGAAAACTAGTTTTAAAGTTGACTGAATAATGAACTTTCCTTCATATTCAATCTTGCATTCTTTTTTCCTGCTTATCCAACAATAGGAAGTGCAGCCTGCCTGTTAAAGCACATTCCAATTTGGTTTTTAGTATTCAAATAGAAATAAATTGAGGAGAAGAAATAGAAATGCTGCAAACAACTTATCCAAAAAATATAGTAAACTGCTCAAAAGCACCATGTGCACTGTAATGAAGAGAAATGTTACCAGCTATGTACCGTGCTTTTAAAATGTACCACAAATCCTCCTCCTAACTACTGCAGTTAAGAGAAACAGAGTTTTATTTTTATCAGAAGCTTTGGCAATGAAATGTCAGCAGCAGACAAGGTTGTAGTGCAGCTGGGTGGCTCTGAATAGAATATTAGGAGAGCACAGGCCTGAACTCTGCTCTTGTGTTGGCCTGGAAGGTGCTGCTGGTCACATCAGCTTCCCTTTCCGTGACACACTGCTAATTCTGTGACAGGCATGACTCCGCTCCCTTTCTTTTATCTAACTCAAAATCCACAGAGATTTATCAGTAAAAAGGCCCACACTACTCTCACATTTATGATGCCAATTTTGAGACCTGTTCTGGGTATTTTATTATCACCATAAAGAAGAGGGCCTTGAAATGCCATTGCATTTGTTTTTTAAGGTGAGGGGGCTGAAAGATTAAGGATCTGTTCTTAATTGGAGGGTGGAAAGCCGTGTCACATCTTAGCATTTATTTTTGTCATGTGGACATTATATATGACGTGAGGGCCACATTATCTGGATTTTACATGCACTTATTCCATCACAGAATCTATTTAGGAAAAAACCCCAAAAAACTGTAGTGTCGTGCATTGTAGTAACCCCGTGAAGCATTGATAATGTAAAATCACCATTCTCCAAAAAAAATAAAACCTCACTCAAAACTGTTTTTAACCAAAAATCCCAGCTTACTTGAGAAAATTCTAATTGGTAATAATTCTAATGGCTCCAAGAGCTCTTAAAATTTTCTCCAGGAGGCAATTGTTTTAATGCCCAGGTTATCCTTGGTCACTAAAAAGAAGAGTTGTGGTCACTCTGCAGGTTGTGGTCTGGCTCCTTATCTGCAAATGTATTGTGTAAGGCCCCAAATGTCTAAGAATGGGTCAGGCTGTATTTTTGAGGCACAGAGAACCTTTTACTTTGACTGTTTTTATCATGAGGGCTTCTGAAATACTATTCTTCCATTTTTTGGTGTTCTGAATGAGTAGTGATGGAGAGTTGGGATCGTGAGAACGAGGTGGCTTCAGTGACTACTGTCAGTGATCAAGCTTTTACTTCTCCTGCTGATTCCATCCAGTAAATTGCCCTTGCCTACTGAGGGGTTTGTTATTCCCTAAGGTTTGTGCCATCAGATGAGAAGAAGAAGCAGGGCTGTCAACGAGAGAACGAGACTCTAATACAGAGGAGGAAGGACCAGATGCAGCCGGGGGGAACCACAGTCAGCGTCACTGTCCCTTACCGAGTCGTAGACCAACCTCTGAAACTTATGCCACAAGACTGGTAAGGACATTTCTCCTTTGCATAGTTTCTTACCCAGAACAATGCAGAATTTGGAGGGGAACAATAAAATTCTCTGAAAGCTACTGAAAAGTGAAGATACAGATATAAGGATGGATTTTATTAGCCGGATAGGAGTCTTCAGCTGAAAATAAAATGAAACTAAATTAATCTAGAAGATCTTTAAAACTTGCAACACATTATATTTTCACACTGTGAGCAGCACAGTTTGTATTATTGGGTATTATTGCCAGAAATGTTCCAGAAATTCCAATAGAAATGTTCATATTATTTTTCTGGTTTATGGTGGTGTAATGTGCAAGTCACTGAACCATGATCTGCAAGAAAACCGCTCCCCTCCTGTCTGCTTTCTGAGGGAGAGTCTGTTGAGAAGATACGTGTGCAGGCCATCAGCATCTGACATTCCAACTTCTTTGGTAGTTGAAGAAAGAAAATATATCAGACAGTAAAGACTGAATTGTGATTCCAGTATTGGAACTATTGGAATTTTACTTGTGAAGGAAGAGCCCTAGTTGCAGAAAGGGAATTGTAGATAGTTTTTACTTTTATGAAAAAGCTGAAAACGGATTATTTGGTCTCTAGCCCATTCTTCAAGGCTATGAAAAATAGCTCTCTTTGAACAGAAAAACTCCTGAGAAGCATTTCTGTTGTTGTTTGACATCATTATGTTATTCGATGACGTACATTTTGCAACATTTTTGCTTCTTCCTCACAAGTGAGAAGATTTGGGACGTAGACAATGACATATTTGGTGGTTTTGTAATTTCCAAATATTAGATTTTATTGGAGAGGAATACTTTGAAAAGGTTCTGTTCCGAATCAATTTTCTCTGTATTTAGAACTTGAACTAGTCAGAAATCAGTGGATTTAAAATTCTGAATATTAAATAGCACTTATAATGTTTGATGATTAAACCTTTAAGAACCATCTAAACTACTTTGTAAAGTATTTCTGACCAAAGACATGAAATGATGTGTGGTTTTTTATCTTGGTTTTCCCAAGGAAGACATTATATATAAAACCTGCAAAAAAAACCACCCCAAAAAACCAAAAAAAGACCCAGACCACAAAACTTCACCTTGATTACTCTTTTTCATTTGGGATTTAGTGAATTTAATGATAAATTAAATTTGGGGATTAGATTAGAGAGGTAATTATTTGTTGTGGTAGGTAGGCACTGTGGTTGGATGATGTTAAAAAGAAAGACAGACCATATGTGGGGAGATCATTTATTCTTGAAGGTGAGGTTTTTTAAATTTTACTAATGCAAAAGCTTAATCACAAATTATTTTTTAGACCACAAGTAATGGTTGTGTACTCTTAAAATAGCTGAAATTTCACTTTGCAGAAGTTTAGCAGCTGTTGCTTCTCATTAATTTTCAGCTTGGAAGTCAGCAGGGTTGAGGATAAAAGCTTTTAAATCTTGACATCTCAGTTTCAAGTGCTGTTTGCAGAAGCTTGTCTCTGGAAATGTTGGAGCACTTTTCAAAAGCAAAGTAATAATGACCACAAATAAACACGGACTTCTAAAAATTGTAACTTGAGAAACTGAGCTGCCTTCTGCAAAGGGACAGGGCTGAAAACCCAGAGGAATCGCAGGAATGTTTTTTTTTCTTTTCAAGGGGAACAGCAATTGTGCTGGAGCTGTGGTTGTTAAATGTGCTATCCTGCTGTATAAAAGAGGCAGCTGTGCTAAGGCACGCTGCCTGTTTAGGACAGCAGGTCACTGCAGTGCTCCAGGCCAAGCCAGTTCCATCCCTCTGTGTGTTGCAGGGACCGTGTGGTGGCCGTGTTTGTCCAGGGCCCTGCCTGGCAGTTCAAGGGCTGGCCTTGGCTCCTGCCGGATGGATCTCCTGTTGATATCTTTGCAAAAAGTAAGGGGTTTCTTTTGTTCCTTGGTTTGGGGTTTGTTGTTGTGTTTGGGGTTTCTTGTAGGGTGTTTGTGCTCGTGACAGACTGCTGCCAAAGTGCTGCTGGGTGCAGGTGGCTGAGCAGACTTTGGGCTGTGGTCTCCTTGCCGTGGCTAATATTCCCATGCCCTTTGCAGTTCTGCCCCAGTCTGTGGAAGCTCATGGAAAACGTCTCAGAGCTGTCAGCTGCAAGAGTCTCAAGTAGCTGGTGTACAAATCTGCTTTCTAAGCTTCTAAAAAAAGGGTGAACAGACAATTTGTATTCCAACAATTCATAGATAACAGGTTTACAGGCTGTCTTCACATTCCAGTGCTGTTTTGAAGAGAGGATTAATCACCTAGTGGGCCACTAAGAAAGCGTTGAAAATACGATCTGGTGTCTGACAAAAACTTCGGAGTTTTAAAAAGATGAAGTTTCAAGTGAGCTAGATGTTAGCATTGTATAGATCTGAACAGGTTTTTTGAGTCCCCATGACTGTGGTGCTTTAAAGCACTTCTCTGGCACAGTTTACCCATCTGACAGAGAGATGGGCCATAATCTCTAAGGAGTCTGTCGGCTTCTCTTCTCTGTTGCTTCAGTTTGGAGTTGCCTTAGAAAACAGACCTTTTGATGGTGTCCTGTGGCTTCAGGTTGTTTAAAGAAATGCCAAACCAACACACACACACAAAAGAAAAAAAAAAAAAGAAGAAAAGGCAACAGACTCAAACCTACCTTAGTTCAGTTCTGTCATCTTGCAGTCAGTGTGGTGAGGACACAGGTTTGATCAGGTGTTGCGTGTGCCCCACTTTGGTATGTGATGTAGAACCTGGAAAGAGAATGCTACTTTGGTGAGCAGCAAGGAAAAAACTCATGGTGGGATGGACTGAAAGCTAAAGAAAATAGAGTAAGTCACTTAGAGTAGGGGATTGAGAATGAGCAGGCAAAGACAGAAAGAGACTGAAAGTCATTGTGGAAGTAAAGCTATGCCACTGAAGAGAGTTTAACAAAAGAGACTAATCAAAGAAGGAATTAGCACTTCAAAATAAAGATACTGAGAAAATGGCAATTGAGAAAAGGAAAGCCAAGCAAAATGCAGTGAAATATTGAAGGTCTAGCTAGCAGTTACATGCTGCTTCCTATTAATTTTATCATTTTTATATATACATATATGGAGGGCCGTAGGAATTGTTCTGACTTGCTTTGACATTCCTGGTGTCCACTTGCCAGAAGATCACAATCACAGCCTGCACAGTTCTGGTCTTAATGCATACATTGAAATGGATCTTCAATTTAGAAATGCATTCCATTCCTTCAAAGCATGGTATTTTTAAAATATTTTCGTGATAAAGTGTATTTCTAGAACTTTCCCTAATGACTTTACTCACCCCTCAAATGAAAACAGGTAAATGAAAGGAGCACAGATGGCATCAATCCAGTTTGATGTATCTATTTTTAGCTGAAGCTATTGTTTTGCCATATTTATAGTGTTCAGTAGTCTTCACAGATAGGGTTTCTGGCATTTGCAGCCATTTATTGTTTCATCTGCAGTTTGCATTTCTTCTTCTGAGTCTTCTTCTGGGTCTGTTGTGGTCACCAAGTGTTCAAGGCTTGTCACTGTCCTGTTGGAAAACAAGCAGGTAGCTTACCAGAAAGAGTAACTCAAGGAAATGTGAACTGGGCCAGAGCCTGCCAAACTGGTTTTATTTGATCAATTGCTTTGACGCAGAACATGATGTTAGCTGAGTCTCTAAAACTGTGCCCCTTAGTTTCCCTTATGCATGGCCTCCTGACTGTTTCATATTCATGTACCAAACCAGCCTAATTTCACATTTACAGGTGAATGTTTGCGATGAAGTTTTGAATGCTGTCAGTTTCATGAACAAATACTTAATTTTGGCTACCATTTTAAAGGTGTTCCTCCCAGAGCACATCAGTGAGCTTTAATAGTGATTTATTTCAGGTTCAAAAGTGGATCCTCTTGTGCCTAATGACATTTAACTTGAATGCAGAGACTCTGTCAGGTGTTGATGGAGTTTTCTGTAAATGCATGGCCCTCTTATATCTTTATTTGTTTTTTCAAACATGCAACAATGTATAGCAGAGATAATGTATATGTATTCTTAATCACAAAGCTTGGAAATTTATGTGGCAGAGATACAAGTCAGACTATAATTTCTTTAGTTTGTCAACAAAAAAAATGCTAATTTCACATAGCAGCCTTCTAGGAAGTTCCCAAACGGATCTGGAAAAAAGAGAACTGATCTTGTGGAAGACAAAATTAAGAATGTGGTATCTGAAGAAGATACAACCATGGCATTAAAAATAACTAGTTTCCGCAAGAATGATGACTTGTCTTACTTTTCCAATACTACTAAAGTCATCGGATTGGAATTGTACAAGGCTTAAACACATCGGTTTTAATGCTTACTGTGTAAATGCTTAGGCTTTACCTAATTCACATGTGACAATACTTCCCAAGCGAAAAATAACAGTTAATATTTTACAATTTTTATCTGAGTACCAGATCAGTGGAAATTGGCGGTGACTAAATTTCTCAGAACACTTTATGTAGGATCCGGTGGTTACACTGGCATTCTATTGTCAATCTTCTACAGATTCATTTAGGGGATCGCCAGGTCTCCTACTCGAAGGTCTCAGAAATACCTATTTTATTATTATTTTTAATTCTTTGACAGTTCACAGATTCTCAGAAAGAGCTTCCTTGTTTCTCAAAGAGAACATATTTGAATTGGCAGTGTGTTTCTGCTCTTCCTTTGGAATCTGTGCATCTAAAATAGGGGCTGCCCTTTCCCTTCACCCTGGAATAGCCTGAGAGCCATTGACCTCTGTATTTAACTGTGCCCTTTAGTGACTAGTTGACTTCTTTGGATTATGGGCTTGTTCATTTTGCTCTCAGGCTTCATTCTGAAAAAGGAAGAGTGGGGTGGGAATTTTCTTTGACCAATAAAGAAACACTGAAGTCTTCATGTTGGTACCAAATGCTTTCCTGTTTGCTGTAGTTAAAGCTTTTCATCTCAAATATGATGAAGTGCGCCTGGATCCAAATGTACAGAAATGGGATGTAACAGTGTTAGAACTCAGCTACCACAAAAGACACTTGGACAGGCCAGTATTCCTACGCTTCTGGGAAACCTTGGACAGGTATGTTTCCTTGTGGAAGTCCTTGATGTTCATGCTTGTATGGTTTTGGTGGGAATTTCAAGTTCTGGCAACCAGGGAATTGTTTAGAACTTAGACATCTGTACAATGTTTTAGCTTGGAAATACTGCTTGTTTTGATTTTCCCTGATGATACAGTTAATAAAATGTAGTGGTATATGTTTACAGATTGTAAGTGATAATCTCCAAAGTGTGGATTTAAAGGAAGGGTAGTTACCATTAATTGGTGATTAGTCCCGTGATTCCCCACCTTCTGACTCTGATTCTCTGGGTCTGAACCCTCCTGAAGGGGAAGTTCACTGCAATACTTTGTTCATGTTGTAGAGAAGAAACTTTATTATCATGAAGCAGTTGAAGAAATATTGAGAGAGGGGAGAAGCCCATGCATTTCATGAATGTGTAATTTTTTTATGTTGATTCACAGCAAAGTGCTTGAATGATTGAGTGAGAAAGAAAAATCCTGTGGGACTTGTCAGAGTAATTCCAATCATCAAACTTTCCATGGCTTTCTATTTAGAAGTCTCAGATGAACAATATATCTGAACTCCCAGAATGAACTAGTTGTCTTTACACCAGTCTTTCAATGTTAGAGGTCATGCAGTGCCTTGGAAAACTGAGTTTTCTTTGAGGCAAGGCTGTTACTTAGTGGGACAAATCCTGTACATAACACATTGCCTCTCTTTGGCAACCTTCTAATTCCCTAAGAATTGTCTTTTAACAGTGCCTGTGCATTTTATTCCTGCGAGTAAAATTCCTATAAATGCCATGAGGGTAGTCATGCTGTCTTCTGTTAATTCTTTTTTTCAGGTATATGGTAAAGCACAAATCTCACTTGAGATTCTGAATCCTTCAGCTGCCATTTATTTCCTGAGGTATGGATTGAAGAAAATGGAAGGGGCTCCAGTTTGGAGACCAGAGCTCGCACTATATATGTCAAGAACTTTACAAATGAGGAAGGGTCACAGTTTAAACTTTTTATAAAATCTTATTTGGATGATTCATGCTATGGCAGGTTGATACCTGTTCTTATTCAGAAGCAAAGGGGTTTTGCTTAAAACTATTTTTTTAATGTTGTTAGCCTTCTAGTCTGCAATCCAAATTGTATATTTTGATAGCAGCAGTTTCTTCTCTGTTTTGTTAAATTAGCCCCATTTTTAAACAATGTGTTTTGTTCCTGAGTAGATGATAGCTGGATCTCCACGGCAGGTTCCCCATGTGTGTGTGCGTGTGTGTGTGTGCGCACGGGTGTGTGTAAATAAATGTGTGGGTGTGTCTATAGATATAGTGTACAAAAAAAGTTATAGACACACTGACGCACACATAGATGTTCCCTGGCTTTCTAAACCACTTAGCTTCTGAGCTTCGTTTGGGGTTTCTTTGCTTACTGTTTCACTTACTGAAAATATTTTGTTGTGAATGATATTACGTTTTAGTCAATAGGACTTGCAAACTGAGCAAAGTGAAAGTTGTTTTCAATAAATCAAAATGTCAACCTGTATATGTATATTCTGTCAGTCTTTGTTGAAAAAGGGAAGAGCAAAAATCCATTTACCCTTTTTTTTGGATTTGTAATGTCCCAGTTTACTAAATCTTTAAACTTCATTATAGGCATACCTTCAAGTCATGTTAACTTTAAATTGTCATTCTTCACACACGTCTCTTTCTTTAAACTCCAAGTATGCATGTGTACATTCCCATCTAGCAAATACCTTTGCATATGAGTCTAAATGTTACCTAGATTAAGTGATGAATAGAGGAGAAGAGAGTTGGAATTTTTTTTCCTGGAACAGCCACCACAAGGAATCAATTTTCACTTCTTTGCATTTATACCTCTAATACTATTTTCTCATGACAAAAGTAGCCCAGACTGTCTACAGGAGTCGTAATTTTCTGAGCTGAGTGGCTAATATGGCCTCCTAAGAGTCCTGCATTGGAATGGAAAATCAGCCTTCTCCGATTACCAAAGAACAGATTTGCTTCATCTACAGTGTGAGGCCAGAGGATCTTGGTATTTGTACCAATTTACAGCATCTCTGTATCTATGAAATAACATTAAGTTGATGTTGCATACCAGTGAATGTAGAGAATGATCAAATACTGTAACACCTGCATGATTTTTTTTTCTGGGATAGAAAATACGTGTTTATATTCCTGTTCTTGAAATTCCAAACCATGTTTTTTTAATATACTTTACATTTAAGGTTTGACAAAAATAAAATGTTCTGCCTATTCTGTTTTGGTTTTTATTTGAGGTTAACTTCATTTTTAATAAAACCCAAAGTCACATATCCATAAGAGATTTTTAAAACTATGTCTTAAGTTTATGAAGACTGTGAAGTCTGACTTTTAATTGTATGTTTCCATCCCTGCTAGATTGAGACTGTGTTTTCAAATGGTCTTAATGGAAATGTAAAAACTGAAACCACCAAAACAACCCCCAGAATGAATCCCAAGATCAGAAGCAGCTGACCCTGGATTTTGGAATGGATTCAGCACGGTGGCTGGGAAGAGTGGGCACTGCAGAACTACTGGGCTGTCTCCTGTTTGTGTGGGCAGTTGGGCAGTACCCTGTTACTGTGTTTTCCCTGGACTTAAGCTTATTAGAAATGTGACCATGTCATACTGGGGCTGGCTGGAAACATTGAGTACTTGGTTTTAACCTGCACTGTACAGAGCAAAGCTGTAATGGCTTCTTCCAACACAGCAGCTGCTACCAGGAGCACGTGGTTCAATTTAGAGTTCATTTCTGCTTTAAATAGTGAGATATCATGTATGTGGTTTTTAACTTGAACATTGCCAGTTAGAAACGTCAATTTTCACACTTAATAAGTGCCTCATGGCCTGTGCTGTTTTAAATTGTATTCAAGGTAGTCAACTTGAAAAGCAAATTTTGGAGAAGTGTGTGCTTCACATGCAGTGTGATATGCAGACCATAGAGTGGGCTTGCAATAGGCAACAGTCAGTTCTCTTTTCCGTGTCCTGTACTTCAGTTTTGTTTTCAATGCAAGTGTAATTCCAGATGCAGTATTGTGTACAGGAGATGGCTTGATTTAGATGTAGTTTTATGTATTTATTGGCAGTTAACTCCTCTGAAACTACTGAAGTTAGATGTATGTGGAATGGGCAGAATAGCAACATCCATGAAATCTTTCTGTGACCTGTGTTGGTTTTTATGGGTTGAGGACAGACCTTTAACGTCTTGGAATTTTGTACTGGCAAGCAGTTTGTGACCCAAGTTATACAATATGTATTTGTGAAGGAGCTGGCACCTGATTGTGCATATTTTTGTCAGTCATAAAAGTAGTGGTGTTTATAAAATGAGCCATTTTGCAATCAGATTCCTGCTGACATTATTGGAAGTTTAATTAGGTTGTCAGAATAGCATTCCTGCTGCCTTCATAAATAACTGCACATAGATTATGAAACTACTTGGACTTAAAAATTTAGCCTTACAGCAGCATTTTACAACACAGCTGGAATTTTAGACACTTATGCTTAATTTATCTACATGTTCATGTCGAGTAATAAAGAAAACTGATACTAAGAAGTGGGGAAGCTGGGGGAGCAGACATCTGTTTTACTGAGCTGCTTTCTTATTGCTGAGCAAATTCGCTGCACTACTTAGAGGTGTATAAAGTGTGTAATTGTATTCAATTAAAATGTACAGCTATAGCTGAGCTACTTCCCTGACTGCAGTTTGAACAGTTGAATTATCATGAGGATCAGATATCAAATTGGCAGTTCCTCTTACACACCTTTTGTGTCGTAACTCTGCGCCGTTTCCTAAGTACGGGATGAGTGAGATGAGGCATGAGAAGCTGAGAACTGGTTTGAAGTATGTTATTGGGCTCACCCACTGTCAGCAGGTGATTATTGCTTTTAGTAACAGGGTTAGTGGGGCCAGTAGTTGTACCTGAAGTAATGACTTTACATTAAAAACTTAAATACCTGTGATTTATACTATTTGAGCTTTTGAACGTTAGTCTGAACGAAGCAGACAAAAGGGGAATTTTTTTGTAAGGTAAAATAGGGCAACTGCAGGGAATTGCATACCTGAAGAAATTGCAGATCAGCATCCTCAGCTGAGTAGGCTCACCTAGTTAGCTATTACCTGGAAATTTTTGTAGGAAGATGGTTTTACAAATAGGTACTAAAGTCAGTGCTTGAGCTAGACAGTTTATGGAACTATTCTGCAATCCTGTAAACCTTTTATGTCTGAATTCAGAAAAAAATGTAGACAGCAAATTGTGTGCTAAGTTGCCCTTCATCATAAATTCAAGTATTATGTTATATTTGACAGCAAATTTGGAACAGCAAATTTGTTTTTGGCTTTCATTTGTTGTGCAGCTGTGTATAAAATATTGCCATGCTCTAAAGGGACATGCAAAAGTAAGTTTTATTAGTACAGCATTTATTCTTTTGCTGGTGAAATATGCACTTAGTTGCTAATTCTTGCAAACACTATATCAGAAAAAAAAAAAGCTGATCAAAATTAATGGCTTAGTGGTTTTAAAATTTAATGTCATGAATGCATTTTAATTCAAAAGCCATAACTAATGCCAAGTACTTTATTAGAGCAATGTGTTCATGAAAAATTAAAATCCCTGCCTGAAGAAACTGCTGGCCAAGTAGGTTACAGTTCAGCTAATGTGTGGAAAAATGTACCACAAACTGCAATCTCCAAATGTCATATCCTGACTTGCTCATTTGTAACCAAATGGATTTTTTTTTTGAGAGGTGGCAGTTCTGCTTCCTTTGCTGAACAGTTGCACACTTCAGTCACAGCTGTGTAGTTTCCCAGTTTGAGTTTACACTGAGACTGCACAACAGAAGGGTTCCGAGGCAGGGACAGAAAACAGATCACTGAGAATGGAGTTGTTGGAGTGGAGCTCAGGCACTTGGCAGGGATACAGGTGGTGTCTCAATGGGACTGGGATCAGTGGGTAACATCTGATGATCCTTGTGGATCCTTCCAGCTCAGCACATTCTGAGATTGTTCAGCTGTCATTGGCTTCTCTCTGTGTCATTCTTCTCAGTGGTGATGCTAGCACAGAAGGCAGTTTGAGAATGAGATTTAATCCAGCACAACCCGGTGTGGTGTGCAGTGGCAGGTCATGAATCCAGACTTCTGCTGTGCTAATTTTTCTTTAAACAAGAATTTTTTTTTTTAAATAAGAATGCAAATGCAAAGAACAATCTCAAGTGTTTCAAACTTTATTGCAGATACTAGTTCACATGTAAAAATGAAAGATATGAGGTGGTATAGAAAATATGTAAGAAAAATAGGTGTCTGGTTTTTATTTCCATCTGCCAATTCTTTTGGTGTATTTCAAATGCAGAAAAACTGTTTGCTTGCTTCACAAGGTTCCTGCATGTATCACTGGAAACTGTCAGAGGTAAATCTTCAGCTGCAGTTGCTTGAAAGTTTGTAGATTTTATGAGTGTGTACGTTATAAGTCCTGGCCTGTGACAGTGGGCCCAAATTTTAATAGTGGTTTTGAAGGTTGAAATTCAAATGAAATCTCGAAAGAACCCTATGGCAACACCTACTGTTGAATGACAAAGAAAACAAACTTTCCATGAGACTAAACCTTTAATCTATGACATAACTGTCATCAACTTCTGTTTGAGACTGGTAAATTTAAATTTTTGGAAATATCTTGCCACATGACCTGTTATTTAAGATCTGCACTATATTAATGATGCTTTTTACAGAGTTATAGTTCAGCATTAGCTCAAGTCCAACTTTTGAAAATTCCTAGGAAAAACATCTTGTGGACTTTGAGAGGTGGGATGTCTTTCTAATTGCAACAGTCACCTTAGCCCTGAAAGAAGAAACAAAGCATGTTTCTCATATTCCTATCAGTTGAGACCAAACCTGTAGTTTCATAACACTGAATGTATTTTTATTGGCAAAGTAGGGTATAAAAAATACATTAAAGAAACAGCTTCTAATGTTTCACTTGTTCCTTCCCTCTTGCAATCCTTTCCAGAGACCTATCCAGCTACCCTTCTGCTTCCCTGACTTGTTCTTCCTGCTTGTTTCTGCCAAACTGGGACTGTTCCCTAATCCCGCAGTCTTTTTATGTAAGCACACCACTAGGAGTTACTCCTGTGCCCTGTCAGGGCAGTGGAAGCACAAGAAGCACAAACTTCTCCCTGTTGTGTCTTGAAGCTGTTCACAAACTAAAAAAAACCCAAACAAACAAAAACCTCAGAACCGGTAAAAATGCATGTATGACCTTCTGAATATTTCATCCTGCTTCTTTCTAGTTTAGTTTTGACCTGTAGCAATGAAGTTTTGAACATAAAAATACCGAAGGCATACTGGTTGTTAGCATTTCCTTAATTACTGGTATGTTGCTAATTATTCTCCAAGGACCTTTAACTGCAGAGTTCCCTGTTACTGCAGATTAGTCTCAGGTGCAGAATGATTATCCTGAGCTCCACTGAGTCATTCTTGACCTGAGACTGAGTGAAATCTAAACACTTAATTACCTGATAGCCTTGGTTCACAGCTGGCAAAGGGCTTGAGGAGCACCACACTAGTTTTGTTACTGATTTTTTGAGACAGATCAAATAAAATAAAAAATTAAGAGCAGTGAAAAACTAAAAATTTGATGCTTGTTTTTCAGATGCTACTCAATTCTTATAATAGAGCTATTTACGATTGAGTAAGAATTGTGAGATGACCACAGTAACTAATAGCAGAAAGTGTGGATTTGATGGTTTTGCAGGGCTCAGAGTTATCAGTAAATTTTGCAGCATGCCCTTAAAAAGTTCAGATGGTCACAGAAAAAGAGGGTGTAGCTGACCAGCACCTCACCAGCTGTGTCTGTAGTGGGACACCTGGGCTGAATCCCTCTTCAGCTGAAATGTCCATACTTGGATTGCAAGTTCCACTGCAGACAGGACATCTTTTTATTCTGTAATAAAACTTGTAGGAAAGAGCCTGTGTTTTATGCATAGTGGAAGCAATTAGTCTGGTGGCTGAATAGTAACAATGGGATTATAGATTAAAACCAAAACAAGAAAAAAACAACCCCACAACCTGCAAAAACCACCCAACAACACAATCAAATCTACAAAAACACAGCAAACTCAAACAAAATAGAAATTACTAAACTGAAATACATTTGGAACAATGCATTGTGAAGTCTGTATACAACAAATTTATTCTGTGTGAATAAATGCCCCAAATTGTGTTCCAAATATTCTTTTTTACCTTTGTCAAGTTGACTGATTCACAAATTCACTCACTGGTGTAAAATTCCTCTTGAATTTTTCTGGCTTTGGTCAGTAGCTATTGGTGTGTTCATCTTGCCTTTTTTTTCTCCCAGATATCAAGGCAGCTGAATGATCTTGTAAATATGGAATTAAGTAAATAAAAAAAAACCAGTTTTACTGTTCTACTGAGAAATGTGCATCCATCGTGATGTACATTTGTCATTTTTTATATCATGACTTTTGTAATGTATCAAAATTAAAGTGTGGTGTTCTCCATATGTTAATTCCTTTCAGGATTTGACACTTTGCCATACAGCATGAGGCAATAATCAACACCTTAACCAAGAAATCATAGGTAAGGAGAACTCTGGATTTAGTAATTTGCCTCTCAGAGGCTTGTTTTTACACTGATACGGACTGAAGGTCATTTCCAAGGGCAATAAATAGCCTTTGAGAATTTCAGGATAATAAAATCTGCCAGAAGTCTGCGAAATGCATGGAATATGTCAGGGATTTACCCATTTGATGTGAGATGTGAAATGTCAAGCACGTGTCTTCAAAACATTCTCATCTGTCACATGTCAAGTCTGCAGAATGGTAATAAATTCACCATCACTGGCCCAACAATTCTTCCTGCAACATATTTTTTTAATGTTTCTCATCTTATACCCTGAATTTGTGATTTGTACTGTTTCTTCTGGGATTAAAACCTTCAGGGCTGTTACCAGTCACCTCAGGGGAGGGGGCAGGTGTAAATATTTTCTAATTTTTAGCTCCTTAAATAACCAGTATTGCTTGAAACAGGAATTATGTCCAGTGCAGGTAGCAGTTTGTCTGGGAAGAGTTGCTTAATTGAAAAACAGGAAAATAAGTGGATTGTGATCATTAGTTCATTTAGGGGGCACAGCAACTCAATGTTTAGGTAGTCATCATTCCCACACTGTCTCAGCCTGTAGCCAGATTTTCTTACCTCCTGTCCAGTGCTATTTCACAGCATTTGCTTCCCATTGTTCTTTCAGTCTCTCTCATCTTTGTACTGTATTGCAGTACCTGCCCACCTTCTGTAAAAATAACTCAGCTGGCCACAACTATATTGCTAACCTTATAAACAGTCATGGGCCGTCTCATAACCATGTCAAATATTTTTCTATAGTAGTAAAAGATGATAAAAAGTTTATATCTGAAATACAGAGATAAATGTCTGGTTTTCTTTAATGCAGCTCTTAATGTTCCGTGCCACACTTAGCAATGCAGTGGATGGCATTGTCTGCAGACTAAAAGACTCCTTAAAACCAGCAATAACCTTGAAGCTTTTAGCATCCAGACAGAGGAATGGGGGTTCTGCTCTGTCATAAAAGGATGATAAGGTGAGGAGGTTCAGGACCATCAAAGGAGTCGTATTTCTACAGTGCCCACAGGCAGTCATGATTTATCATAGCTTAACTTTATTTTGCTGTGGTTTTATGCTCTAGAGGTGAGATGAAGTCATCAGTAGATTCTCTATAATATGTCAGAAAAAGTCTATATGTGAACTTTTACGTTAAGATATACAACCTACAAAAATGATATAATTTTTTTTTCATCGTGCCATTGCCTTTATTAGAATGTGCAACTGAAACAATCTTAATGAAGTGGTTGTCTGACTCAGCTAACTATTGCATCCTTCTCCCTGGGTAAGCTGGTTGACCCCGCATAACATAATTTAGGTCATGAGGTAAATTGACACAGCTTTTACATTAGCTGAGTATGGAGCTAATAACTGCTAAAGGCAGCAGTTTTTCTATTATTGGAAATCAATCACAATGTAAAAAAATTCATTAAGTGTTTTGATGTTAGGAGAAAGCTGCAGGTCCTCAGCAGTGTCAGAAAACAGCTGCTTGCATGGGACCAGATACATTTTGCATCAGCAGTGCCATGACTGATATAAATGACATTGTAAAGCACTCTTTTTGAGGTGGATAACTTGGAATCTTTACATTTTCTAGAAATTCAGTGCTTTTGCCCAACGACACTAGTGTTTGATAACTTTATTTCCCTGTGAAGGTAGCAAGTGCAAGCATTGTATTATATGTGCCTGGAAGGCAGAATTTCTGCCTGCTGACTGCTGGAGAGTGTGAATGATTGCTGTTGACTTACACTTGTAAATGGCATGCCTTGTGCCTTTTGGAAAGACATTCTGTTCTATTAACTTCTACCTTCCTGTGCACCCCTTTTAATTCTAATTACTTGTAGTGATATGTGCATCTTTCCACAGGATGATAAACCTGATTTACTAAACTTGCAGGGTAAAGTGCAAAGGCTAATATAATTACCTGTGTCATGCAGAGCTAATATGATTTTCCTATAATTTTCCACAGATGTCTTTTTAATGATTATGCTTGTGAAAGAGCAGGGAGAAAGAAAATTATTGATTCTAGATCAAGTATTTCCAATATTAAAGTAAGTTTCTCTCACATTAGACGTGGAATGTCTACATAGCATGTAACAACGGAGAGTGCAAACAAATTAAGCAGAGAACATGCAGGCTTTCTGTGGGAACATGTTCTTCACTCAAACTGCAGCACTAATGTAGGTGCATCCTTTGAGGCTCACTCTAGATTCTGCATAAAGTGAACAAATAACATACATTCCTGGAAAAAAAAATCCGTGAAACTTAGGCTCTTGCTAATTCAGTTGCTGTGGAAGGATCTCAGCCTTCAGGGTAAGTCAATGTCTTGCAGTCTTAGCCTAAAACTAGTGTTTACCTAGTAGGCTTCATCATGAGTTTTGGAGGGCTACTTAGTGCCTCTAATGTAAGCCCTGCTAACTAATCCTTTTGGGCACTTCTCTGTTGTATAAAACTATCTTTTAAATGGAACTTGTATATTTAGGTGGTTCAATGTAAACAGATTATTCTGTTTTCACTTTCAGGGGTAGAGATGTATTTTTTTGTTAGTTTTATCTAAGAGAAATGCCATTTGTTTGGGTTCATTTGTTGGTTTGTTTCTCTGTTGACACTCATTTCATCACTGGAGGGAAATTAACGCAGGATTTTTGAAGGGTCAAGGGAGGTCTGCTGTGTTTTCCAGTACTTAAAAGGTAGCTGGGAAGACAGGTTCTTTCTTCACAAGGATGCACAGTGACAGAACAAGACTAAACAGAGATAAGCTTCTTCAGGGGCAGCTCTGTCTGGAATGAAAAAAAGGGGAAAAAAAATCTTTATTAGAGAATTAACCATAGGAACTGATTGCCCACAAAACAGTAAACTCTTTCCTCACTGGGAGCACTCCAGATTTTACTTTGTGGGCTCTGGTTCACCTGGTCTGTCGCCCTGCTTTTAACAGGTGGTTGGGCCCAGGGATCTCCTGGACTTGCCCATGAGCCCACAAATCCTCTGCGTTGTCTACTTACTATCTCACGTTGTTTCAAGGCCACTGATCGTTCCTTTAGGTGGTAGAGATGATTGAATGATTCAGGATTAGGACCCAGTTAATCTTACATCTGTCTGTAAACAGAAGTGTGTAAAGTTAGTCATATCCTGCTGTTCCTTTGTGTCAATGGCTTCCATGTCAACAGACTGGTGCTTTCCAGGGAAAGCTCCTCAAGTGCCTCGGGACCTCCATGCCTCAGGAACCGCCTCAGGAACCACCCCCCTCTCAGATACATCAGAAACCGCCTCTCCCCCCTCCCCAGCTGCCTCAGGAACCAACTCCCCTCAGGTGCCTCAGGAACTGCTCCCCCTCAGGTACATCAGGAACCGCCCCCCCCGCACTCAGGTACATCAGGAACCACTTTCCTGCCTCAGGAACCGCCTCAGGAACTGCTCCCCCTCAGGTACATCAGGAACCGCTTCCCCCCCTCAGGTGCCTCAGGAACCAACTCCCCTCAGGTGCCTCAGGACCTGCCTCCTTTCAGGTACCCCAGGACACCTCTCCCCCTCAGTTGCCTCAGGAACTGCCTCCCCTCAGGAGCCTCAGGAATCGCCTCAGGAACCGCGTCCCCCCCTCAGGTGAGCCAGGACACCTCTCCCCAGGAGCTGTGGCTCATCCCCCTCACACTCCACCAGCCCTGCAGCTCTCCCCCCACCCCCATCTTTTAATGAGAACCTATTAATTTTTCCCTGCCTGGCTGTGAGGGAGAGGTACCTGCCCGCAGAGCAGGGAAAGCAGTGAGTTTCAGTTGTCTCCTCAGTTTAATCAGTCAGCTTGTAATCAGCAGAAGGTGGTGGTATTTAAATGTTGTTCTGAGTAATCTTCTAATAATGGCCAGGATGATTTTGCTATGTAAATATTAACAATCAAGTTTATTTGCTGATTGTTTCCCCTGCCAATTAGCAGCGTGGCTTTATTCACATCTATCTCAGCTTTTGCAGCAAAGAACAAGAGTTGCTTGCTATCTTTTCCAGATCCAGATGAAGAAAGTTACTTTTTGTAATGTACCTTAAACACAGGCCTGTACCCATAACAGTGGTTTGTTTTGTTTGTTGGTGGTTGTTTGTGGTTTTGGTTTTTTTTGTGGAAAAATTTATCACTGCCTTTCTTCAAAGTGTTAGCTATGTTTTTTTGCCTGCTGTTATCAAGATAGCCAATTTGCCTCTCAGTTTTCTTGCTTGATCCTCTGAGCACTGGTGAATTAATTATGTCAGTTTAAGAAGGTTTTTTTTAAGTTTCAGGTTATTCTGCGAGACTTCTGTTTGTCTCTGGCAAGTTAACAGGGTAATCTGGTTTTTTAAATGAAACATGAAGACTGGTAGTCAGAAGCCATTGCCTATTATCTTCATAGTTTGATTTAGGGTATGTTCCTTCTTCCCCTCCAGCTGAAGATACTGACTGAGAACAGGACCAAAAGTGGCTTTGATGGTTAGGGTCAGTAAGATAAAAGGCAAAATTAGTTATCCAGACAGTTTTATGTGTCTTAGGAACTTTCAGAGATGTTATTTTTTCCTGCTAAATCTCAGAGGTGTTTGAAGTTTCACTGATCTGGTCTCACTGTGGTTTGTCTCACAGAATCAATCTTCTCAGTGTTATTGCTCCTCATCAGTAAAGGTTCTTTTCACTAACAGCAAAAAGACCTCTGAGATGCATTTACTTCACCAAGTGAAACCAGGTTTTCAGCGTTTCTCATTACTGCAACAGAGTATTGAATGTTTTGGATTAATCAAGTTTAGCAAGCTCCAGTTTCTCCCCTGTATGCTAAGTGAAATGTAGTCGAGCTCTGTTACCTGTCAGTTTACCAATTTCAGGAAGCATCTGTTTTTCCATCCTGTTGTTTCACAGTTCCTGAGAAGGTTAACAATAAAGGTCCCTCTACCAGGGCTGTCTAGGGAGCGAATTCAATGGGAAGCATCCCCATTCCTAACATGAAAGGAACCATTCAAAGTAAACTCAACACTTTCATGAGGCCTTTTGCTACTGTTAAGGCACCAAGGACTGTTTCAGTTCTGGTAGAACTTTAGCTTTAGTGAACTGCAGTAACATGCCCTGTCTGATAATTACGAGGGTGTTGGATTCTTGCTTGCAATGATCTGCAGTATAAATTGATATGTAATTTATTTCTTGAAGTCAAAACAATGTTGCTTGTAAAATACTGAGAGTCTCCAAGATGTAAATGGAATAATGAGTTTTAGAGATGAGTTAGATATAGGAAACACAGGATGAAATTCTCTAATTTATTCTGTGGGAAGCTGGGTGAGCATCTCAGTCTCTTCTAGTCTTAAAATGCAGTGATATTTAAAATGGTTTGCTTTACTGTACAGAAAAAAACTGGGAGTTTGCTTTACTGTACCAGAAAATACAATCTGCTGTAACTGTCACAAGAATGTCATTTGCTATCCAAAGTAGCTCAAAAAAGGAAAAAGCAGAACATATGAACCATTTGCATACTCAGGCAGGTTTATTTGGACAATGCTAAAAGGAAATTTAGTAGAGCAGGTTCACATGTTAAAAATAGCAGTTGCTGAAAATGCCGTGCCCCTGAAAGATGTTGAACCAGGTCCAGAGTTTGCTCACTTGATTGAGACAGTCTTTATAGGGAAATGCAGTGGATTAAAATGAAACAAATTCCTGTGTGGGAAGGTGGCACATTGCGAATGGAAGGGCCCTTATCTGGCTTTCCAGAGCACATTATCAGCTAAAGAACACTTTATCTTGGGACACTGGGTTTGATTCTGGGCATTAGATTTTGGGTTAGAGCTGCTACCTTACCATGATTTGCTTAGTTCTTGAAGTAGACATGGTAGAGGTGAAAAGCAGGTGTGTTTGTCTTTCCAAGCAGTGTTTACAGATGCCATCAATATATTTGCATTTATTAACAGTCTGATGTCTTTGTATATAATATTTTACAAGTTTCCCCCTGACCTCTGCACAAGTCTTTTGGTACATATTTCGAATTGTTCAAAAGCAGCAGTGAAGAGAGTTTTGGGGCCTTGGAATTCTGTAGTTATCAGAATTCAGGTAAACAGCCAAGCTAATTATCAAATAATAATCAAAATAATTATCAAATTGTAGCACAGATTAGAGGACAGTCATGCTTAGAAAATGGCCAGTTCCCTCTGACCAGAGAAGAAGTGATAAGGTTCTCATATCTGGTATACTTCAGAGGCAACCAGAAATTATGAATAACACTTAACCTCTTACCAGTGTTGACTATTATTAGCCATAAGATTTGAGCACCAGGGTTCTTTACAGATGTTTATGTTGCATTGTAATGCCTCCATTATTTTTACCTTCAAATTATTATAGGATCTGCCCACGCCATCTGCTGTATTTTATTGATGCTGTAACATCATGTGTGAAAGGTTTCTTTGGATAAGAACAGAGCACAGAAGTGTAATCCTTTTTTCCCTCTAAAAAGTTTCCTCCTTTGCTAAATACTCTGTTCTAACAGAGAGCTTAGAAAAGGAGTTCAAGTCAAGTTCTTCAAAACATTTGCTAAATGTGGCTTCTAAAATCCCTCGGCTCCTACAGTCCTTTTGTTAGAGCCTGGAGCCGGCTTTTGGTTCTTCCGTGCATCTGTGCTTTGCATGTGGCTGCTGAGCCAGGCAAAGGGGGGAGAGACAGAGAGATGTGATGGAGATAGAGAACATCTGGAGAGGCCATTTCAAAGCACAAGAATGACATGGGAGTTCTCTCATGCAATCCAATTGCAGGGAGGAAATACTTCCCAGCTGACTGCTCTGGGGGAGAGGTTTGGTTATTGTCTTGTAACCAGGAGGATGTTTTCTTCTCCTCAGTGTGGTTTCTGTCTCATTGCTCAGATCAGGGGAGGTTGCAGCTGAATAAAGATGAAAGAGCTTCCTTGGTAGCTGAGGCCAAAGATGGGCTGCAGCTGAGCAGGAGCTAAACGAGCTTTTGTGCTGGGCAGTCGTTCCTGCTTTAGAGCAATAAGATCCACAAGTGACTGGTTGAGCCAGCAGCGGTTGGTGCTATTGTACCTCCTTTAGGGGATTGAAGGCAGTTTTTCCTGCACACATTAAAGGCAGCTTTCAGGCCAATTCTTTAGAATGGGCATATGGCAATATTGGGAGTTCTTTGTGTACTGCAGGCTGCTTCAGATTTGTCTCTTCCTGAAATAAAAGCAGCACGTTATCGTAGCAGCATATGTTTCAAATATAATTTCTGCCAGAGACTAGTGATTTGATGTGACTCAGTTTTCTCAAGAGGTGTCAGACTCTGTATGCTATCCTAACATGAGAGCCCAAAATTAACTTGATAAATATTTTGCTATCGTGATAGCTGGGAACAGCTCAGCTGAGATCTCGGGCTGGTCTCAAATTGAAGAAGGGGCGTGGTGAGGGGGCTGTGTCCTGCCCTGCCTGCACAGGTTTTTCCTTGCTTGGGAAAGCTGCCCTGCTGATCCCTTGGGCTGTAAATCCAGGACTGTACTGCTTTTCCTCTGGCACTGTGTTCTCAGGGGAAGGGCAAAGAAGAGACATACAGCAACACCTTTTAAAATGACAGCTGTTTATCTCACGTGCATTTCTCTGTGGGTTTAAAGGCTGGCAAAGCTTTGCTGTCCCTGCAGTCTGACTGCATTAAAAACAAACAAACAAAAATCCTAGACACACAAAACCACCAAAGACAGGAGTCTGAGGTTCAGTCTGTGTCCTGATTTACATCTTAGCTTTAGAAGTTTTTGCAGAACTCGCGAATACCCAGAAGTGTTTCTGTCCATAGCTGTGAGCTGTTTCTGCACTGTTTTTAAGGACAGTTTCCCTCATTTCTAGCTACCACAGCCTTTAAATATCGAGTCTTCACCTTCATCTGACCACTGTCTTTCCTCACTGTAGACACTGTGTGCCTTGCATTAATACATATTCTTTTACATAAATGAATTCATGTTGAGGTGATGGCTGACTTCTGAAAGATTCAGCTCACAGGCAGGCTTATGGAAAAATTCTGTTTAGGAGACAGAAGAATGACCCATTTTATAGGGCACTTATAATTTGATTATTTCAATTAGAACAAGTGCTTCTACTTCACATAGATATGATGGCAAAAAAAAAAATGACTCTGAACAGCTCCTCTATCTCTACTTCTCTATGTCTGAAAAAATATGTAAGAATATTGCTAACAGGTGACTTGTAAAGGCATTAAATTTTGGTGTGAAATGGTAAACCACAACCAAAACATCACGAATTAAGGAAAAGGGACAGAGAAGAAATCTATGGAGTAAAAAAGAGAGAAGCAAGAGAAAATACAGAAATAATTTCACAAGGGGCCTGGAGTTTGTACTAAATTACTGATAATGAGTAAGCAATGCTACTTCCCATATTTGTTGACCAATCAAATCAGATAATTCTAAAGATTTCAAGGTTTCTAATCAGAAAAACTGAACTAAGAGGTACTGACTAAATGTTGGTTTGGAGATGTGGGGCTTCTGGGACAGCATCAGGAGTCTGACAAAGCAATTCCCAAGGGCAGCCCAGGATACCATTTTCGTCCTGACTGTCATGGCCAAGCAGCAGCACACGGCTGTGCACACTCGACACACTTCTGATCCACATGTCAGATGACATTAAGATTGAAAAAAATCCATTTGATGTTTAGAGAGTGTGCTTTTAATCCCTTTGCAGTGACAGGCAAAAGTCAGGAAGGAGAGGGAAGGCCCAGCACTGTCTGAATGTCTCTCCTTCCTCAGCAAACTCTGCAGTGGGGTGTGTCCAGCTGGGACAGCACAGCCTGCACGTTAGCACCAGCTCTGCCAGCCAAAGGTGCCTTTTGCTGCTCTCTCTGTGCAAACTGAAGTCAGTTTATCTTCAGCATAATATGGTGTCTTGTCACACCTTTATTGGCTACACCTGCATTTAATGCCACTAAACGTCTGTGGAAGTTAAGCAATTTTTTTCTTGCTTGTCAGAGAAGCGTGACTCTTTCAGAACAGTGGAAAATAGGTTATTTGAATGGTTTATTTTCATAAGCTGAAGTTGTCAGGTAATCTCCAAAGAGAAAGGAAAAAAAAAAGGAGCCTTATTTTCTCATCCAGTTTCTATTCTGCAATCCCTTCACTTGTCTTTTGCCAAGTGTATTGCAGCTGGGGCTTTTCCCATACTCTTTTTCCTATGGAGTGAAAACTGAGCTCACCACTTTTCAGTCACCTAGAAATATAATTTTTTTCTTGTATTATGGACTCAAAGTTCTAGAAAGTGCTGAACTTTTGATCTGCATAAAATCAGCATATTCAAACAGTAGTAGAAGTGAAGGACAAACCTATTTTGAAAATAAATTTCACCTTGAGATTTAGGAAGAGAAATATACATGTTCTTTTAATAGCTTTATTTACACTCCTTTAAGGCATAAATAATAAAATTCCCAGTATTCAGACAAGAGCTCACACGCAAATATTCTCTAAAACATAAAGAAACATAAAGAAAAAAGCAGTACATAAAAACGAACACTGAGAGGAAAGAAGGCAAAACTGTTATCTTAATAAAATCAGGCATAGGCACAAAGCTTAGTGTAGCTGGAGAGATTTTTCTGGTTATTTTTAGGGGTTCTGTATAAAACCTTTACTATTACATCTATATTCCAGTGTATATACAGCCAATGCTTCTCTGCTGGACCTTCGAATGAGTTGCCATTTCCATTTTCCAGCACTAAGGAATAAAAAACAACAGCCCACAAGATTTTAAATAGGCAATAAACTTTGCAGGGAAGTTTCTGTGTTTGCCTTCTCCTTCAAGGTTTTAAAATGGAATTCTGAAGCACTTTTTAATATAAGCAGAATTTTTAAGTTTTCAAATCCTCAAAGCTATGGCAATAGCAGGAAAATGAATTTATACAATATTCAAAAGTGTTAGCTGAAATGTTAATCTGAAGTAATTGAAGCAACACTGGTATTGATATTTAAAATGCTTACAGTTTCTGGAAAAATTGTCTTTCTGCTGGAAAACACTGCATGCTTGGAATTGTAACCTTTCCTAGGAATGCTTTGGTTTTGTCTGAGCTTCCATCAGAAGCCAGGCAGAGAATTTCAGTAACTTTGAGGAACCAGCTTTTTTGAGGCTTAGACAGAAGAATTTTGATTTGAAAGTACTGTAGTATAGTCAAAACAAACAGAATCTGGTTTTTTGGGTTGGGTTTTTTTGGTGGTGGTTGTTGTTGTTGTTTTGTTTTTTTCCCTTGAGTTCTTCTCACTCCTTCCATGTTTAGCTTTGTCTCAAGACTGGTTTTCCCCCACCTACTCCAACAAAAGTGGAAAATTTTTATGATGAATCCTTATCATCCTGGATGGCAAATAAAAATCACTCTTGTATCTTGTTGTTGAACAGCTCCCGCTTCTACTTTCCTCTTCTAAAATGAATTTGCCCTTTATCAATTCCCAGCATAGAAAATTGCCTAAGCTTCAGCACCGCTTGCTGTTTATGTTTAATAAACCAGTTACAAGGTATTTCTTCCAAACTTCTCTTACTTGCTATAAACTCTTCACCCCAAGATGTAGAAAGAGGCTACAGAAAATCATTCATAAGCCTTTTTTAAAAAGAAAACACTCTAATATAGTCTCTATAAGGCATTTTTTTAGGCAAACAAAAATTTTGCAATGACTGTACTGTTCTGTTAAAAAATTGAAGAGAAACCTCCAAGTTAATAATGCTGTTAAGGAAATGACAAAACTGCTCTGGGGGCACTGGAAGGAGCATGAGAAACTCAAAATCTTTGAAGGGATTTCAGCAGGAAATGCTCTGGTGTGACACAGGCTACTCAATGGTCAAGGTTATGGCCTGGGTTCTAGGGAAAAATAAATTCATGGAATCCCTTCCTGCTTTTTTTCCCGTGCCTGTTCCATGTCCTACAGATTTGTGATTCCTAGGAAAAAAGTTATTTCTAAGGATTTTGATATGAACTTCTTTGTATTTTAATAACTCTCAAATTCCCAGGGCCCATTCACGAGTATTTTTAATTGTTGTAGCTGTGAGGATGCTCTTGCAGATAAGACTGAAGCATAATTTGTAGGACTACACAGGCAGAAAACCAAGCTTACTCAGTCCCAGTTTTCAGATAATATCATTCTTTGTTAGTCTGACTCCTATTTGAGCTATGTGGAGGTGACAAACACTTTTATTGCTGAAAGTTAAAGAGCATATGCTTGAATATTTGCTCTTTTACTCAGGATTTCTGTAGCAACTGTACTTTTGGAGTTTAATCTCCCATTAATAAAAGTATAAACCATTTTTTCCTTGAATGCTGAATTACTGCCTCAGATTTTATTAATCTGGATTTCTGGGAATCATAGAATGGTGTGGGTTGGAAAACTCCTTGAAGATCATATAGTTCCTGCCATAGGGACTTGGAACATAAGCCATACAAGTTTAATTTGTCTCCTAATGGATTAGTAAAAAGAAAGGAAAGCTTTTTTAATGGGAAAAAAGATCCAATCAAGCCAGATATACAGATGCTCTTTAGAGTAAGCCTTGTACAAGGAGCAGAAATAAGAGCTGAAATCTTGCCTAAACTCATAACATTAAGGTGTGAAACAATAGGAAATTGCAGATAGGACGTTTACCGGAGAGAGCAAAGCTGTGTAATTGATGGTAAAAGCAGTGAGTCAGAGATAACAGCAGTCCCAGCTTTGCACAGCTGCCCAGGGAGACAGAGCTGGGTAGGTGTGTTCCCTACCAGGGCAGTGTCTGTAGTACCTGTGGTGTAGCCTGTAGCCCAGGAAATGTGGAGCTGCTGTGGTGTGTGACTGGTCACAGCATTGCTTCAAACTATCAGTGTTGTCTTGACATCTGCCAGACTTTGAGCTGGTCTTGGCCAGCCTGGAGATTTTTTTTTAATGCTGTTTAGATGTAGCCACAATTATCCAATTCCTGGCAGATGATTATGTTGAGACAAAAGGACCATGACCTACCTCGTTTTGCCTTTTGTTTAGCTTTATAAAGACGTGCAGCATAACACTAAGCATTATTAATCTTCTTCAAACTAATGCAAAGTAACCACAAGCAGTTATTCAGTGGAGAGTGAGCTATTTGTTGGCAGAAAGCTCAAAGGTACAGCTACATGGGGATACCAGAGCTGAAAGCCAACTAACCCATGGTCAGATCCTGGTCAGCAAAGGAATGCAGCCTAATGAGCTGTGCAACACCAGTTACAGGGGTTAGAAAGAGAGCAGAAAGCGTTCACAGATGTGAAACTCAAATGTGAACTAAATTCAGTTGTAGTCCAATGAACATAGAGCAAGGTGTAGAGCATGGAGAACATACAGAGACTTGCTTGTGAAAAGGGGGAGGGAAATTTGAAAAGGAACAAAAAGCCAATTTTGAGGTGACTTTGAAAATAAATTAGTGATCTAGGCATATTTACACAATCATAAATGACACCGTTTAGTGATACATCTTTATCTTTTTCAAGTACTATATTACAAAATTTATAATTACAAGAGCCTGGTACCATTTAAGACATGAAAAATATTAATGTTGGATACCCCTATAAAACTAAGGTTTGAATTGAGCATTCTGGAGGAGTTGGCTTGAGCTAAATTTAGTTTTGGAGTTTATAGTGTTAAAAATTGACTTGAAAAACGGGTTCTGAGCTGAGGTAAAGGTGTTCCATGGGAGATTAGATTACTCGTAATCTTTTGCTCACTCGTAATCTTTTGCAGCACATGAGAGGAGTGGATTATTTGAAAGCAGACAAAGCAGGAGCCTTTGGACTTGGAATGTCCTTCCTGGGCTCTGTCTAGATGTCCTCTGCTCTGTGGCAATTGATCATATTACCTAATCCCTTCTCTCTCCTACTTTCCAGTCTATAATTCCTTCCCATATCTGTTTTTCTCCCACTTGCCTCCCTTACTTTCTCTCTCACTTGCTTTTAGCATCAATGTCCCCTTTCTTCCCCTCACTTCTCTTTGTTTGCCTTATTCCCAGCTTACTAACCTATTTTTTTTTTTTCCAAAGAAACAAGAGTAACTCCTTGATCAGTCTGCTTTGTGTTTATATTCTTTCCTTTATATTTTATCTGTTTTGGCTGCTCAGGCTCCATGCTCTTTGCTGTAAAGGGCTAATCTCATACAGTGTTTACAATACTGAGTCCTCACCCTATGCCAGCCCTGAAATATGGGTTTTATGATTACACTTGGTTACTATGGTTATTTTAAAAATAATTAGAGAGCAATTGCTTAAGGGTATATGTAAATGCTGAGTGCTTAAGTGCCAGTTTTGACTCTGAAGAAATAATTTGAATAAATGAATATTCTTTAGAATTTGAGTTGACATAGTGAATTGATCACTAATAGTCTGTGCCTTAATAATGAATGCTGTGGTTTTGAAAAAGTAATTTTAGATCCTAATTTGGAAGTAGGAACCTTGATTATCAGAAGTCAAATGTTCTCCGGAAAGCAGCTTTTGGGGTCTTGATGTACCCAAAATTGAATGCAATCAAAATTATATCTCTCTGCAAAGTCCTGGCCTACAAAATTGAATCATCTTCAGCTCCTGCTAACTTAAATATTACAATCACAGTAGGGTGTGGTTTATTTGCCAATTTCTCCCAATTCCCTCTCTAGGAATTCAAAGTTTCTTTCTTGTTCCACTGATCTATACCTTTTCCACTGGTATTGAGTTGTTGTTTCTTTACTTGCAGTGCTGTAGGTATTTCAAACAAGTGGAAGGAATTTGCTCTGTGTAGCTTGTCTGTTTAGGTACTCACTGCATGGATTCCAGCAATTCTTGGTGACCAGGGTGGTCTCTTGCTGATTCTGGGCCGCCTTGGACCACAACAACCCGTTTGAGAAGGAGCAGACAGTGATGCTTCCTGCTCAGGACAAGGTCAGGCACAGCAGCACCGTGCTGCTACAATTCCTACAAGAATGCTCATTTTATGGCAGAACTCTGGTGCTCCTGCTGGAGCTCTGCTGTTTATTTCTGCTTACTGTGAGGGCAAGTCCTAATGGATCCTGTCTCTAACCGGTGGTTCTGCAGTGTGAATGGATCACAATTGTGTTTTGGTGTTGCAGGAAATTGGAAACAGGATTGACCCAACTGGTGTGTGATCTGAGTAGGTCAGAGCAGTAGGTGCTAGGGGTTTATTTGGCACCTCTTGGAATTGGCTCTGCCCTGCGTACCTGTACTAGCCACATGCAAGTACCCCAAAACATCAAAGGATAGTTATTTGTATCCATATTAATGAATCTTTGCCAATTTCAGCTTAAAATTATGCTTTATTCACCCTTTCCTATGTAATTTATTGCATGGGGAATCTTGTCAAAATCACAAAAAGCAGCTCCTGTGAGCCTCTCTGCTTTCCCAGTGAGAGATGAAGTGATTAATGGAGGAAAGACATGAATCCCGAGTGCATGAGTTAAACTAATGGGAGCTCAGCTGTTGCACCACAAGTAAATGGGAAGAGAGACTTTTCATCTTCCTGATGCTGAAGAGTCCTGCTTCATCATCCCATTTTCTCTGCTTGTTTTCATTGCAAAATTCTCATTATCAGAAGTAGGAACTGACATCTGCTGGAGAGAGTTCTTATGGATGACTGTTTTCCTGTTAACAGAGGCAAAAATCTGATGGGGAAAAGAAGGGAGGGAATCTATATTAAGACTCTGTTTTCCCTGGACTTGAAGGGGGGAAAACTAACAATACAAATTATAAGGTTTCTTTTTCCTTTGCTGGAGGATAAATACATATGAAAAGACTAGTACTAGTTCCAGCTCTGTCCAAGGTGGTCAGATCTGCTTATGTTCTATGAATCATCTCATTTTTCTCTGAGTATCCATCTTCAGACTCCAAGACAGAATGGAAGGGTAAGTGGGACAGACAGATATTGCAGAAAGGAAAACTAAAGGCATGGAGAGGTGTGAGGAGACGTGACAGCAGAAATGAGTGGAGCAAAGATGTGTGCTGCAGTGGGGTGTGGTCAGATTGCACAGATGGCCAAGGGGGAATTACATGAAAAATGCCAGTAATTGCAAGGGGGACCTTTCAGGAAAGGGAATCTCTCAAAGCCTAGATAGCCGTAACAATAATACTGTATAATATTGAGATGACCTCGGTAATGGGATCAGAAATACCGACTTTGGGTACAGACAGTGCCCTAAGCTTAGCTGGATTTCACAGGTGGTTAACGGGGAGTTAGGTGAGAGACAGTGAAATTCACAGATAGTTGAAGGGAGCCTTTGGAGGAGTGAAATCTTACAATACCAACAGAACATGGGTAACCTTTTCAACGTGGTCGAAAGCTTAGATGACCCCGGATAATGGGATCAGGAGCAACAAACGTGGGCATAGGTGTAGCAAAATTGGAACCAACGGGAAAGGTATGCAGGAGTGGGTTTTTTCTCCGGGGAAAAAGAAAGGCAGATGCAAATGAATGGGGGAAGAATGAGGATGTGAAAAAGAGAGAGCAGTGGAGATAAAAAGGAGCGGTGAAGCGCGAGCAGGCTGCTGGTCAGCACTGCCTGCTGTCACCACGGCTAGCGCAGTCTTTAGGCTCTGTTCCCGACTGTTTCCTGTGCGAATAGGCTGTCTTTGCGTGCGTGTAGGCTCCCGGCTGACCCTGTGCCTGTGGATCTGTGCCCCTGGCGCTCCTGCCCCTGACACAGGCCTGGCCACAAAGGGGTTGCAGGAGCCCCCTGCATTGACTGGGCTGGGAGCACGCCGAGCCTGGGAGGGCACCTCCCCTGCATCCGCACGCCCTCCAGCTTCACCTTCACTTTGCACTAGGGAAAATGCCACATGGTGCGCCCAGAGGGTGGGATTTAATGTGAGTAACCGTCCCCCAGTAAATTTCCTGTCTCCTTGGACAGCGTGCTGTATGCATCGGTAGTGATTGCCGTGGCATGTTACAGAAATAGCTCCCCTCCCTCCCCTCCAGGAACTTAAATTCTTGCAGCTGGGTGCACAGTTGTGACAAGCGAGCTTCAGCTCAGCTCCTCAGGGCACGCAGCCACAGGCAGACTCATCTCGCGCTGTTGCTGTCTGCACCACGAGTCAGAAGGAGCTTGAAAGAGTTCCTGCTAAAGCCAGATTGCCTCTGGACCTCCTCTCTCAGCACTGTGGTATGGGTACGAGTCTGCGCTGTCCCCAGATAGGCTCTGACAGAACCATCTGGGTGTGCTGCAGGTGATAGGAGCTCGTGAATGAATTAGCAGTTGCCACAAGTGAGTTGGGGAGGCAGGTAAGTGTGTTATGTGAGAAATTCACGGGCAGAGAGAGGAGCTCTCCTCAACAGGAGACAGATCCTGGGGTTGGGAAAATGCAGGAGTTTGGGAGAGGATGCCACATAAACCCAGCAGAAACAGGGTATATAGATTTGGAAGCAGGTGAATCTTAGCAGTGAAAGCTTGGCAATGTCAAAGAATTTCTCTTGTAAGCCTATGTGCCTGGAGCAACAAAAATCTCATCTTCTGCATGGTTAGGATTTTCTTCCAAGCTTTTTTCTTAAAAAGTCTGAAACTTTTTCAAAATGCACATGCAAAGCACACTAAACCTCAGATCTAAAACTACTGCACTAATTGCATTTCCTCTCCTTATTTCTTTTAATTTACCTGAAGATGTTACATGATGTATTTGTTACTGGACTATCATGAAGAACTGAGGGGTTGCTAAAAGTGCCCCAGCATCTTCATTGGAGGAATGAAAGTCTTTGGCTTCTTGTGTAGAATGAGTGTTAACAGATTGAAGACCTAGTCTTGATTTATTTTGAGACTTAAAACAAAACCTATGAATGTGTTACTAGCTAAAGCCTTTTGACTGTGAACTAGAAGATAATGTGAAACAAGGTTAATATTTGCTAGTTTTATTTGGGGTTTTGGGTGAATATGAACCCTAAAGGCATTTTTACCATATATCTGATAAGATGTGCTTTTTTGTAGTAGTATTAGTTCACTACTAAAGTAATACATTTCTGTAAGTCATTAACAGACATACTTGATAGTTTTATAATGTGTTTATCTTAATTTATTTTATTAGTACTCAGAAGAGTGGCTTGTTGCCTTTGCTAGGATTACTCCACGCTTCCTGAAAGGCATGGAACAATCACTTTAGCTCATTCAGTGACACAGTGCAACTTGTTTAATGCACAAAAGAGGTGGTGACATGCAGTCTTCCTAATCATGATGTCAGTAACATAAGAGTGGCACTATAAATAAAAATGACAGTCCACTTAGATTCTTTGCATGGCTTGTCAGTTCTAATTCTCACCCACGTTTCGAAGTATTCTCACACATGTCAGGATCACAACATGCTTTGAATATCTAAAAGTATCTTTTAAAATCTATCAGAATCTAACGGAGATCAGCACTACAGTCTTACTGCATCTTGTGCCTTAAAAATCAGCTGCATAGAAAAACTGCTACCTGTGGACCTGTATTTTTCCTCATTGATTCGTACACATGGTGTTGATATAAAAATATTTAAAAAGCTATCCACCCATGTTTTACTGACTTCATAAATACTAGTGTGGCTGCAGCCCGGCTGAAAACTAGGACATTTTCTTCCCTGTCCTTGAATTTTGACCACATTATTATCATTAGAATCAATAAGATATTTTGGTTTTGGTGTTAGAGGCCTATAAAGACTGTAATTGTTATCTAGGATAATCCATGAAGCAATGTAAGTCTAGACTTCAACGGGTCTGGGGGATAAACTGGAACATATTTTTCAGAAAGAAACCCAGACTTGATTTATAAAGTCTGAATAATGGAGTTGCCAGTGCACACCTTGCTAAGGTGTTTTAGCAGCTGTTTTTTCTCAGGGGTAAAGTGTGACCTTCTTGTCATTAATTTTGCTGATGCTCCATATCTGAGCATGCTGATTGTTGCAATGATGCTGAATATTGTCTGCGAGATTAAATAAACCTTTTCAGTTGGAAAACTCAGACACTAACATTTATTGCTATATATTTTTATTTCAAAAGTAGTTCACAAAGGAAATTGATCTTTCATAATATTCTGTCTCAATTTGATTCAAAGAAATTGATGATTTCTTTTAGATGTGCCAGAGCAGCACTGGGTGACTGTGAAGTATCCTTCAGCTAAAATGAAAATCATTGCAATGTAAATTAAAAAAAGAATTGTTAAAAACTCAACATTGCACAATAGATTGTCACTTTTAAATGCACCTGTGTGCTTATGATTGACAAGTAGGATCTTATACAGGCCCTGAATTATGTTCTAAAACTGATATTGTGCTTGATATTGGAAATGACTATTCAAAACTAAAGCCTGGTAAGCATAAGTTGGTTTTCTTGTTCAAGGCTATGCTCAAACATTATTTAGTTAAGTATTTCAAACTAAATTTAGGATATAAGCATACTTATTTTAGACAAAGTTGATTCTTCATTTGTGCATGAGACTTCTGTGCAGCAAAAGTCTTACACTGTTGCTAAGTTCTTAAAAAAGAGAACTGCTCCGAGGGCTGCTGAAATCATCTTTTCTTTTTTTTTGTGTTAATATGGGAAGGTATTAATATTCCAAGATGTCTATGTAGCTTGTTTATTTACCTCTATTTAATAACTTTTACAAACCAAGTGTGTGTTTTCATCTGTTGTCTCAGAAAAAGCTCTGCATGGAGTATCAGGTGGTAACTAAGTCTCAGAAAGGAGGTAATTCCAGGCAATCCATATTTTTAATATATACTCTCTTTGATTATAACAAGAAGATATGTGTCCATAATACTTAAAATCTTCATTTCTTCTAAAACGTGTGTTAATATATCTCTTTGAGTAAACTGCAAGACAAAGAAGAAGCAGAAAAGAACTGATTTATGTTACATGTATAGTCAGACATTCGAAGTATCCATTGCCATCCTTGTTCAGGATGGTCACAGAGGTATTTTCCAGCTATCACGTCCCCACTAGTAAAATCTGGACTGCTGAATTGCGTGTTTGTGCTGTTGCTACCTTCTCTTTCTGTAAAGAGAATTTAATGAATAGTCTGGAATTGAGTATCCCACTGGTTGTGATCCCTTCTCACTGTAGTCTATATTATCTTAATGTATTAAAGATAGTTCCCCCCTGCCCCATTTATGAACTTCTGTTTTAGTTCAGAGAGGCTATTGCTATATGCAGATTGCTGTTGTGCTTTCAAGCTGCTTTTTGAGCAGCTGATACAGAGATTAAAAAGAGTAGAAGTATTTTTTATTTAATGGGTTTTCACAAAAATCGTTTGGAGCTGTCAGATTTCTTTTCTTCAGAAGTTTATAGGATAAAGTATCATAACTCCACAGTAAATATCTGTTTGGTCCATGTGTTTACCTCTAACTAGTGCTGATTTTCCCCTCCACTTTTCCTGTTTGCAGCAGGCTCTCTGGTGATTGTGGCTTAGCCCTTGCCCTGTGTCTGCTGCACCTAGGATCTCTGTTCACACTGTCAGAGGCAACCACAGAGAGCCTTTTGGAAACTGCAGTGCCTGGACCTTGAAGCAGCTCCCTACCCAGTGTATTCCCCCCAGAAAATACCACTTAGGCTTGATTTCCAGCAGTTGTGCTGGTTTCTTATTGATTTGTAGGTGAAGTTCATGGTTCCCAGCCTCATGACAGTTGTAGCACACGGTGCTGGAAGGAATAGTGAGTCACAGCATGGTTCTTTACCCACAACATGCTGCCTCCACAGCCCACTGTCTTCTGGGGAATGCCTTCTGAATAAGTAAAGAAGTGGGTTTATATTCTTTGGTTTCCAATTTGGGATACATCCAGGAGTAAAAATTCTTCAATGTTTGTTCTATATTTTCTTTTTTAAATGAATATCTTCTGCAATAACTCTATGTTCATCAGCCCATGGTGGGTAAGTGGTTATACATAAAGAACATCAGTAACCCAGAGCTGTGCAAAGCTTTGGTGATTCTGCCAGAGTTACCTTTTGCCTTCTAACTTTAGGCTATAATCTCTCCAGATCTCAGAAATGGCAGGGGTATCAAGCACAAAAAGTGTATAAGTAGGAAAGTCCAGGCTGTGATGGAAAGGAAGCAGACAATATTTTTCTTTCTGGGGCCATTAAAACAAAACAGGAATCATAACATCTGTCATGTCAGAAGGGCCTATGCTCCCAAAGATACCAATTTCATATATCTTTTCAAATTATGAAGCTTTGACTAGATGAAATTGGTCAATAGCACCTGACTGCACCTCAGAGCAGTCACTTATGAGCCTACTTCATAGCACTTTCTCTGTTTCAGCTGGCCACAGTGTTTTTAATTTCCTGACCTGAACTGGCACTTGGCATTGCAGAGTGCTGCTAACTCTCAAACCAGTCCCTCACTTACTTAATTTAATTTCTAACTTTTAATACTGTAATTATCCTGAGGATATCAGAGTGACTAATTTGCAGAGACAAATGGGCTTCTTTTTTGAATGCAATCATTCAAGTCTCTCAGCATACAGGGATGTTCAGGATACAATGCAAGGAGAGTAATACATTCTGCCAGCAGTGGCATTTGATAGAAAATTGGAGGACATATTTAATAAAAATCAATATTTTTTTGATGTCACTTGCTAATACAGCCAACAAAGCTAATATGGTGTTAGAAATTACTTGGAAGTAATGAAGAAGAAAACAGAAAATAGCTGTCATGTTATTTTATACATTTGTGAATGTCTGCTTACTTCACCAGCTCAAAATGTTCAAAAAATTGGTATGTAGCATAGACCTGTTAAGTGCAGAAAGAACAATAAAGCAGAAGAACATGTGGAATTGCTCCACTGCTAAAACAGATTAAGCATTTGCAGAATTTCTAGCTTGCGAAAAAAAAACATTACCGGAGGGCAAATAATGCAATGTTATGAGCTGCCTGGAGAGAGTGAATAGAGAATAATTATTTACTATTTCTCTCTGTAAAAGATCTAAGGAAGATGAAAGAAATGCAGGAGACTGATGAAAACTGGCAAAATACAGCATGTGCTTCTGCTCTGGTTCCAGTCAGGATTCAGGCTGTGGGATAGGTGCTGTAATATTCTGCTCCCACTGTGAGGCAGAGAAGTGATACAGTCCTCAATTTATACCAGCCCTTAGGAGCTGAACACCCACAATCATGGGGGGAATTTCAGACAGTGCAATCCTTTTAATCTAGTTCTTCCTAAATTCTTCTTTAGAACCTTAGTTTATTATTCTTCTTTGTGTTTTGAAGAAGCAACACCCCTCCAAAAATTCTTCATGTGAAAAGAGAAGGTTTTTTGTTTTTTTTTTTTTTTTTTTTTTTAAAAAAAAAAAAAAAAAAAAATTAGGTCAGCATGACCACAAAGCTGAGCCTTTCAGCCAGGTCATTTTAAGTCATCAGTTGAGGTTATTCAAGCACTGTGCTTTTTGCAGGAGGCAGAATCAACTGCTATTCCCACTGTTTATGGCTTGGCACAAACATCTGTGAACAAAGCTGCTTGTATTATTCTGGTCTCATCTCTGGCAGCACCTTGTTTGCTCAGGTTGTTGGACTGCTCTGACTGTAATTGTCTGAATATTATGAAAAGCGGGGTTTTAATAATTAACTACCTTTATTTACAGGGGTACCTGCGTGGTATAAAATCTACTGCTGAAATGTGCTGTAATCTGTAGTACTGTGACTTTGTACCACTGAATGCCTGAAATTGGCCTAGAGCTCTAAAAATGAGTTTTAAATGTACGAGGGGAAAGATAGCTCAGGGAAATTTTAGAGTAGATGAAAACCGTGTTTGTTGCTAGCTATTTAAGCCAAGACATCTATTTATATGTCTTATTTGTGTCCTGGGGGAACGAATTCTGTTTGCAGCCTCATTTTTTGTCTCTGAGTTACGAGGCTTCTTTGCTGCGAGTACTCTCTGTAGTTACACCAACTCAGAGCATTGTGAAGTTCCCTGGCACATTTTGGAGTAGCTTTATATTTGTTTTATTTTCATGTGACAGTGTCTATTATCTTAAAGAGGGTAGGAGAAAAACTAGAAATTGTTGTTTACTGGCATCAGCTCGGTCTCACCTAAATTCATCATGAGGGACCTCTATTTTTGTGCAGAATCTCTGCCCGGGGACTCCAGAGTCAGAGTCTCTAAGGGTAAAGAAGGGACTGGCTTGCCCCAGTGAAAATGTATGTAAGCACTAAAAGTCAGGAAATCATCGAGAGAGGTGAATTTTGCTGACAGAGCTTAAGTCAAGTCATATTTTAAGCACAATCAACACAAGGCATTTCCATTCGATGCTTGATTGTCTCTTGGGATCTCTCTTCTTTGTACAAGAACGTGAGCTAGAATGATTCTACAATGATACTAACACCATTCAGAAAAGAATGCCTAAAAGATAGTTTTTCTGAGCTTTCTTTTTTTGTAAAGCAGCGATGTGGAGGAGGATGGTAATCTGCATGGTTAAGAAGAAACCAGTTTTGATCTCAGTGTAAAGTTTTGGTGCCAAGTAGAAATCAAAAATCTAAATTAGAAAATGCAGCTATTACTAAGTGAATATAGCAGGAAAAGCAAGGAAAAGAGCATGAGAGAGAATTAGATACATTTATGATAACAGTCTGTTTTGATAATATGATAATTAACTGTCATATATAGATATATGTACTGATAATCATTGATATACTGATGTATAGATCTACACACACTGATAATTACTGATATGTAGAGGTTATTATCAAAACAGTAGTTAGATGTGTTTGAACTTTGAGTCTGACTGGGTTATTGACCTCACACTGATTTAACTGAAAGTATAAACCTTTGTGAATTGGACTAAGAAGTGTAGTTCTGTTAAATAAGAAAAACTATGTAAAAGACACAGTTTTTTGAATACTGGGGAGGGGATATGACTAGAAGTGGATATAGATCTGTGATATTCTATTGATGATGCTTCTCAAACCTGTGAGCAACTTGTTGCTTATAAGATCACATGACATTGTGTCTGCACAGCCCACAGATCAAGACTGAGCATCCTCAAGCTTGTTTTTTTTCAGACTGTGGATAAAAAAGTGTTAGAAACTGTTTTAGTAGATCCTCTAACAGAGAAGGTCTAATTTACAAATAGATTCCCTGACGCAGCAAAGGACTGAAGTATATGCTTTAAACGTGTAAATATTTTCCTCCTGAAATTCAAATTTAGTAAAGATATTGGACACATTATTTAGAATTAAGATCATAGTGAGTTTGTTCCTTCCTCTGTTTCTTATGTTGTTGCTTTATTTGCACTGCAGAGGTAGTCTCTTGATCAAAATTTGACATTAAATCTCCCTTCTTCTCCTTTCCTATTTTTTGATCCCTCAAATCACTTGAGTAAAAAAAAAAAAACAAGTAAGGAAAGGGAAACAAAGTAGTAGCAAGTATTTCAAGGTTACTTTGGCATCCTAAATCACTGAACAGTTGAAGATGGCACTACAGTTTTGTTTGAACTCTGGCAGTGTATTTCAAGGCATTATTATTTTTCTAAGAAAAAGAAGGAGACAAAGGGAAAGAAAAGAAGATATCTGGGCTATAACAACACTCTCTACTTAATTCTGTATTTCACTTGCTCTCTCTGACCCTGGTAGAGAAATCTTCCTCTGAAGTTTCTAGTCATGCTGTCTTCATTTTCACTTTAAAGTCATCTTTTATCACCATAACAATAACAGCATCCATGAAGTACATTAGTAAACTGAGAAAAAAATTAATTGCTTCATCCCTTGAGATGGGCAATAAAAATGCTGTTGCATTTTACTTTTCCCCCAGGAATTCAGACCCTCTATGTCATACAGCTGAAAAGGATGTCTCTGCTAATTATAAATTTCTGGAGGGGGCTGAAGAGAGTGGCCTGAAGTCCACGTGGTGAGGACTTTGCCTTGTGTTCTCCCAAGTGTGGCCTCATTTGAGAAAGAGTTTATAAAACAAGTTGCTGGACGTTTATAGAGGAGAGTAAGAAAAGGCAATATGATATCTGAAGAGAGGAAGCTGTTCATATGCAGCCCACATAAACAGCTTGCAGCAAGCTTTTGTAAGCTCCTCTTTAATTGGAACCTGCTAGGACAGCCTTTTCATAAACCTAATTGTACATGGATGCAAGATTGAATCTCAGTCACACAACAGGAACAAATGACAAAAGGAATTTGTATTTTCTTCTGAAAGTTTGAAATATCTGTTATGGCATGACAAATGTAAATGTGTGTTGATGAGGAGGCAAAATGACTGTGCTTGACAATTAATTTTAGTTGCTGGAAATAACTGACCTCTGAAGCATTAAAAACTGTTTATTAAATACAGAAAAAGGATATCATCAATTTCCCTTCATTCTGCTGTGGAAATTAACACAATCTCTTGCAGTTTAGGTGAACTCAATTGCTACCATATAGAGGCTTTTTGTTCAAGATAATTTCCTCTGTATGTTATGTGTCCACTGCTTCAGTGAAAAGAATAGAGCTGAAAAGCAACATGCAATGATGTATAGATTTCATATTTGTGTAAAAATGAGCGATCTGCTTCCTTACTCTGAAGAGGTAATTTTACCCACATCTTTACCACTGTGCAAGTGTTTGACCCTTTACTTCTCAATAGCATTATTAATCATATCATAATAAAACCTTCACTCAGGCAAGTCCACCACTTTTTTGGGGAAAGTTATTTTGGCAGATTAATTTTTTGCCCATCTGTGTTTCTGTGTGTGGGCTGTAAATATTGTCAGTGTCTTAAGGCTTTGCAAAAAAAAAAAAACAAAAAAAGAGGAAAAAAATAAACAGCTCTTTGATTTTGTTTCATTTAAGATTGCTTTATGGCCCATTAAATCAGATTGCTGGTTGCTACTGAGGATGCTGCAGTCTGCATTTACATGGCTCAACTGTAGCTTGATTATAGCTGCTGTATTTCGTGCTACTGCCTTGTTCCATACATTAATCCAGGCTAAGGTTTAAAGCATGCAGACAAGACTAATTCCCATTCACCTATCTCTATAATCGATTATCTAAGGATTTTGGTCATAACAGAACTACGCAGCGAGATCTCAAATTTTGGGACTGCTCTCCAAGAGCTGTTTCTGGTTTTGTTTGTGTGGGTTGATTTGTTGTTGTGACTCTATTTGTTTGTTTGTTTAGGTTTTGTTAGTTTGGTTTGGTTTTTTGTGTTTGTTTTGGGTTTTCTTTCCCCTGCTGTTTTCAAGAGGCTTTTCTGCATGAGTAACAAACTAAAGGGAGAAAAATGAGCATCTGAACCTGGATCATGCTCAAAGCTTTATTGATGGAGGCACTTTTGTTGGCCTGCACTCCTTGCTGTGTTTTTCTTTGGGGGGAATTTCTTTATGCATCATATTAGTTCACCTAAGAGTGGGCTTTTCAGCTCTTGAAAAAATGCTTAGATAATGATGCAATCTTGTGCACAGGTGACTCAAATTCAAGAATTTCCAGCAATCTGTTTATCCTAATAGTGTAAACCAGTGTGAGATCACAATAGACAAGTAAGTGTTAGTGAAAAACTGTCTTTGTAAAGCAGGCATGCAGATTGTCGTTTTAGAGGGGACATGTGTGTGATGCTATTAAGTTGGAAATGACTGAATTTACTTTTATGGTGCCTTAGATGTAGGAATAAACCTGATGTTAAGAATTAGAAAATGTTGTGTTGGTTTAAAGTCACCATAAGATACTGGATGCTGGAGTAAAATTACTTTCGCTGTGATATCTCCAGAGAAACTTGTCTGAAAGGAAATGATGAAGGTGGTTCTTTGCTGAAAGGCTTTGTATCATCTCACTACTGGCTGCACCTCTGTGAGTCCCATAACACATTTTATGTATTTATTACCCCTGGGTTCCTTGCCTGGCTTTCTAACTGGTGTGTTTTGTGATCATTCATGCTGGGTTACATCAGTTTTACTGTGTTGCCTCAGTCAATGAGATGTGAACTCGCAAAACCTGCTGTAAAAGGAGCTGGACATTTTAGGATAAAATATTTGCTATACATGTCTAGAGATTTGAGGAAAAAACGGTTTTCTTTTTTCCTCAGGAAATTCTGAGGTTTTTGTGTCTAAAAGACAAATCTGGAGGTCCCCTTATTACTGAAGTATGTCCAGAGTATAGGAGCAAAAAACCCCAGATGATATCTCTTTATGTAATTAAATGTATTTCTAACTGATATTGTGTCTGAATGCAAATGAGACAAGGATGTAACAGGATGTAGAGAGAGTTGTTACAAATTCTATGCAGAAACATGAGAAAAAAAGGTGAAATGGAACTTTCTCTTTATTCTTACCTTGCTTTCCTGCTAATTTTTACTCTTTGATTACTTCAAACTCCATATCCTGTTCTGGTAGGAAATTTCAAACTCTCCTCTGGGAGGAAATATGACCTCTGAGAGAGATTTAGATTGGATACCCATACTGGATTTTATTTCAGAAAATGTATGTTTTTCAACTTTAAAATTATTGGAGTGCAGGTAAATCTAAAAATTCTGTTGAGTTTATAACACTCTCCTGAGTCTGTGTAATTCTACACCACAATTTTATTCCTTTTTTACATAGTGGGAATAAAAATAGCTCTTTTTCTTTGTTAAAAACAAGTTTGATAGCAAAGAGAAGGAAGAGGCTTCTGTTTCATCATTAATAATCAAGCAGAAAGTGCTGCTTTAGAAACACCAAGAGGCGTGAAAGGTGCTTACAGATATTCCCTTGGCTTGGAAAGAGAGTAAACCTCTATCCATATTTCTTCCCCTCCCTTCTCATATTCAGGATGACAGTCTCATCATAATGTGGTTGGGAAATTTTGTCATAATCAGAGAAACTCATCTCGTGGCTTGAACCTTTCATGAATATATATTTGCTTTCCAGTGGAAATTTCTGTTTCTCGTCAAAAAGAGTTAACGATATTAAAGATCCTTTTCTGACACCTTGATACCTTTGTTCTCTTCCTATTGTAAAATGCATTTTGTTAGCATACTAATGTTATCCTGAGCTGACCTTGTAAGACCAGGATCTTGAAATTTGTCAGTACAAGGCTGGCCTTCATGCAGGGCTGAGAAAAAAAGAAATTAGCCTCTAGCCAATGCTAGCTTATTTTAGTAAAATTAGTTTTTGAAGTCAATCTTTTTTCCAGAGCTGTCTTTTTTCCTATGAAAGATTAGGAACTGGTTTCTGTATTGGTCATGTTGATTTAGTACTTCACTTGAGTTTAACATTAAGAAAACCTCAAAGACTTTCACTTGCATCTTAATTTTTGTTTTGAGCTAGAACAATTCTGAAACAGGTTACTCAGCATTTGCTCATCAGACTGCAGTTCTCTTGAGGTTCCTGGCACTTGGCTGAGATCGTGACTTATGGAACTAAGTTAAAAAATTCAGTAGAACCCAAGATTTTATCTGATTTTAGGAACAGTTTCAGAAAAAAGAGGCTCATTTGTGAGACATTGCAACATTGTAAACCCAATCCTTTTTCTAATTCAGAAAAAATCTGAAAATTCTGTAAATTTTTATTAACACAAATACCAAAATTAAGAAACTAAAACTATTAAAAAATGTTTCATTTTTAATAGCATCAAATGTTAAAACCTTTTTCTAGATAAAACTTTTTTTTGTTCTGTTGGAGTGAGTGACTTTCATGGGGGAAAATATTTAAAGATAAATTAGTTTCCTCTAACACACTTATATTTAAAACATGATAGCAGATTTTGAATATTTCCATAATGTTACATTTTTATAAGCTGAGATACTCCTTTTCTGGTTATTGCATAGGAACAATAATGTGGAAAGAAGTGTGTATTGGCTCACTGATTTATTTTAGAAATAACTAGACACAGCTACATAGTAATTCTGTCTTCCTAATATTTTCTTTGCCTTTCTTGCACTGTGTCATTCTATCAATATTCATTTCTCATACATAGCTTTTTGTCCATTCTGTTTGATTCTTGCTGATCTTGTAGTGGCTGCATCTCTATCATGTGATAAATAATTTTCAGCCTATTAGCTTTCATTTTCAGAGTATAATCATAACTTAAAATAGGAACAGTGCTCATTATCTTATCTTCCTCACACTTGTAAACAAAATATATTGAAGTTATATTGAAGTAATTTCATTATCCCTAAGTAAATTTACTGTTGTTTTAAAACCTTATTTTTAAGCCCTATTCTTGTTTTCTTTTCTTACCAAGTTAATTTACATAACAATTTTATGTAGCTCTCATAGAGGTGGTTCACATGGTAAAGGTAACCTTATTCAACACAAGTGCTGAGGGCTGCCCAGGAAGGAATGTTGTGAAAAGCAAATTGCATCATGATCAGTAGAGGTCAATGGAGCTTTGTGAAGTCAGCCTACTAACATTTTGCTTAGAACTCATCAGAGTTCTAGAACTCAAGAAAGACTTGTAAATTAATATTTATTAATGTCAAACTTTCATATTTTATTCATGTTTTAGTCTATGAATGTAGGAATATGATTCAAATTTTCTTGCAGAATAGTAATCAGCCAACAACGTAGCTAAAGCTGTCATAAAGTTGGCCCAAAACAACTTTTGATGTTAGTACAATTTCCATATAACCTTTTCAGAATTATCAGTACTGTGATATTAGTAATTTATATAAAATCTATTTCTGTGACAACTGAGAGGAAAGAAGAAAAAGAAGCCAAGCTTGGAAATAAACTTTTTAAAAAAGATATTATTTTATTTCCTAAGAATATCAGGAAAGAATCACAGTTGTGTGACCTCCCAGGTTTGTTGATCACTTGGAAAAGGATTCAAATGAGCTGACACAGGGGAATAAAAATCTGGCTACTGTAAATTACTGTTTAAAAATACCTTGTCTTTCAGAAAGAATATATATAAAATGTTATTCGCAAAGGTAAGTAAATTTGCCCAACGGCAAGTTAAAAACAGCCCAAACACAACCTCTCTCCCCAGTAATGATAAAGTTTGCCTATTCTAATATGAATTTATAGTGTGTTGTGACCACTATTATATAGAAATTCATTAATATAAATATCTAGTAATAGGTGAAGTGCAGGGCTTTCAGCTGGAAGAGACATAGGATGAAAAATAAAAATTATTATGATGCTATGTTAAAAAAAAAAGGTATTGTGCTTTAAGGCATTAATTTACCCTTTCCAGTGAGCTGCAGGTTGCCCCTCTGGCTGTACACAGGCCTGTGCCCTTTGGAATAGGTAACACGAATCCTGATGGCTCCAAGGTCTGTACTGCACTTCAGTTGAAACAAATAAGTTGTTTCCAAGTTCCAAGAGACCTTAATTTTCATGATCTATAAAAATAATTGTGACTTCAGGTATTTACATTGAGATGAATCAGGTTATGAGATTAGTAGTTCTTTATTGTATTTTATTTAAGGAAGCTCAAATCTTGGCTACTGAGTAAACACAAGCGTTATATGCAGACTGTTGATGCCCGACATGAAATGCAAGACTGTGCTCAGAGGAAAATTAAAATGAAGGGAGTTTGTATCAGCAATCCAGAAGGTAAGAGTCCCTTTAATCTCCGAAGCCTTTCTCTTAAACTGGCAATTTGTGCTTCTTAGCAATTAGTGTGGTTGGTATTTGTTGTGTGTACTGATTCATAGCAGTGTGCTTGATGGTAATTCTCCCACTCATGGTTTGAGCTCAAAAGAACAAGCATGGTTAAGAAAAAGGGGTTACTGTTTTCTCTGAATCTGTTAAAATTTGGATTTTGTTAGAATTAAGTTTATTTAAAGAATGAAGATTCATTGACTTCTGAAAGAAAGAGAAGATACCCACTTAATATTCTGTGAGAATCCAATGGATCTGTTGGGAAGCCTTTGCAAATTCAGATCTAGGGCTTCCTGTCAGAAGAGGGCACATAGCATAACTTTTCCACAGTATGCTCTCATGATTTCTTAGGAAGTTATTTACCTGGCAAGATCAACTCTCAGAGGTTGTCTTTGAAGATTTTCCAGAAATCCAGGCTGCCTCTGTCAACTTGATCTGCCTTTCAGAACAATAGACTCTTTCAAGTAATTCCAATGCCATGGTTTTGACAACAACTTATTCCTTTCAGTCTCCAAATATCCATGGGTCAAATATGATGTTTTTAATTTGCTACCCCTTTTCCCAGTAAGCCTGCCAGGCTTTCTGACAGATCCATTCTCTGTACCATCTGAGACCCTTCTCAAAATTTGGCGTTACATTTGCTGTGACTGAGAAGCAGTTTTAATGAAAAGGTTATTTTCAGTTCTGAGATTTCATCTTTGAGTTCCTTTAGGTGTCTTAGATGAGTAGTGTATGGTTCAAACAACTTATTGTGTTTTCTGTTGGAAAGTCACAGATGAAAAGAATTATTCAATTAAAATATGTTTTTCATTATCATGGATCCAGATAATGCATTACTGAAGAGAATAGGAATTTAGGCAGTAAATCTAGAAGTATTTAAGAGGAAAATGTTACTCAATTAATGTAAAGAAATTTGAAGTGAAATGCCAGTATTGGGGTCTGTGACAAGAAGGAATAGTGCCAAATTGCATAAAGGGAACTGTAGTACAATAAGAATTTGTTGGATTTCAAAGGGCAGTTTGTTCTGTCCTCGAAGGTATTTAACAACAGGGTAGGCTGGGGATATCACAGGTACATCTGATCTTTCTTAAAGAAGAGGGAGCAGTCTCTGTCATTGCTGTGGAAAGTGCTGTGAATGGATGTAAAACCTTAAAAAACGATCTGTGGAACTGCATAAAGATGTGGAATGTACACACAAAGCAGGGCAGTGGCTGGAGGCCTGTGGCACAGCAGAGCAGGAATGAAGCTGCTGGCTGGTGCCAATACCTGGCTGCTGTGTCATGATAATAATACCAAAATCTATGCTATTGTAAAAGCAATAAAATTGTATGGACTGATATGCGAAATACTGATTTATCTCACTTTCTCAGCCTCCAGACAACATGAGATATGTGCAGTATGGCTGTAGCTCTTCCCAACCGTGTTCCCCCAAAAAATAAAATTACATGATTCATCAAGCCAGTTGCAAAGCTTGAGTGTAGATTACTTTTTGAGGTGGTCACTATTTTCTGTAAGTCTGTTACAAAGAACTAGACAATTAACCTGGTCACCTGTTTTTTGATTATACATTTCCACATCTTTCTGACAACAATATGCGAAATTCCCCATAGGATTATTTTCCGTTTTGAAGAAGTTGCTGTTTCAACACCTTTTATTAATGTGTCCACTTTTTCTTCTTTATCGATAGTTTTTGAATTCTGACTTGAACTGGACCCATAATTAAGGTCTGATTATGAGGTAGGTGGAATAATCTGTGGTGAATTAGTCTGTCTTTGTCCTATCATTCCTTCCTGCTGGATGAATGCTTGGGTCACCCACACAAACTAGGGAATCTAAATGCATAATTTTCCTTTTGCTGAGTTTAAGATCTGCACCCAACAGTTCAAATCCAGTAATAGTCAGATTCTCACAACATTATTTTGAGCATATTAGTGGGTAACTACAACTCTGTGTATATTTATATATATATGTTAGTGTTGATAATTGTCTTACTCTGAAAAGGAGTAATTTCTTCTGTGAACCTTACAGGAAGCTTATATATAAAATAATTTTAAACACTGAGAAAGAAATGTTCCTTTTTTTTTTTTGCTTTTTAAACCCAAGGAAAGCAAAAAACCCTCAGTCACCGTAAGCCCTAGCTCCCTTTTAGCGTGCTGAATACTATCACAAGACATAGAAAGAGATGTATTTTTAATGCCTAGATGGGACTCTAGTAACTCCTAGAAACCTTCAACAAAGCACTTTTTTGTTGTCCTTTTTGGCTCCATTAAAATCCATAAGCTCCTCTTTTGCAAGCAGATCAGTCCAGACACTGTCCTGAATTTAGGCTGCCTCACAACTTACAAGGGCATCTTCCCATGGCTGTTACACTATGGATAATTGGAGCCTCTTTGCTTATCTATAATTGCAAGAGAGAATTTGCTGGGACGAGGGCAGAGTTAGAGTTTATGATACAGTTGCTGCTACCAGAGGCAGCCTGGTGAGAGGTACTGACAAAAAGAAAAAGGATGGTGCACTAAACCAACATTCCTAGGTGCCATAATTATTTCAAAGTTAGCAAAAGAGTGTAATAGTGATGGGATATTTATGTGTAGAAGATAGGAAAATTTCACCCTCTGTGATCAGACAGTCACTCTCTCTGTAAAGAGCAATTTCCAGGTACAAGCAGGCCTTCAGAATTTAACAGTAATGTCAAATTTAGTGTCTTTCTATAGAAATACTATTTCAGTTGTAATGCATGTCATTCTCCAGCTAATTGCTGTCCTGTGTTCCCCATACTATAGATAACCAGCCATGACTTTCTGAACTGTATTTGAGAGGTGAAACTTCCTGATGCAGCAAGATATTTCTGCATAAATGCACTATTTCAATACAGATTTTACTGGAGACATTTCTTAAATTCAGAAAGGGAGTAATGATAACACAAAGGCAGACTAATTCCCTGTGAAAGGGATCTGTAGTAGGATCTGCTTCTAACTCATTTAGAATAGAGACTTCAATGTCAATCTCTGACTGCCTTATCCTCAGGGCACTAGAGTTAAGGTGAACTTTCAAGAGGTGGTTGATGGTCCATGACTGAGAATAGAGCTGGACTTCTTTTCTCTCCTGCTTCTGTGAACCTAATCTGTTATGTGAGCTCTAGTGCTCAGCGGATTCCTTAGAGAGTGTGCTGGTCTTCCTAAGCTAGAAGAAAAAGACATGAAAAAAATATTAGGTGAAAGGGATTACTGAGAAGCCAGATGAGTCCCAAAATGCTGCAAAGAAAAAGGAGGCAATTCAGGCCTGGAAAGATTGGGGCAGTGAGTTTGCATCAGCAAATCATTGGACCAAATGTGAGATATCATAAAAAAAAAAAATCTGCTGATCTCTTTCATGCAGTATCTCCTCTCAGCATGACCTTATTTTTTATAAATAAACAAGTATTACTCTGAAAAATTGTTGGTAAGAGAAGCTGATTGATAGACTTAATTTTTATTATATTTTTATATTATCTTGGCTCTGTTCCAATAAAAGAAACAATTGTGTGTGTTTCAGATGTATTCTTCCTTATCCTCCCAGCAGCAGGGCCAGTTCAGTGTAGGAAAATACTGCTTTCTGAGCTACTTAGATGATTTTGGCCTATAAATAGGTTCTGAATACATGTGAAATACCATAAGAGTGGTGTATAAAATGGCATCAATTTCTCTCATTCCTTCTCTCAAAATTCACAACATTCAAACGTTTCACATCATTCTGTCTTAATGCAAAACTGTTTTACTGTCATATTCCTTCTTTTCAACATATCATTTCCAAATACATTCTTGCATCTGCATTTTTGCCTTTTTTTCCAAAATACCTTGAGAATCATTTATGATCTCATCTAGAATGTCACTTGTTTATACGAGACTGCTTGCTGACCTAGCTTTTTCTAATTCTTCTTAGATGTTGAATAAGAAAATGCATTTTTTCTTTCATTTATAATTTTCAGTATTGTCCAAGGGTGGGCACAGAAGCAGAACCACACCACCGAAGGTTTAGAGCAACAGAGGAGGTTAAACTAAATTATTTGAGGAGGAATAAGCTGAAGCAGGGTACCTGACGAGGAGCTGGGTTAGAAATAAAGTCACCTACTACTGATACAGTTAAAATGGCAAAGTCCTTTATTCTGTTGTGCACTTGGTTTAAATATGGTAAAATAGATTACATTCCATTCTTGAATAAGATTCTGCCTAATTAGTTCCCTGTCTTGTCTATAAAACATTCTATAATTGGTATAATTTACAAAAACAGAGATTAGGTTATTTTTATCTTCACACCTACATTCTTTCTACGTTGTTTCAAGGTTTCAGGCCTTTGCAGGCTTCAGTTAGGCCACAGCTAGGCCAAACCTAGAGTTGTCCAAATTCCTAATCAATAAAACGTCTCTCTACAATAAGCTGTTGAAGTAGAAATGCTCTCCTGAATCGAACTGGAGATATTTTCAGTCTGCCTATTTAGATGATTGTCACAGTTGAGACAGACAGGACATCTTTTCTTCGTGCAGCAATAGCCAGTTATTATTGTTCCTAATTGTTATGCTTTTCTAAAAGCATCGTGTTTAATTTTAATTGGTAGCAACTTGTTGCTACCCAGGTCACTGGTTAGTAGTTGCTAGTGCACGTGATCGCCAAAGATTTTCTTCCCTGAAGATGTTCACATTCTTTTCTTGTGGGTACAGGATGGTTCTCACAGGCACAGATTCTTTTTCCCAGGAGTGCAGGCTGGTTTTCACCTAAGGACTTTGGCTGCTGTTAAGCCAGGTAACAGGCCTGAACCATGATTGTACAAGGCCTTTCTTTTGTAAGGTTTTACGTCTATGTGCAGCAGGTGATGGTGTCAGTGACTCTGTCTCCCCTGGCCATTACTGTAGACAGTTTATCAAGACATTGCAGAGGAAATGCTGAGGTCAGGACAGCAGTGAATGTAAAGGGAGCGTGGAGGGATGGGCTCTTTCAGCCCTGTTCCCTCAACAGCAGTTTGTACTGATCCCTGCTCCGCTGCCTGAGCTAGAGACAGAAATGTTTGCATTTTACTAATTTGGTTATGTTTTAATATTTCTGAGTCCTATTCTGCTATGAAAAGCATGACTGCTTCATTCACTAGAACACATGCAGATACAGACAGGTGTGATCTAAAGTGTTTAGCGCAGAACCTGCAATCTCAGACAGGGTTCTTTTGCTGGGCAATGTCTGTTTCATTTGCTGATTTGGTGATGCTTTGATGTACAGATCACAGTGGTATGAGAGACCTGAGAAACATGAGGCTGTTGGAGGATGGGACCCCAAGAAATTTGTTGGAACAAGGGCTGAATGATTTGGGCCACTTCCTTTCAAATATAATCGCTACATTTGAAAAAAAAAAAACAAACCAAAACAGAACACACAAAAAACCAAAGGCAATTTTTGCATACTCTATGTGTCAAATTATCTTAACACATAACAGAAAACATGTAAGTGAAATAGTGCAGCCTTAGGATTGATAGGAAATCAATAGTCAGCTGATGAAGAGAGAACCACTTTTCAGCAGCCACAGAATGAACATAGCTAGAAACACATTATGGCTGTTGTAAACTAGTTAACACAGATTATAAAAGAGCTACTCTTCTTAAAACCTAATGTTGCTGTGTATAGTGTTTTTTTAAAATGTGGTCTGCTTTCGAGTCAGGTAATTAAAATAAATAATAAACCAGTAGTTAATTGTCCATAGTGGCCACTAATGGAGGGATTTCCACTTTAATTATTAATAGCATGCTCTTTGCTCATCATCCTGACTATATTTTCCTTCCTGGTTTTCCTTCGTTTCTCTTGCCACCTTAATTTTTATGCATTTTTAATAGAAAGCACAAATTTTCTTAGTCTCTTTGTAGTTATCTCCATATAATGATGCTATTTCTTATCCATCTCTTCCAGCAGAGCAATTTCTATTGCTGACTTTTCTTTGTATTCAATGATAGTTGTTGCAACTATTTTCTGGCAGGTAATTACCACAGATGTCATGGATGACTCTTCCTTTTTTCAGCATTATGTGTTTCAAAGAGTTCTGCATTATAAAATACTTTATTTGTGGACTTCACTAGGTCCTATGACAGATCTCCAGAACTATAATTTACAGCTTGTGTGCTGGAAATTTCCACTGGGCTTCTCTTGGCCTTCTCTGCGAAGCCAGAGCATTGAGACAAGGGAATAAAAAGGATAACAAAATGGGAAGGTTCTTTTTATTATTTTAATCCAGAAGAGTTCAGTGCTGGGTTTACAAGTGCAGACTACTACACATTACTGTGGAAGTGATTGCACTTGGCAGGGTGAAGGACGACAAAAAACTTCCCCACTTTGTATATTTCCATAAATAGCAAACCAGATAACTGATTCTGTATTTCATGTTTGTGACTTTCCTCCAGCTTTTGATGCCTGTGTAGGAAGCTGTGTGCATGCTGACTGTAGAAGACAAAAATGTGTGCTTCCTCTGTGGTGGAACCAAGTGGGCATTGGAGGTTGTCCTGATTGTTTTAGTTTGTTTCTTGAGGTGTTCTTTGGAATAGGGTGCTCATAGTTCACATCCTTGGAAACTTTTAGAGATTAGTGGAGTAAGCAGAACACTTGTGCTTTCTTGAGGCCGTGGTGTGAATCAAGTGACTCTGCTCTTGCAACACATGTTATCCAGTGGCCTTCCTGGTGGTCTGGAACACCACACCTGTAAGGGGATCCTAAATGGCAACCATTTCTCCAGGCTGCGTCATTTCATGAGCATACGTATTTAGAGGAGTGCCAGCTTAAGCTGAATTTGTATCTGCATGCATGGTTTGACCTTCTGAGCTGTGCTAGTATAGTTATCTTTGCTGCTGGACTTAAACAGATATGGGGAAATTTTGGGGTTGGTGTAAACAAGCCAGAGAAAAATGTTATTCCAGATCTGCTCTATATCTGTATTCATTGCACAACCACACAAATTTTTGTTTGAGTGAGAAGTAGGGAAGAATATACTTGTGGGGTGGGAATTGAAATGATGTTTACAGGTGCTGTAGCTGAAACAAAAGCTGGTAAAATTGCAGTTTTTAGACATGACTAAAGGGTGATGCATTATGTGCTCTGATAATTGCGCTTGCCCCTTTGGGCTCCTTTGGTGGTCTGTTGTCCACAACCAGGAGTCAAGTGGTTTTGCACAGCTGTTGTGAAAAAGCCACAGATAAAAGTTTCTTTCTTTTATGTATTGAGTAGTCTCTACCTGTGTTCTTAGTGTTACAGGTCACTGATACTACAGTACCTTTGTGCCAAGCCCCTTCATTTACACCGGAGTAAAAAAGCCTAAATATTTATCAGTTCATTGTGTTACTGCTTAAAATAATTGAGAGCAGGGAGAGAGAGAAAGAAAGCTTTCACCTACAGGATTTAAGACCATTAAACACAAGGTCTTGTGTCATCCTTTTATTTAATAAAACCCTCAATTTTTCACAAATTACTCTTGTAATTAGACTTTGCTTCTCTGATCTGAAACATAGTCCTCTCTAAGGAGATGTAGCTGTGTTATCAATTGACAGGTTCAAACATGAAAAATAAGATAATGACGTTGCAAAAGGTAAATGAAGCATACATAATGCACCCAAAATTATATATAATTTTGTTAAATTAATACACCACGTCTTAAAGGCAAAAGAAATACTGAGAAATGTCTTGGTGAAATGGAAAAAGAAAATGTTTCATATTAATGCCATTCTAGTGGAAACCACTTAGAGCAAATAACTGTAATTTGCATTCTGATCTGTGTTCTGTGAAGTGGCTTATCAAAAAGAAATACTCCATTACTTCTCTATAAAAGTTCTAATTTTGAATTAAAAAATGCTTTCCAGGTGGATCATTAGAACAAATTCCATCCTTTAAAAGCCTGTCTCCCTTATCAGAGTGCAACTTGCAAAAAGGCATTTTAAACAATTTAATTCTGTACATGACAGGACAATTTTTGTGTTCAGGAGTGATTATTTAAACTTGCAAGATTTCTCTCCAATTCTTCCATTTTTGCACACACAGACACTAAATTACTTAAGGAGAAACCTTATTCTGTGCAGAGAAGATTTTTGCAAGAGATATTTTCTTTAAAAATCTATCCAAAAGAGTATATTCTTGCACAAAATCAAACAAAAAAAAGTGCAGAAACATATTAGTGGAGACAATACTACAGTTTATAAGAATTTAATTCTTCTTAATTTATGACCACTTTAGAAATTTATGTGGTTTGGGTTTTTTAAAATAGACTTTGTTTAAGTTATGGAGTTTCCCACTCATCCTGGTCCTGAGAAAGGATTCCATACTGATTGTCTCTCCTTCCCTTGCTTTTGTTTTTCTTCCTAAGACTAATAATTTTGGACAAGGGACTCAATTTCTTAATGCTCACGTCATGGTTTGACACTGGTCAAATGCCAGGCACTCACTTAAAAGTCATTCGCTTACCCTTTCTTGTTATAGTTGGGCAGAAGAGAGGGAAAAAAGAAGGGCTCATGAGTTGAGATAAGGATTGGGAGAAAACTTTCTAAGGGCAAAACAGGTTCAAAATTTAAGGGTATAAAGTAAATTTATCATTAGCAGAGTCAGAGGAGGATAATGAGAATTAAGCATTTATAACATCTGTTTTCTCCCCAGCCCCTCCCTCCTTCCCACTAACAGCTCAGGGCAATGGGGTGTGGGGGTTTTGGTCAGTTCATCATTCAAGATTTCCTTCTGTTCACTCAGGAAGAGGAGTCTTTGCTATGCTGTGGGGTCCCTCCCACGGGCAAACAGCCTTCTCAAAACTGTTATGGCGAGGTCACTTGTCCATGGGGTGCTGTCTTGTAAGGATAGGCTGCTCTAGTTTGGGAGCAAGGGCTTTTTCTCTCTAGCTCTGGAAGCAGAGGCCCTCTCTTTCTCTAGTTGGGTCTCCCACTAGACCACAGCGTTCTCTAACACCCACCTGCTCCACTTTTCCCACAGGCTGAGTGGATCTCTACATCCCCTGTGGCCTTCATGCGTTGCAAGGGGACAGTTTGTTTCACCATAGTCCTCACCACGGCCTGCAGAGGAATCCTGGTTCTGACACTTGGAGCATCTCCTCCCTCTCCTTTTTTCCATTGACCTTGGTGCTGCCATGTTGTTTTCCCTCACATGTCCTCACTTCCTCCTCTTCTCTGACTAGAAGAAAAATTGCTCCTTGTAGGTAACATTGTCAACAAATGCCACAAAGATTCAAAGATTCTTGCGAGATCCTGCAGCGCTGAGAGATCGATCTTGTCCAGGTTCTGTGCTGGGGAGTTGCTCGCCACGTTTTTGCTGCCGACCATGCGGCCCCATTGCCATGGCACGGGCCGCGGTGGCTGCCGCGGCGCTGGTGCCGTTTAACGCCTCTCCTCATGCGGGTGCCGGGCAGGAGAAGCCGCTGCCCTGCCCTTCTGCCTGTGGCACAGCTGGCTGGGGTGGCCAGGCAGGCAGGGCTCGCTGCGAGCCTCACCGAAATTGCCACATGTTGTGCTGGGGATGGCCGCTGATGGTGGAAAAAGACTGTGTGTGCACTGTTTTGATTTTATTCTTAAACATGTCATCACAGAGGTGTTACCAACCTCTCTAATTGGACCAGCAGCATGTCCATCTCCAGAGCCATCAGAGATTGGCTCTCTGTTGGACGTGGTGGAAGCTTCTTACAGCTTCTCATGGGTGCTACCCCTGTGGCCTCTGCGCTACCAAAAACCAGGCTTTGCCAAATCAGAACAAGTCAGAAGGTGATGATTTAGGCGGGTCTGACTTGGAGAAGGGAAATAATTAGCAAATTATGTTGACCTTAGGGAAACTGCAGATGAACACCCAAAAACGATCAGAGGAACTGTGCATCTGAATTTAATGAAGCAGCATAATTCATTCTGGATTGGCTAAGACATGGAACTTTTTAAGATTTATGTGCCATACTACAAGAACAACCACAAGTATTTATTGCAGCTGCCTTTATTTTTGAGGAGCTGAAAACCTGCTGTGCTCATCTGAGGGTAGGGACTTGTTATTCCCATCTCTTGCTCTGACAGCCATCATGGATTAAACAAGTTTTTTACCTTTGGAACTAATGAAATGCTGGATAATCAGTAGAAATGAAAGTGAGAAAATCAACCTAAGTTAATTTCACTAAGCATTGGTAGGCAGCAGTAGAATGTTGCAATCGATATTTGCTTTGATCTTACAGCATAGAATAATGTTTTTGATTTGTTTACTTTAATGTCTGGCCTATTTGCGATGAAACAAATCTTACCTGCTCTTTCTAAACTAAAATATGGTTCAGCCAATGCATAAAACATTTTAAATGCTTGGCTTCTGCTGATAGCACTGTAATGAGGTTGGAAATGTAGCTATCTGTAGGCATCGTACAAAGGCTAAGTATAGCTGTCAGGTACCAGCAATTGCCTTGGAAAACAGATTTCTGAAACATTTAGGGCTCTGCTGAGTGCTGAATCACTGCTTTCCCTGTGAAAGATTGCTGGAGACTGCACTAGAGCAGCCAAGTGGCCTGGTTTGTAACAGGGCCCTGTGCCTCAGCAAAGGATGAACTCTTCTGTACCAAATTAATGGCTTGTGCACAGCATGCTCAGCTGGGAGAAGCTGTGTAATATGGACAAAGCAAATACAGGAAACAAAACAAAAAAATGTTCTAAATTGATAACTGTGTTCTAAATTAACAACCGTGCAGCAGTTCCAGACTTAGGGAGGAGAAAAAACAGAGGGTGAATGATATAGGCATTCTTTGGTACAACAGTTGGAAATAGTTTCGTAAGGAAGACAAATTTAGATGCACCTCATGTAGTTTTCTGATCTCAGGGTCATAAAATTTACCAGAGCTTTAGTCATCAGGCAGGAAAAAACCAGTCACATGGCCTGAAAGACAATTTACACAGCAATGATATCTTCTTGCAGAAATGACTGACGTTCCTTAAAATACAGTCGAGAATGTGTGTCACCAGGGCTAAAATATGTGTGCCTCCCTGAACCAGCCTGTTGTCTTCAAATATGTGAGTATTTATGTAAAGGGATCTTCTGGAATCTTTGTAAGTGATTTAAGAAGTGCTGAGTTTTGGTAAATGTTACTTTTACTTTTTCTGTAATATATTAAAACCACTAAAGTTGCCTAAGTGGATTTTTTTATAGTAGCCACCACCAGTTTTCATCTCAATCAGCAAAGGTGCAATTAATCAAAGGCATAATGTTAACTATTACAATAAATAAAGTACCAATTAAATGTTACTTAGAGGATTTGAAATAAATTAATGGACTGTTAGTTGAAAGTTGTAACATTTTGCTTGAAGGAACAATGCTTTCATCTTGAGAATGGCTATGCTGAAGTTAGTAATAAACCCAAGAATTTAAGTTAATACATCAGCACAGTTATTGAAAGGAATTAGCTGATTGCCTCTTTGCAAATAGAATCAACTTTTTCTTCTGTTGATTATCACTCACCTATGGAAGACTTTTGGAGAAGTGATTTATTTCTGTCTTCTGAGGATTGATGCCTGTGAGATGCTACCTGGAACAGAGGCTAGACGGTGTTAAAGGAACAAAGTAGGTATTTATTAAAAGGCCTTCAAAGGATACACCTTGGGCAGTACAAGAGCCTGGCCGTGGCTACACCCAAAATGGAGCCAAGATGGACAGCGTGTCACAAGTTTTCACACTTTAATAAGTTTTGGTCCATTTACATATTGAGGTTAATTGTCCAGTTACAGCTTTAGATTGTGAAATCCCAGACTGCCAAACAGCTCTTCTCAATTCGCTGTTTATACTTTTTGGGCCTGGAGTGCAGCAGTGTCCTTGGTTCTCAGGCTAGAAAAGGATTGTTTTGTCTAACTAAACTGTGAAGAGAACTTGCTAACACTTCATATGAAGTTCAGAATGAAACACTAAGGCAGTAAAGAATCTGAAAAATATGAAAGCTAAAACTTAAGGTATCAGGATGAGTCTTATAATTCGATTTTTTGTATTTACTTTTACACTTGGTATAAGTCAAGTGCTTTGAATTTGGAAAATTTCAAGTGATCTGAGCCCTCTCCACGAAGTAGCAGCCCACTGCTGTCATTTCAGTCATAGAGGATGCTTCTCTGAGCTGCTGCTTACAACCCAGGCTGTGAATAGCATCCTTCTTTTCCCTTGGCCCTGGAAGCATCTTGAAATTGCAGCCTCTGCTTTCAGATGTCTTAGATCATTATTCCCACTCAGATTCCAGAGCTTTCTAATTGGCTGAATTCATTAGAATATCATGTCAGGCTTGCTGGCCAAATACAATGATAGCATTTTTAACAGTGTAGGGCTGGATTGTGCGAGGTATGTAAAAGAGAATGATTGTCATGATTTCTCCTTTCTGTCTAGTTTTGAAAGTGCTTCTGTATTATTTTTTCTGTCAAAACCAGTATTTCACATGCCTGTTTACTTTGGCCTAGAAGTCATTCAGCAGAAAGGACTAAGGTGACTGGATCCTGAGCACTGTGCTTTGAATCGTTCCTGACTGGAGATGCCAGCTTTTAGTAAAACTCTGCCATACAACGTATGTCAATACTGCTGCTTTCAAGAAGACTCTTGCTGAAAGTTATACAGTGAAGCAGTATGAATTATTGACAGGCTAAAGCCTTGTCTGGCACATGCTACCTGCTCCAGGTGCCTGTATCTGCAGATGTAGTAGACTGGATCGATTCCTCTTTTTGCTCCCTCTGTCTTTCTTCATCTCCTAATACAATTGATCACTGCCCAGGCACTGTCTTCACAGTGTGTCCCTCCAGCAGCCACCTTGTGCCCTGTTTGTCACCTTCAGCTGACACTATTGATTGCCATTTTTCTCAGTCTCTCTTTTAAAAGCCTGAACACTAAACAAACCCACAGAGAGCTTAAGTAAGTCAAAAGGAAGAACTCCTTTCTTTCATTCTCCACCCTCAAAAAGCACTTAAATGTGTGTGTGTGTTCTTACTTCAGACAGATGTTATTTCTCTTTGGCTTACCTCATTTCCTGGGGAAAAAAACCCAACAGAATCTCAAATATTAACACTGGCAGCTTACAGTCTTGTGTTTCTTCTCTGAGCCTCTGGGCATGCCTTAGGGAGTTTGTGTTCCCTTCCAAGCAGCCTTAGTGTGGTGCATATTCCCTAGAGCCAGAATCACTGTTTAGTTAACAATCTCGTTGCAGCTGGAAGGAGGGAAAATGTCTTGGATTGAGAGAGGTAGGTTGGGGATTTTTTGAGCTTGTTACTTTCTTGAATCTCACCCACTATTCTGAAAGTAACAAAGATGATTAGAAAATCTGGAAGGAAAGGTGATGTCTTGGACTCTGTCATATCCAGTCATCAATGCCATGCTCTCTTTTATGTTATCTCTAGAGGCTGACATCAAAATGGCAGCTAATTAAAAGTAAAAATGTTAGCATCTTTTGAACTTGAATGATTACTCAGAGATAAGGGAGGTAGATGTCTTCAGTATTTTCATAGCTGGTTACTTTTAACTCTTAAGCCTGCTTGAAGTCAGTTTGTATACTAAGTTATATCAGATTTATCCTGAAACAAAGTACATTCACTAATTAACTACTTGCAATTTTAGCTAAGGTGCCTTTTTTTTCCCCTTCTCAAAATCTATTTTTTTCCTTTCCTCTAGAAATTACGGTAAATTCACCTCACAATAACAGTAAGAAAAAAGGAGAAAAACCCCAAACCACCAAACTGGATTCTGATTCTTATCTGATTAGGATTCTTCAGAAATTAACAGAGGTTTTTATTTTTCTTTATAAGCTGATCATGAGTATCTTTGTAGTATTTTGATATGGGATGCCTCATTGCTGCTATTCTTGCTCATAAGAGAAAATATGATTAATACAAGAAGTCCTCTTTAGCACAGGTTGATCCAGAAGTTGGGATACTCTTTTTTTGTTTCTTTAGGATGGTTTTCATTCATTGGAATTTGGAATAGATCATCTGTTTGCCCTAAGAGATATCCCTGTCATATGAAGGGTGATTGGTTTTTAGTTCTCCCCAGTGTATGTATGTCTCTATTCCTATTGCCCTCCCCATACACACCATCATCATCATCATCATCATTCCCTTCTTTCCAGCTAATTTCTACCCACAGGGGCTCCAGTCCTCACAGGAGGTAGAGGGGAAGCAGTCCTGCACCACTTGCTAGCACGGGTTGTTTTCCAGTGTACATTTTCATGGCATTTATCCAGGGTATCTTTGATTAAAATGGCCAATTAAGTGTAGTGGAGAACTTTTCAAAGCTGAAGAAAATGCATTTTTGAATATTTAATGATATTCACCACAACTGTATTCTCCCTTATTTCTCGTAACTTCTCATTACTCCTCTTTCCAGGTGCTTTAAAACCCAAGTAAATATTCTACTTCTCCTCTCACTTCCCAGTTCTCCTTGTAAGTGTGTTGCCATGCTGTACCTGTGTGTATATTGCTTCTTTTAATTGTCCTTTATAATTAAGTCTGATTTGCATATCTATAAATTGTGCTGCTGTTCTCTGGCTTCTGTGATTTACCAATTCCTTTGCACTAGCAAGATATGCAGAATATAATTAAGTTCAGTGTTCATTTGTTCACACTGGGAAAATGTAGAGGAAAATAGTACTTGTATGTTTCTTTTTGTGTGCTCTACCTTTACAGTATCAAACTGCCTCTCATATTTTTGGTACTTTATTTTTCTGTTTATTTTGTAGTTTTGCACATGTCCTTGCCGGTATATCTCATCTTGTTGATCCAGACATATTTTGAATTTAGGTTCTGTTATTTCTGATCTTTCATCATTCTTGAACCTTAAACCTCCTGGGTGCATTGTGGCCAATCCAAGCACTCAAGCATCACGAAATAAAAGAAACCAGAAGTATTATCCTTTAACCTGCTCTTATATTGGATTGTCATCTGAGCTACAGATTCAGGTTTTTAGCCCACAACCATAACAGTAAGAAACTTTGCATTAGTTTTAGATAAAAGCTGGCTTGGCCTAGAATCAAATTCCACAGCCAGTGGCTGAGTTATTGAACCCCCTGTGATGGACACACCAATAGATGTAATGTAGCAGTGATACATTTCTAGGCAAAAGTCTTTAGAGCATATTCTCTTTGTAGTGGTTAACTGGAAATGGATTGAAATCCTGCCATTGGAAAGTACAGCACTATTTACCCTGCTTACAATTTCAGTAACGAAAAGATTGCCTTGTGTAAACTCTAGCAATTATCCTGTATACATATATTTTTAAATAATCCTATTTAGTGTATGTTGACTCTGAGCAGCATGTAGTCAAGCCTGGATGGTTCAAATTATAGAGTGAAAAGTGTAAATCCCTGCTCAGCTGCTATGGCTTTGAAACAACTTATCTGTACTGGAAGGAAAGGGCAGCAAATGAAAATGCTTTTGTGAGAAATCAATGTTTAAGAAATATCTTGATCCTCATACTCTACCAGACATTCTTTGTTTTAAGGTTTTTGGTAAGCACAATGACTTTTTAATGAAAAGGAAAACAAAAAAGCTTTTGTGGGTGTATCTGATTAAACAAGAGTTTGTTATTCTAAGGAAAAAACCCAATTCTATCTTTCATATAGCTGATGGTTTTTAAATGCGGACATGGAGGGACTGTGACTTACAAACGGGAACATGGGAGAGAAAGCTTTCTTAAAGGAGAGAGTGGATTGTTTAATTCCATTGTAACTATACAGACTGAGATTCCCTGATATATTGAGGGTTTGGGTTTTTCCCTTTTTCTCTTATTGCTAGAGCCTTCTTAATACCTCTCCTCACATATGCTTTGCTCAATTTCTTCCAGGTTGTATCTCTGTAGTGATGGTTGGGACACTCCACATCAGTGCTGAGGGCTGGAATAGAATTTAGTCATTTTCTCTGACTGAGAGATTACAACATTATATCTAAAATAAAATGGTAATGCTATATATGGAGATATTGCCTGTGTCTGGAAAATTTCCTTCAGTGCAAGTGCAGGGAAAATCAAAGCCTCCCATGTTCACCTGAGAGGTGGGTGCCAGCTGCAGGTACTCACTGGGTGATCAGGGTCCTTTGCAAATCTGTATTTCTGTCATCGGGGAGCTTCGGGTTTTTACCCTCATTTTCTCAGGAAGGAAAGCTGGAAGCAAGAGCTCAAGCACATGATTAGACAGACAATCTGCAAAGAGGAAAATCATGGGAAATCAGGATTCAAAAATTCTGCTGCTGAAGAAAGTTCGCTACTTTCTTTCTTTTTTAGTCAGTTGGCTGGAACACAGTAAATTGACAGATCATTTTTCAGCCCCTGAAAACCTGAACATGCTGAACACCTGATTAGAAATTAGTGGCTTTGAGAATATGAGATGTAGTGATGTCTCTACGAGCAAGGAGCAGAATTGCAAGAACAGAGGAATAGATTTTCCAGCAGCAGAGGAGAAAGTCACTGGTGAACTTCTGTTTTTGTGAAGAACTGCAGATCATTTTAATCTACACTCTAATATACTTTAACTGCCTAAGAAGAAAGGATATTTATTTTAGGACTTGCGTCTAATCTCAGTTCTTTGCACACCAGAAATTCTCATTTTTAATAGGAGGTAGGGTTTATGAATTTATAGCTCTTGCTCTTTGATGGCTTTAGCTTGTTTTGTTTTTCATGATGGAGTAAATGTTGAATGATAGACTAATTTATTGTCTTTAATAGAGCAGCAAATAATTTCAAATTATTTTATCCTTTGTTTTGAACTGTGCAGTAATTCAGCACTTGTGGATTTAAGTCAAGTACATGGACTTATGAGCATGTATGAATATTTATATGTTGTACCCTTCTGTTGTTTTTGCTTAGTTTTCTGGAACGAAACTGGTCTGCACCCTCTTCATGCTGTGTGGTGTTGTGACTTCTCTGTCTTTTATTAGGCTCTTGACCATTTATGTTTGATGTATTGAAGTGCAGATAAGTAAACAAAGCATTCAAAGAGATGTTTATGATGCTGCTCCTACAGTACTTATGTTTTCTTCTTGGCACTGATATATGATGAATATATGGATATTTTCGAAGTTGTATCTTGAGTGACTTTTAGATATGTCAATCAGAGTAAACAAGAAATTTACCAAATGTGAATTATACTATGGTTTTGGGGTTTTTTTTCAGTCTAGTTCAACATTATTTTCTCTAGAAAATTTTACAGCTTATTTAAGCTAGTTTTTGATCAATTCAAAGATTTTTCTTATGGGAATATTTGGTAGACCGCTAATCCCTATTCCAGATAAAAATATTAAAATATTAAAAATAGTTACTATTTAATTTAATTGTATTTACTATTCAATATTAAATTTTTAATGTTTAATTTTTAAATTGTAATGTTTTACTTTTTAAATTTTCCCTATTTAATTTTATTTAATATTTAAAATATTAAAATATTTTTATCTCAGACAAAAAAAACGGGCAAATCAGACTTTAGGCCCCAGTTACAGCTTTTGCCTGTATTAAAACTGGAATTTATCTTTGTATTTGCTTTTTATAATAGTTTGTGATAAAATATGTCTTTCTACTAGGGAAAGAGATGAATGATTTTCCTGTTCTTTGCACATATTTGAGATTTAAAATTTTTTGCTGATCTGTATGAGGGTGAGCCTGACTATGTTTGAAATTTTCAATAAACTCCCGCCCCCTGAGATGGGGTCTGAAGGTTGCTGGTTCTGGGGGGTTGGTAACATTGATCCTGCCAGAGCTCTTTCATAGCTGGCTGGATAGTGTAGCACAGAGTATTTATCTCTCTAATTGTCTCAACTCCTTTGCTGTCAGAAACTGGAGTTCAAGTCTTGAGGTCCTTGAAATAGGACTGAACCTGGCCCTGATGTTGCACCTTCTCCATCTGTTAAGGTCCCCTGTAAAATCCATCTACTTCCTGTTCTGCATTTAGTGTTTCTCCTTATTTGACTAGAATTTCTATTCTGGATCCAAGGAACAATTTTCGGTAAAAATGTCATCAAAACTTCATTTATTAAGTGAATTCATCTATTAATTTTTTTTTTTTAATGAAAAATAGCTGACCTTCACTATTGTCCTTGAAGATTAGTTTTGGCACATAGTAAATGTCACTTGGTATTAAGCATACAGTGTAAATTCCCTTTGCTTAATTATCTCAAAAAAAAAAAATCATCTATCTCTTTTTCCTTCCTTTTCTAAATTCTGTGATTTGGTGTTTGTTCTTCCGCACCACTGGCCATAAGGAATATTCAGGTACAATGGCTCTGTATGCACTCAAGTGCAGATCATCTCACCCTGGGGTTTAAGCTGCAGCCTTGCAATCTGCCTGGTGGGGAGGTGTGACAGCAGGTAATTACATTTACTCAGGTGCAATCCACAGAGCAAGTTAGGGCTCAGCCAGGACTGTTTTCCTGTTCCTTTTTATGGGGGGAGCAGAAAAAAGGAGGGGAGCTGATCTGTATCAATGGGCTTGTCTCCTCTTGTCTCCTGGCTGTCTGTGCTAGAGTTTCTCCTACTTTTTCCCTCAGTCCAACCTATTAAGTCATGCTTGTTAATTCTAGTAATGGAAAGTCAAAGAGCAAAGTGTAGAGCTCCACTTTCTTGATCTACCACGTAAGACCTGTGACATTCATATTCTGGTTCATTTACTGCTAAGAAATGATCATAAAAAAAGAAAACCAAACCACCCCAACCTTTCTCTATTAACAAGAATGAGCAGAAGGGTGAAGCATTACATGGACAAGATGACTGAATTCACTGTAGGTGTTTGCCAATGTAAAATGTAGATAAATTGCACGTACAGAAGTTTTGAATGAACCTTGTGTAATGCAAAGAGTTCATAAGTTGAAGAAGTATATTGAATGTGCACAGAGTGTATGTATTTAATCTCAGCTGCTCCTACCTTCTTTAAACTAACAGTGGCAGCATTAAAATAATTGCCTTGATTGACAGCTAGAGGATGTTTCTATTTTTATATTTTCCCTGGAAACAGCACAAACCTGCAGTTTGATAAGCATTTCTTGATTAAATACTTGCTGCCTGGCTGGCTGCTGTAATGTGGGGCTAGACTGAGCAGAAAGGAGACACACTTGATAATGGCTTCTTAGGTTTGCAACTATTTAATTTGATTCAAACATGGGAATCAACCAGGCTGAACCTGCCCGTGTTAGTGTATTTGTAGGGACTTGTTTTGGAATGGTAAGCAGGCTTGGTTGACCCCTTTGTCAGTGTCTCCAAGAAGCAGTCTGTCAGGAATGTGCTTCTACAACACAAGGACAAACTCCAAGGATGTCCTGCAGTGTGCTGGGGTGTTATGCTACACTTGTACTCGTTACAGCCCTGTATATACTCATTGGATTTACTGGGGCCAGCTCCTCTCTCTATGAGCAGAGCAGTTAAAGACTGAATGAAAATCTCTTTCATGCAATGTTATTTAAACTGTTCCTCCTGCAATAGACTTAACCAATGTCAGCAATGTTACAGCTAATTTAATTGTTGGTGCTAGGGATGTGTAAAAGGGAGCTGCGCTACTGTTTTAGAATTCTCATTTAGCCTGGCTCTAGAGAGGTGAAAGAAGAAAATTATTGCATTGTTGCAAAAACACCCATAGAAAGCCATACTTAAAAAAAAAGAAAAATTAAGGCAACAATAAACATCACAAATGTGCCAGTTTTGAAGGGAATTCTTTTTTTTAAAGTGAATCTCCTAAAACTTAGTCCAGATTCTGAACAACTTGTTCAGACTTCTGAGTATGAATTCACTTCACTAATTCCATTGTCTTAAATATGTACTGCATTCTAAAATGAAGTTATCTAAATGGTAGCTGATGAAAAGTCTTCAGCTTCCTAGATGCTGGAGTCTGGACACTTGAGGAATTAGGGGAAGAGGAAAGGAAGTCTGCACTGCTTGTCTGTGGAATAAAATGTTCTGCTGGGTCTGAGCTGGGGGTGGAAAAGAGATGGGAACCTAAATTAGTGAGAGTAAGGTAACATCCTGATAACTTACTTTTCACAGAAGTTAGCTCTCTGAACTATAAAGGACATTTGACTGCAGCTGAATTTTTCTGGAAGAAAACATTTGCCTGTCTGCCCTTGTATTTTATTACTTGCAAGTGGACTTCAATTTGCCGAGGTTTTTTCCTTATTTAGATAATTTTAGTATTGCATGCTGCTTGTGTGACCAGAAATTGAGCTGAAAATACAACACAATTGTGTAACTGGCATATTTGTAAGTGAGACAAAATCCTTTCTGATGATGCTTATTTTTCATTATGTATTTGTGTATTGTATCTGGCTAGATAAATTTTTGCTGGAAATTTTTCACTAAGTAATTTGGAATAGTTCTTCAACTGGGATGAGAGTAGCAAGTGCAATCTGTATGTGAAGACACGTGTAGGACCACTAAGCTTCTCCAGCATTCTTGGGAATAGTGCTGCCTTTCTGACTGTCCTGACAAGCTGGCTGAGGTTCTATTACTGCTCAAAGAGAGCCTTTCCTTCTCTAGGGTCAGCTCTCACAGTACTGGGTCCAAATGAGGCTGTGGCAAAGGCAGCTGGAGACTGATGGTAAAATGGAGTTTTATTCACTTTTAGCGTTTTTCTTTTTCGGTGGTAACATCTTTAAAATAATCTCGACCTCAAGATGTCTTTTTACACTCTTGATTTTATCTAACCTAAGAGCTACCTCTGAGAAAAATCCATCTACTTTCTCTGCTGTCTTATTGCCGGTGAATATTTTTGCTCCCAGAGTATCAGATTACATAATTTTATACTTTCAAGTCCACTTTGTTGATAAACATATTCCCATAATCCTGAAGATCTAAGTGTGTTCTTTGAATTGCCTACTGTTTACTACAAATTTCAATAATTTTAAAAATGCAATAACCTATGAGCAATTACAGCAAACTTGCAATGGCACAGTCAGTAACTGCACTTTCACATAGTATGTAATGCATTCTGTGAATTAAGGATGTTTTTCAGTTAGTAAGAATTGCAAAAAGTGATCTTTTACCCATCTATTGTAAATGACCAGTTAAATCTCAGAGTAAAACCTACTAGTGGCTACAAAAATAGTATTAAATAAGAAAGTGGTTTTTAATTTCAATTTGGTTAATTCTTTACTTAAAGGAATATTTAATTGCTGTTGGAATAATATTTTTTGAAAAGGATAAAAATCTCCTTTCATTCTGCCACAATAGAAGTATTTAAGACTCACTTTTTTATTTGTCTAGGTAAAGTAAATTCACTAAAGTATTAAGTTGAAAGACATGATCAGATGATATTAAAATACCATTTGTATTTTCATAAAATGATTCGGTTGAAGAACAATAGAACCTTTGTATGAGACTAAAAAAATTCAATTTTTTGTAACCATATATTTAAAATGGCTAAACCCAGATATCTCTAAGGAAGCTAAAGCTCCCTGTTTCTAATTCGCAGAGTATGCTAATCTGGGCATTTCTTTAATATTTTCCAGAGCATTTTGCTGAAGTTAGAAAACTGGACGACTACTTTTTCATTTTTTTTTAATTAATTTAAATAATTTTAACCAAGTTAACCCAGGTTCTCATGTTCATTATTGACTATGTACAATATGCACACACTTTAATGTGAAGCTATATTTTCCCCTAAAATATATCTGTTGATCTTTCCCCACAGAACTGGACCAGAAAGGGCAGTTGCAAAGCTAGTGGCAATTGTTTTTGTCTATGAAACCAGATTCTGCAACCCTCTGTGTACATCCTGAAGATACTTTGGGTCTGAGAGTGCTCCACACTAGTTAGAATATTCCTTATGTGTGGCAAAGGCAATTTGCAAACTTTGTGTGTTTTCTTCTTTTAACCCCTGAGGCCACAGAAATGGGAAAGTGGCACAACAGTGGAGGCAATCATCATAAGTCTGCTGATTTAATATGACTTAAATCAAATTAAGTTCCATAAAGCCTCACTTTGTAAAATGTTTTGAGGTTTTATTTAATTACATTTTAAAAATTCAGGTTTACAAGCAGGATAACTGGTATTCAATTCCTCTTGGATTACAGTATTTTTCCAATAACAATTTATTTGATAGAGGTATTTAGAGTAGGCTTGACTTTGCAACTCTATTTAAAAAACCAATACTCTCATTGCAACTTTTTAAAGAATTTTGTGCTTGGTACATGATTGTTTCTTAACTGCTAATAGACCTGGGGGCCTGAGTGGTTGCAGCTGCATTAAAGTAAACCCATAGTTATCTCGGTGAAGGCAAAAGGGCAGCATGAGATGTTGCTGGACAGCACTTCCCTCTGTCCCAGGACAAAGGTGGGACCAGTTTGCTCTGAAATACTTCTGTGTTTAATCCCCAGAGAGAGTAATCACTGTGTGCCCCTGGGTGAGGAGATGGTGAACACATGGTTTTCCCCAATATCCCACTGAATTTCCTCATGTTAGCTCTGAGAACGCACACACAAAGGATCCTTGCAGGTAGTTACCCGGGGAAAAGAGGAACAAAAGAAGTTGACTGCTGTGAGGAAAGCAGATGAAAGGCTACACTAGAGCTGGCCTCATACTGATGCTGTGTGTGCTGCATTGCCACGTTTCCCATCAGCTCTATATGTGGAAAGAGGCTGGAACTGGAATCAGGCACTGAGTCTGAATCCTGGCAAGGTTTGATGAACCGTTGTCAGTATTTTCTATGGTCTGGTCATTTGTTTCAGTAAATTGAATGACCTTAGCTTTGTGCTTTCTTTGTCGCAATTTTTGGCACGTGGCAGAAGAAACAATATAACACAGGAATGCCTTTATTCTCTTGCAGTGTACCATAATGTGCTTATTTTGTTTTGTGTGGAAACTCAGAGAAGTTAGTGGCAAAGCCAAGGGTTCATAGGCTTCTGGAATGTTTAAGTAATGTTCCAAATTATACTAGTGGTAGATGTATTTCATAAAAACTTCTAATGCAAATTCCTTCCAACTACTGGCAGATTTTCTGTGGAACAGGTTAGTTTCTACCAGGTTAGATGTACCATTTAGAAACAATGATGTATTTTACATTATCAAACAAGGGAAGGAAGATGTAAACATTATTTAAATTTGTGTTTATTTTGCTGGGGGTTTTTTGTTTTTTTTTTTCTTTTTTTTGTTTTAATTTTAAAAAAGGTATGAGAGAAATTTTCTACTGCAGAGCAGCAATTTTTACCTGTATTGTATCATGGTTGTTTTTATTTCAGTTAAAGCTGGATACATTCCTTGACGGTCATCCTGCCTCAGACAGGTCAGCTGTGGTATTTTTTCTTTCAAGAGCAGGTTATTGTTTAGTTTACTTGGTAGTTATAGTTTTCAACAGTAAAAATATTTGCTCATGTAGTTAATACCAGTCTGTTATACCATTAAACTCATTGGCATTTTCCTCTTGACATTTCACCATCAAACAAGTTATAAACTGCTGTTGATTATTTGGTAATGGCTTTGGAAATTGTGACTCAATTTACAATGTGTTGAAAGTCTCCCCTTTGATTTTTCCATAAGTAAACTATAAAACAAACAAATCACCAGTTTTAAAAATTTCACTTATTAAATTTGTCTATATAGCGCTTTCACCAAAACTCTTGTGTCAGGGAGTCTAGTGAGGGAAATCAAAGTTTCTGGGGAGTCAGCAGAAGACATAAACCAGCCACTCCAGGCAGCCAAGTCCAGTTTGGTTTTTTTACAGAGGAGGACAGGGCCACAAGTGTTAATTTAGAGTGATGAATGTTAGCACTCAGTTGTGTCTGAAATGCCTTGTAATTACAGCTCAGTCATAGTTCTCTTTTAGAGAAGGACTCCTGGCCAGAAACTCCTGATTTGATTAGGAATGAATCAATCAATCTCTTTACTTTTGTGTTCAGAAGTAAAAATGGAGCTGATGATATCATGAGTCTCCCTTCACTGTGCTGCTTTCTCATGTTGTAAACCTCCAGCTGTTTCCTAATGTGTGTTTGCATGTCCGTTAAGCACAACACTGTTCTATTTCATGTGGGCAACATTCTGAAACAGAAAAGAATTACCCTTAAGTTTAATTATCTTTTAGCTCCTGTCGTTCTCTCTGATGAAAAATCACCATTAATAGTTGTCTATATTTTAATTTTGTCCAGCTGATATCAGGTAAGCATTCTCCAGATGTCTATCTGCTGTTGATAATCAAGTTCCTGATTATAATTACATGAAGAAAGAATGTGTTTATCAGTCATGTTAAAATGTGCTTTAATTGTCATTAACCCTCTATGAAAGGGTGGTTGTATTTGCACAGTGGGGGATGTGACCCACTGGCTCTTTCTAGCATGGTGGAAAGAAAGATACAGAAAATGTCAGCTCCAAGGGAACTGATGACTGTTCTGGAGAATATGCAAACTCTTTTAATTAGACATATGGCTGAATTGTGTTGGTATTTTCTAGCATAAAGATACATTATCAGAAAGCATTTAATATTACATTGCGTATCTAGTCTGGCTACAAAACTAGAGTATCAGCAAATATAGGAAGTATTCTGATGATAACATGGTTATTCAGCATTACGTGTTCTGTTTATGTTGTTGTGATGGGGCAGAGTGAGCCTTTGCCATGGTATAGAAAAAATCACTAAGAAAGAAACCTACATACTTTAAGAGCTTAGGTACTCTTAGTTTCTCTTTTAGTGAATGACATTTCTCATGTTTCGCGGTAGTTCCCCATGTGAAAATCAAAAATGAACGGCTGAAAGCATGAATGTAGCCATATTCCATTGAAAAGAAACAGGAACTGGAAGCAACAACACCTTTACTTCTTCAATGTCCTAAGCAGACTTCAAAAGCAATTTTTTTCCTAAACTAGGGTTTCTAATTCTATTGGAAGAAGCTACCTGCCATTTTGGGACTATTCCTCAGTCACAGGGTTATTAACACGTTATCTAAACCTTGTACTGCACATGAAGATAAAGACTGTGCCAAATAAGGCCCAGGTGATAAGACAGCTACTGTCTTTGATACCAGTAAACTCCTAAATCACTCTGTATAAAAGGCATTTAATGCATCCTGGACTTGGTATCCCTTCCTTGCTTACCTGGGAATTTGGTGCAGGACAGCTGCTTTCTTCAGAGGTGGTCCATGTCCTGGTACCCAGATATAATCCAAGGGCAGCAGCAGATTTACAGGAGGAACCAGTGGGGAGCTGAGAGTGAAGAGGGAGCTGCCAAGGGAGAAGAGTGAGAAATCAGTGCAACAAGAAATGAGTGTCAGGTATTAGATGGAGCTTTTTGTCAGGTATAATTTGATAGGGAGAAAAATGGCAAAAAGGGAGGTGAATATATGTAAAAGATATGCAGCATCATTCACAACTCAAGGGCTGAAACAAATTATTAAGTCACATTTCTTGTTTTACCTAAGCGATCTATTTATCACTGCCTTGTTTGTGTGTGCTTAAGAAAATACCAGTATATCATCAGACACAACAAATGAGGTGCCATAACTATGCTTTTGAATATCCTAAATACAAAATTATTGAACCAAACTTTGGGACTTAATCTTAGGGACATGTTTATTTCAGCTGAAGCTGCCAAAATAAACATGGCAAAAAAAAAAAAAGTGTGTATTTTTGTGATTTATATTGCTCTGAGGCTGTATCAAGTGTTCTGATATTTATTCAGTAGCATTTGGTTGTATGATTTCCAGCTTTTCTATGAGTCTTATCTTCAAAATTCCATTTATTCAAGGGTTCTGTTTGTTGTTATCAGGCTGTTCTGTGAGAGTTTATCCTATTGCTCCCTAAAGATCAAATTTAAGCATGAAAAGAATTGCTTGCTGTTTCTGGAGGGTTAAGGTTTTATACAAAATTCTTGTTGTTTGTTTGCTTTGCTATGCCTAACAGATGTGCTGAGAATGAAACTGATATAAAAGTTGAAAAATATTTGCTAGGGCTATGGGAGATTGATAAAATAAAACTTAATTGTCCACTTTTCTTACTGCCCTAAGTTCTTATTGATCACTCATAAGCCACCAGACTCAGTTATTTGAAACTCCCTTTCACTTCAGTATATCAGGGTCTTCCAGTTGAGAGTGAATCCCTCATATAACAATCCAGGTACAATTTACTGTAGTCTCTCAAAAGATATTACATTAATTAGTAAAAGATACGAAATATGTATCTGGCAAAAGAAACACAATTTTGCAGTTCGTTTCAGTTATCAGCCGGGAATGTGAATGTAATGTACAGGAACTCTGAATGTTTTTAGAGTTTTTCACGTTTTGAAAACCATCTGATATCACCCACAGAAGCAAGATGTGGACTAAATATGCATACACCTTGGGATTAATAATAGCACACATCTCCATGAGCACCCCATGCAGGAGCTCTGGTTGCGCCAGAGCACACTCACCTTGCCTCCAGCATCACACCTGGCTTCCCTTGCCTTGTTGTTGCCTCCCCTTGCTTGCCCACACCTGCAGAGCTCAACAGAGAGAACAGTGCCTAATTCCCTGTCATCTGAGGGTGCCTCCTAATGGGCATGTCCTGTGTGTATTCAGAGAGGAAAGGCTCAAATACTTATCGACCCCTTCCAATGTTTTGATCGCAGCCTTACTTGATCCCCTTTAGTCGCATTCCCAAGGTGCAACGGAGCATCCCATGTGTCTCCAGAACAGCTGTAGTCCAGTGGTACTGCTACCCAAAACAGCAGAGCCGTGTAGTTACCAGGTCAGATTTAGCAGAGAGCAGCTATGAGTATTTCTGTTCAGTGAGTTGCATCTCTTGCTGAGGCTCGGTAGCAGTTCTGTGTGTCTGCTTCCCTGGCCTCTGCCTCATCTGGCTCTGGTTTAGGGCTGCCTGCACCACACACAGGCCTTCCCTATCTGTCCTGCACAGTAATTGTGTTATTGGCTGATGAAGCCATCCATCACGGAAAACACGAGCTTTCTGATTTCTGCGTAGGGAACGAACTGCTGTTCACAAAATGTTATGCAGCTGCACTTGATAAAGTTTTCAATACACTGTTGTATGAGATCTATAGTGTAAGAACTTGTACTTCCAAAGACAGGCAATCTTCTGCACAGTTTCTAAATTGTGTTCCAAAATGGCCAGTGATTTTGCAGACTGTTAACATTAACACTTAATTAGAGGTCAATATTCATCTCATCAGTATATTTGCTGAATTTTACTTCAGCGTGCTTTAGAGAGCAATTTACTAGCAATTTCAAGTAAATTTTAGCTAGAAAATAAAACAGCAAACCACATCACTCTGGTATTATATTGCAAATAATATTACTGCTTCAGAGAGCCTTCTGCTTTTCTTGGTTCCCTTCCTCCTTTTTCTGCTAGTTACCTTTCAGCTCCAGTAAAAAAAGATGATGAATTAATTAGTGCAAATGTATGATAATTATTGTCAGATGAAATAAACATAAAATACAAATGGGTTATAACTAATCAATAATTATGTACTGTGCTCAATCTTCAATATGCAGGGCATGTCTAAATAGCGTCATTATAATGAAAATCAAATTATTGCACAGCTGTGTTGATTATGGAGCACCATTATAACTTTCATCCTCTTCATTTGGTTCCTGCTTAAGTCATGCTTCTGTGCCCACTTCTTAATACTAGAAAATGTCTCTCTCTTCTGTGCCTTGATTTATAGTTAATATTGAGGCATAAAATTTCCTATTATTGTGGCTTTCTCAAGGTCTTCCACAGGTATTATACAGACAGGCTTCAAATTCTTTCAGTGCAATAATATGGAAGCATGGAAGCAATATGGAATATTAAAGACAAACTTAAATGATATATATCCCTGTGTTTGGATTTAATCTGTGCCTGAAGATATTTTGACCTAAATTACTGAATATATTGAAGTTTGATAGGAGTCAGCTGCAGCCAGCTCATTCTGAGCAACTCAGATTTAACTTCATGGAATATGGAACAGGTGAAATTATTTATGACCTGTTCAGTCCCCTGTTCTTGCTTTGGACTGAATCACAGAATGAGCTAGATTGGAAAAGACTTTAAGATTATCAAGTCCAACCTATGACTTAACACCTCTTCATCAACTAAACCATGGCACTGAGTGCCATGTCCAGTCTTTTTCTAACATGTCAAGGGACAGTGACTCCTCCACCTTCCTGGGAAGACAATTCCATTGCCCAATCACTCTTTCAGCGAAGATTTTTTCCTAATGTCTAACCTGAACTTCCCCTGGCACAGCTTAAGTCTCTGTCCCCTTGTTCTGTCAGTGGTTACCTGGGAGAAGAGACTGACCGCCACCTGACCACAACCACCCTTCAGGGAGTTGTAGAGAGTGACAAGGTCTCCCCTGAGCCTCCTTTTTTCCAGGCTAAACACCCCCAGCTCCCTCAGCTGCTCCTCACAGGGCTTGTGCTCCAGGCCCCTGACCAGCCTTGCTTCCTCCTCTGCACGTGTCTGAGCGTCTCAATGTCCTTCCAAACTGAGGGGCCCAGAACTGAGCACAGCACTCAAGGTGCAGCCTCAGCACTGCCCAGCACAGGGGCAGAATGACCTCCTGCTCCTGCTGGCCACACTGCTCCTGCTCCGGGCCAGGATGCCATTGGCCTTCTTGGCCACCTGGGCCCGCTGCTGGCTCCTGGTCAGTCGGCTGTCAGCTGGCACCCCCAGGTCCCTTTCTGCCTGGTGTCCAGCCCCTCTGTCCCCAGCCTGTAGCGCTGCAGGGGGTTGTTGTGGCCAAAGTGTGGGACCTGTTACTTGGACTTGTTAAACTTCATGTTATTGCACTCAGCCCATCTATCCAGCCTGTCTAGGTCCTTTTGCAGAGCCCTCCTAACTTCCAACAGATTGACACATGCTCTCCACTTCATGTCATATGCAGATTTGCTGATGACAGACTCAATCCCCTTGTCCAGGTCATTAATGAAGATATTAAATAGAACTGGCCCCAGCACTGACTCCTGAGGGACACCACCGGTGGGCAGCCACCTCCTGGATGCAGCACTGTTCACCACCACTCTCTGGGCCCGGCCATCCAGCCAATTCCTAACCTAGCAAAGAGTGCTCCTGTCCAAGCCGTGGGCTGCAAGCTTTTCCAGGGAATGCGGTGGGAGACGGTGTCAAAGGCCTTGCTGAAGTCCAGGTACACAACCTCCACAGCCTTTGCCACATCCACCAGGTGGGTCACCCGGTCATAAAAGAAGACCAGGTTGGTCAAGCATGACCCGCTCCTCCTAAACCCATCCTGGCTGGGTTTGATACCCTGGCCATCCTGTGGTTGCTGTGTAGTGGCACTCAAGATGATCTGTTCCATCATCTTGCTGGGCACTGAGGTGAGGCTGACTGGCTTGTAGTTTCCTGGATCCTCCTTCCTACCCTTCTTGTGAATGGGTGTCACATTGGCCAGCTTCCAGTCATCTGAACCTCATCAGTGAGCCAGGACTATTGGTAAATGATGGAGAGTGGCTTTGCAAGCTCATCTGCCAACTGCCTCATCACCCTGGGATGGATTCCATCCAGTCCCATAGATGTGTGAGCTTCCAAGTGGCTCAGCAGGTCTCTGACTGCCTCCTCCTGGAAAACAAGGGGCTAAAACTGCTGCCTGATACCATCTACCAGCCCAGAAGGACAAATGTTCTGAGGACAAGCCATCTTCCCACTAAAGACTGAGGCAAAGAAGCACTTACACCTTCTCCTCGTCTGCAGTTACTCAGTTCCCTCCTACATCCAACAGAGAACGATGGAAATTTGAGCGGAACAAATTCTGCTCAGCACATTTGCCTTGCACATGGTAATCCTAACTTTCCTTAAAAATTGTGGCTAAGGTGGTAGTTATTTACCTAATGGGTGACTTTTTATACAACTTAATGAATGGGGACATTTTCCACTCTGTATCTGCTCATAGGCTGCACTGTCTCTGACCAGAATTGAGGGGTAACAATATTAGGAAACAGCACATTAGTAAAGAGCTTTCCACAAGCTTTAGAATTGCTGTTGACAATCATTGCTAACACTTTGCAGATACAAAAGGGATTATTTTACTCTTTTCAAGTGTGAGAAAAAGGAAAACTAAAAGTTCAAATCCTGATTTTTGCTCTTTGGTTAAATGTTTATAGAGAACTTCCCTGCTTGGCTAATATTGTAACATAAATTCTACCTCTTCCCCTTAGCTTTATCCTGCTGCTTTGTAGTGAATAAAACAGTTGAGGTTGATGTTATTGATCTGGCTCCTCTACAATCAAAATACCTCAGGACTGTGATTGAGGAAAACCCTCTGCTGTAAAAGTTGAACATTGAATTTTCTTCCAGGGTAAATTTTTGTTTTATTTTAAAAAGGTATTCCATGGGAGCAAGTATGGAGACTGGGAACAGCTTAATCTATGGAGAACTTCAACAACCAAGGCTGCCCATTTTCACTGTATTATATCCACCGACTTTTGCCTGGAATTCTCTTGTCCTCCTCTGACATTTTCATCTAGATTTTGATTGAGACTTTCTGACTTTATGTCTTTTCCTTGTTTAATGTTGCACTCCGGTGGTTGTCTGGAGGCAACCTTCAGTGTTAGTCTGGAGTAACCAGTTGTGGATGCTTGGTCAGATGCCATTAAGAGCCCATGAAAAGCGAGTGGTGTGTCGGTTTTGACCCGAATCCAACACACAGTTACAGTGAGTGACTTCACTGCAGAGTCCTGAGTCCACTGAGCTGGCAGTGACTTCCTAGTATCTCCATCTCATTCTGTGTGTCTCAGGGTCTCCTTTGTGGCTCCTTACACTTCCATCCCATGTGCCTTATCTTGTACTCATTCTCTCCTCTGAGGTATCAAACAGATATCAAACATTTTCCCACCAGTCAGAACCTTAGAATGATTCTGGCAGGGATATGCCTGACTTGATTCAGCACTTCTCTGCTGTTTTGAAAATGAAGGAGTTATTCTACCTCAGAAATTAATTGTGTAAATAATTCATTTTACCATAGAACTACTTATATTAATATCCTATCATGTGTTCCCTTACATTCAAGATTGAGAGAAATTATTTGGTGATGTTTTTCTGAAAATAAGCATTTTTTTGGATTTAAGAAACACCAGTTGAAAATCTCGTATGACTGGCAGGCAACAGCTGGCACTGTTAGGAAGAAGTCTTTGGTCCTGAATGGGTCAGGTGCCAGGAAGTCTCTTTTTCAGCATATTTCTGTGCCATAAGCCTTTTTTCCCAAAAGAGGGTTCTGAATATCTTTTCCAATCTCATTTACCAAATCACTGATGAATTGCCTTTAAGCATTCTTTCATAATTTGGGCCTTAAATTGTAGTAAGATGCCAGAGTTGTTTTATGTCCTTGCATCTTCAATGAAGTGTTTACTTTTGCCATGTTACATTAGAGAGATTATATTGGTCATTGACAAAAACCAAACACACCTCTGATTAAGGATAAAAGCAAGTTATGATCGTTTTGGACAGAAGAATCAGAAGAGTTTAAAGATCAGCATTTAGAAATATTTTATTAGACTAAATTCCTGTACTTTAATTGAAACAGTAATTGTATTTGTAATCAATTAGACATATATATACATTATTCTGAATTTATTAATTTTAAATATTTGACTAATTTATTCCAAATAACCCCAAATATACTTAAAGAGAAGTAATGAATTTCACATTAAATTCAATTATCTTACTTAGTAATAGTTTTACTTCAGAGTGCACAGCAAACCTGTGTAGGTTGCAAGACAGACAAATATCCGACCAGAGATTCTATGAGTGTAGAGATTGTGGGTGAAGCATCATTGGGGCTGGAGCTGACACTACATGTATTAGTCCCTATTCCAGAAACCTCTTTGTAATCCTCTAAATGTCTTTTTGTGCTTAGTATTTGTGTCACATTTACCACAGAATTCAAAACTATTCTTAGAGAAATTTAATGTTCAGCTGAACTAAGATATGGATACTCAAGAATGACCAGTATTTCTTAAAAAAAAAAAAAATTAAACTGAAATGGCAAAATTTTTTTCTGTTTTCTTTAGTCCTGAGTGAATTGCATTGCCAGTTGAACATCCATTGGAAACCAGTCTGTTTTCTAACAGAACAGGCTGCCCAGGGAAATGGCTGAGTCACCAGCCCTGGGGATATTTAAAATATGTGGAGATGTGGTACTTGGGGCCATTGGTTAGTGGTGAACTTGGCAGTGCTGGATTATTGATTGGACTTGATGAACTTAAAGGTCTTTTCCAAACTAAATTATTTCTACCACACTGACTTGGCAAGCTGCTGAGTTTTCTGGAGCTGCACTGCAGTTTGGGCTGCAAGGGCCAGCTGCGTTTTTCCAGCCTCATCATGCAGGAATGAAAGTGCCCAGTCATCAAGGGCTACACATTTGAGTTGATTTAGGAACTAGAGAATTGACACAGTTATGCATTTTCTGCAGATGTATTTTTAAAGTTCCTTCCCTTTTTTCCAGGACACAACAAATCTTTCACTAAAGTGTGTGTTGGACCACAAAAGGGGAAATATGGGATTTTGGTTAGCTCCAGCTCCCCTGGGATGTTCAGAGTTCCCGTCATGATGCTGTTTGTAAAGGCATGGATTTGACCATGAAAATGTGAGTAATGAAGTGAATTAAATGGACCAAGTGACAGTCTGGACTTCTTGAACTTATGAAATAGAGCTTGTAGGACTTATTTTCTTTGACTTTCAGCTCTTAGCCTTTCTTCTGAGTCCTATACAATAGAAATCAGTTTTGGATCATCAAATTCCTTCCCTTGAAACACAAGTATCAAACAGTATCACATCTCATACTATTGCAGGCCCCTTATTGTATACTCCTTTTCAGAAATGTAAACAATTCCATCTTTAAAGTAGGCAAGGTTTTCTTTCCGATACCCCAAGTGGAAGACAGTTCTGGGATTTTTCTCCTCCCATCATCAAAAACTTGATTTTAATTCTAAATATAATGTACAGTGTACAATAATTATCTTCATGGTCCAGCACTGCCTCTTAGTTATAGCACACTCTGTCTAAAGATGCCGTCACCTTGATACATTTGGGGACTTCATCATGTCTTAGCCTCCTTTTAGCTAAAGCACCCAAGTTTCATGGGACTGGTGCCAAACTGACCCCACATGTGGAACAGTTAAGCAAGTTGTACCAAAATGTGCATGAAATAAATTGAGACAATGGATATATTTTTTTTTCTTACGTGATTCTTGGCCTGAAAATGTTCTTAGATAATTTCAGGCTTTAAGAACAATATTAGATAGAAACATTTCTTTCTGAGTGTAGTTTTTTTTTCTGATTGACAACTTTGCTTTTAAGGTGCTATTTAAGTAGGCCCAGCATATACTTTCCTAAATTTCCTAACATCTTACCTAGCCAGCCTAGGGCTGTATCTCTTACCCCTTTTATGTTTACAGTGCTGTTTTGACATATAATCCATTTTCCTTTTTGTGTCTTATTTTTCTTGAGAAATAAGGTCTCTGAAAATGTTCTACTTTCACCCCTGTGTTTCTCACACTTCAGTCTCTCCTGGGAGAAGCCCTGGAAGAGCTGGTTTTGTAGCATGTTCCAAATGGTATAATTTCTGATGGAGTGATCTGTTCAGAAGTCAGTGCTTCATTTCAGCCATTCTGCTATCAATTCATGCTTGAAAAGAATGGATTTCCTGCTGGCTGACAGGCTGAAATTTTCATATCCTCTCCAGTGCAAACCTAAGGGATGTCATTAAAGCTATGTCTGAATGATAAGTTATCCAGCTGTGGAGCTCAAGGCCTGCAGACCACAACCTCAGCCAGGATACAGTGGCATAGCTGTATTTGAAGTCAGTGGAGCTGTGACATTTCACATCAGGTAGAAATCTCTTCCATGAGTTTTAAGTGTTGTGTCTCTTCCTGCCTTGTTAGTATCTCTCATGGAGTGGGAAGCAGACCCATTGGAAGTGGGAATTTTATACTGTGAGTAAGATGTTACCCAGTGGGAGTTGGGGTATTTTTTCAAAGGAAGGGAGGAAGATAAATAATGCCCAAAGTGCTTCTGTTCCCTTAGGAATTCATCCAGTGTACAGATGTGCTGCAATCAGGCTGTGTTGGTCAGACACGTCACACACAGAATCACAGAATGAGCTAGATTGGAAAAGATTTGAAAATCATCAAGTCCAGCCTATAACCTAACACCACTTCATCAACTAAACCATGGCACTGAGTGCCACATCCAGTCTCTTTTTAACCACCACCAGGGACAGTGACTCCTCCACCTCCCTGGGCAGATGATTCCAGTGCCCAATCACGCTTCCTGTAAGGAATTTTTCCTGATGTCTGAACTTCCCTTGGCACAGGTTAAGTCTATGTCCCCTTGTTCTGTCTGTGGTTACCTGGGAGAAGAGACTGACTCCCACCTGACCACAACCACCCTTCAGGGAGTTGTAGAGAGTGACAAGGTCTCCCCTGAGCCTCCTTTTTTCCAGGCTAAACACCCCCAGCTCCCTCAGCTGCTCCTCACAGGGCTTGTGCTCCAGGCCCCTGACCAGCCTTGTTTCCTCCTCTGCACGTGTTTGAGCGTCTCAATGTCCTTCCCAAACTGAGGGGCCCAGAACTGGAGACATATGTTATAATCAATAATGATTTTCCCAGGCACAGACTAAGATGAAAGTTAAATTTCTATTTCTAATCCTTTGCATTAATAATGGCTGTGCAAATTTGGCAAGGTTCTTTTTCTTTTCTTTTAATCCATTTAGTTTTGAAATCAGTGTCCATGTTAATTTGTGTCTAAGAGCAGCAGGTGTGGATGGCCTTGGGAATGGGAGAACTTCAGGTTTCTTGTGATGCCTGAGTGACCCTCCTTTGATTTGCTAAGTTCATCCTCTGAACCTTCTAAAAATAACTCTACCTTCTAAAAAATACATTTATATCTTTCTTCCTTCTGTTTGATTGTACACAGGGCTAAACAGATGTAAGAAAGTCCTGCAGCTTTCTCTGTAGTGCTTCTGGCTCAGGAAATTTGCAAGAAGTGTTTAACTGTGTGATGTTTGTAGATGTTCAGAGTTTTATTTTGATATATTTTGTCACAAACAAAAATCTACATTAGTTGTTCAGGGTGCACATAATATTCAGAATAGGTGACAAGAAAGCAAGCCAGCATACTTTGAAACTGTACAGGAGTTTGGGCGCATCCTACTGAAAGGCTTTCTTGACTGTATAATACTCTTTTGCATATATAAATAAGATTAGAGTCCTGATTGTCTTGTTTGGCTATCAGGTGTGGGTGTGTGTGTGAAATGTAAGTTATTCCTTATCACAAACTTTCAGCTTTGATTTTTAAGATATACTAAAAGCCATCCAACTTTGATTGAAGGTTTTAATGGTTTTTTTAACATTTAAATGCGACAAGAACAACATATTCTAATGCTGGCATCATCAGGGCAGTAAAGAGACTTTCACTGAATTGATTCTGTCTCCAAGCCCTCTGCACATTATGACTTTTTGTGATATCAACAGTGATGAAAGTGAGCAACTTGACTGTCCAAGAACCAAAATTATGCTACTTTGGCCAGTTCAAGTATTCTTGAAAGCAGCATCAACACTAGTAGTCTGTTAATTACGTGATCAAAGAGGCTATGATTAGAAGGGATTAAGTGAGATTAAGGAAGCATGAATAAGAAAGCATAATCAGCACACAGGGGCCATGTGGCTATGTGATTAAGTCATTGATACGTAGACAGACTTAATAAGTGCAAGAATATATCAAGTTCCAGAGGAGAATCAAGAATTTTGGAGCTTTTCTCTACACGGAACAAATATATTCTGAGACAAGAAAGAGCAGGTGCTTTAGTCTGTCCTCTGAGTACATTTTTTTGCCTGTGATATTGACTCTGAGTTTCATGGAGGTGTATTCTTATTTCTACAATGACCTTGTAAGGACAAATTTCTAAATAGTATTTCTGATTCTTGAACAGTATAGACATTTAGGACCTTCCATGTAGACTGAATTTTTCATCAGAAAACATACACATCAGAAGAGGTTTAAAAGTAGAGAATATCTGTGAGCAGACCCTTCTAAGAAGCCAGTACTTTTATTTAGGAAAACAGTTGCTCTACTCAGAATGAACCACTACTGCAAGGCTAGCTATCAGCTTCTAAGCAGTACTAGTCCAGTAAATTGTGTTTTGAGGAGAACCCTCTTGGCTCAGTTGCCTTTGTTTCCTGTGCTCTTTACATTGGCATGAATAGCCAATCCCATACCATGTTGCTTTCTCACATTCCAGTTATGCCTCTCACTTTCCTCCCACGCAGGGCATCTTTTCCTGTACTATGTCCTTTATTCTCACATCTTTTCCTTGGATGATTCTTTGTCTTTTATCCTTGGCTGCTTTGTCTTTTTGCCTCTCAAATGCTCACACGGTTGTTCTCAGCCAGTTTCCTCTTGCTATGAAATGTTTGTTGCTCTGTGGAAGAGCTTTGTTTCTCTGGCTGAAGCCATTTGCTTAGATAGCTCTGAGAAGTGCTGTAGGCCAGTAAAGTGTCTGCAGGAGAGGATCTGCTTTCTCTTGGAGACAGCAGAAGAGAGGGATCTGGCTGCTTGGAGCTGCCATCTTGTGCTGTGCTGAGTGGGTAGGGAAGGTAAGAGGAAATTGGCAGCCACAATGGAGCTTTTCTTGCAGCAGAAGAGGCTGCTCACAGAGGTCTATGCATAATTTGCCTTATGTGTACACAGAGATTAGAAACACAGCAGTGATGTTCTTCCAAAGGAAATCTGCCAAAATCTTCTTAGTCAGAAGGACCGTGCGTCATAGCCCCAAGAAATGATCCAAGATCCATTTCCTTTTAGCACCTGCAAAGCTAAAGCTTTGAGAATTGTTCAGCTCTTTGTGTCTCCCAGGTTTGGAGCTCATGTTCTGTATTGTGCCTTGCTCAGTACATTTTTCCACACTGAAACCTGTTTGCATTGAGCATGGTTCTGTGGCAGGAGCTGTGCTTCACTGCTAACAGATATTTCTGACTGGATTGACACTAGAAGTGACAGAACTGATTTCTGTAATTGATTAACTGGATGGTAATAGTGAGTTCATTTGATACTGGCAATTATAAATTTGAACATCTTCAGAATAGATCCTAATACTGTTTGTGAAGTGTTGCTTTGACAGTAAAATTTCTGCTGGCATCTGTTGCGTGTTTTGTCTCCTCAGCTCTTTAATGTCAAAGCCTGCAAATGGTGCTGCCTGTGTGCACTTATGAACACCAGCTGAACAGAACAGAGCTCTTAGCGACCACCTGCTGTTTTGTTTCAATCCTTACTGCTATTTTCAGCTCTTGTCATTCACAGGGCTTTTAATTGTTATTTTTAGTATAATAATAATAATAATAATAATAATAATAATAATAATAATAATAATAATAATAATAATAATAATAATAATAATAATAATGAAGTTCTCCTTGATTCATAGCCATTGATTCATTTTGTGGATGCAAGCAGAACTTCTCCTAAGATGGAGAGGTATTTCTACTTTTAAAGGCTAGTAAGAGAAGGTCAGAAAATCACCCTGCAGCAATAAGAAAAGCTTATAAGTTTATAATGAAACAAATAATTTGAGGAAATTAACCATCTATAGTGTTTAAATCCTGAACAATTTTGTTCCATTTTTGCATAGAAAGATGTACAGAGTCAGGACTTGTGCCCAAACCTTTAATCCAGTTTCTCAGTGAACTTCAAATCAGATGATGGAACACTTGTTACCAGTGAATTAGTGCTGATCCTGGGAGGGCACATAAACATATAGGAAAGATCAATCACAATTTAAAAGTCATCAATTTGTACATGTTAATTTATCTATGTATCCATTTAAACTTCCACTCTGGTGGAAGTATATTTTTCTTTTTGTTTTGTTTTGTTTGTTTGTTTGTTTTTTCATTTCTGTGCACTTTGCAAAGACTGTGAGAAAGGGAGGGAGTCCCAGCAGGAAGCAGGAGGTATATCCCTAGTTCAGCTGACTAGCTGGAATTGCCAGTGCCCCAGCTTCCCTGCGTGTGATAAATCTGCCTATCTCCATTAGCAAAAGTTGGGTACTTTTCACAGTGCTCATCATTCTATAGTGATGAAAACAGTGGTTTTGTTGTTGAGGTTTTTGTAAGTGTTACTAAGAGCACCATTAAAACGTGAATGGGTAAAATGTTGCTTTCTCATCTGCTCACATTCTGTGTAACAAGAGGAAAGATATTTACATATGGATATGAATTTCAAGATGGCAGGTTAATTCTCATGTGAAGAGTCCTGTTTCATTACTTACATCCTTACCACTGGTTATGTGTTAGTCAGTTAATTTACAGTGTTATGAATGTGGTTTTGTAGGTTATTTATGGCATGACCAGGAGCCAAATTTATTTTGAGTCTGAGAAGGAGATATTGGAGTGTAAGTTAATCACAGAAACTCATAACTTGAATCTGCAAGAGATTCTTAATAGATAACAGGAATTTTATTTGTAAGCTTGAACTTATACAGCATTGAAAATTGGAGATGCTCATCCTTTGACTACTATATATGATTTTTTTTTTGTTTGGTAAATAACTCAGTTCAAAGGGAAATTATCACAAGCATCTGCATTTACTTGTGGTTTTGTTGTGCCTTACATTCTCCAGTCAAAGCAGTGTTTACATGTTGGGGAAACTAAAGCACAGTGAGGATAGGAGTTGCCTAAGGCCATACAACACAGTCCTGATAAAAGTGGGAACAGACACTGGATGTCTGAATTGGCTCTTGTGGTTTCATCCATTCTCACACTCTGCAATGAAAACATGGCCTAACCCGAGTTCATCCTCCGTGCAAGGAATGGGCTCATTGACTCTGACAGGGATTAATTTAGCTACATAGTGCGTGGCCTTGGATGCACAACACCCTAGAGATGTTTTACATCACATTAAGAGCAGAATGTACTGTCTAACAGTGCTTTATTTCCATTACTCAGCCTCTACCTCTCTGAATGTCCTATGATACTTATTTCTTTAAGAACAGATAAACCCTTGAAAGAGTTGTTTAGTAAGCCCATTACTGCTGCATAAAAACAGGTGCTTAAACAAAAGTGGATTTTTTTCTCGTGTTGCTAAATACTTGCTTGTTTGTTTTCCTGTTTCTGATAAATATAGGTCTATCTCAGACAGAGAGGCAACAACAGTCGTGTCTAAACCACTACAATAACACAGCATGAAACACTGATCCCACTCTGAAGGTTGCCCTTTCACTTCAGCAGCTTCATTGACTTCTAGATAGTATCCATTTGTATTTCCAGGCTTCTTGGATGTTATTGAAACCTAAACCTTTAGACTGAAGGTGTACAAGATTATGTGCAGCCTTTAACATTAATTTAGCACTCATTTGAGACAAACTCTTCGGATACCTTGTATTTCAGTCTTTTGTGGGCTCTCTGCACCCAGGCAAAGCAATGCATAAAGTGTATAAGAGGAGGAGGAATCGTGAATAATTTTATCTCCTTTTTAATAACTAGAAGTGAAGTACATACAGAAGAAGTCCTGAAATTAGACATCTTGAATTCAGCTTCTTTCTCTGACACAGGTTGGCTTTATAAACACTGTTAGCTTTCGTATGTTCTGGCTTGCACTTGCTAAAATGCAGGTAATGGATCAAAATCAGATCTAGAAAATGGATGACTTTAGGCCTGGGAATGCAAATTTTAAGCATTTTGCTATAAAAGGCATGGCATTGCTGATCTCAGAGAGTTATAAAACTAAGGCAAGATTTTATGAAGGGTTCTGCTCTCTTCAAGTTGCAGAATCAGGCAGTTGAATTCCTGAGAAGCATTATTATTATTATTATTATTAGCTATGGAAGTTATTCTAATAGAATTCTGAAATGCTTTTTATCTACTTAAAAGCAGTGATTTCTTATGTTGCACAGAGATAATATTTTTAAAATTTATTAATGGCTGCTTGGTATCTTCAGCAACTCAGCAATACACTTCTGCTGATATTTTAGGAAATCAGAATAATGTCATTTGCATGTTTATATGTTTGAGCCTAAGAAATCAAAGCCTACAGAATAGATCAGAAGGCTTAAAAAACCCTATTCATGTAACAGTGCCTACAGGGGTTAACAAATCTCTCTTTATGTTTGCTCTCTAATACATTAAAAGGCACAAAACGCTGTTGTCCATACTACACTAATCATGTCTATGATTGAATAACTATTGATTTAGCCACTGTTTGGGAATAAAAAAAAATCCTTGACAAGGCTAAGTGAAAGGGCAGGTGCTGTTACTCGAATGGAAAAGCCATCTATCTCATTACAAAAGCATTTTCAAGGACATAAAAACTTTGGTCCTGAATGGAAGCTTTTTATTAGACTGCAAAACTTCTCAAGTTGTCAACAGATTTTAGAATTTTAGCCTTTGCTTCTTTTAAAAAAAAAAAAAAGAAAGAGAAATCTCTTATCCCTGCAGGATTCTTTAGCTCATTTTTAACTTTAATTTTCAGTGGTCCCATTCTTTTCTGAGGAAACAGAATAAGGTATGGGTAGAATACAAGCAATGAGGTTTTAATACCTCTTTGAGTGATTCAGCCTTATACCTTGAGCTGCCCTTACAGGGCTGAACAGAATTGCTCAGAAAGCAGTGAAAACTCCTTTTACAAGTGTCATTACTCTGATTCACTAACAGATGCTCTGGAAATTTAATAAGAGCTTTCCTTTTTCTAATACATTTCTCACCTTTTTTCCAAGATAATTTTTCTTTTTTAGTTTAGATGTGGCAGGACTGTTTTCAGTTGGCTTGATTTCCCACTCACTTGCTGGGAAAAGTAATCAGGGAAATAATCCTTGTCCCGTGAGTGTCAGGACATCTTACGTGTTACTTCATGTCGATGTGTCCGGTCAGTCAGTGTAATGCTAGGTCATGGTAGGAGTCTCTCTTTGGTTCAGCAAATTCAATTGGTCCTGTAAAACCAGAAGGAGGTGTTTGGATCCCCACAGGTTCATTATACACCAGTTTATATTGATTAGAACTGGAATAGTCACCAGGAAATGTAATCGACACGTATTTTCAGGTCTTTACAAGAATGTCAAGGTATTTACAAGAATGTCATTGCAGTGAGTGAAGCTGTGGGCATGAGTGTTGCACAGGGAGAGACCATCTCCCTCTATCTAAACATTCCTGTAAATGGCTAGAAAGCAGCACAGAGATGGAAAGCCCAGGGCAGAAAGTCTCATTCTTTGTTCCACTCAAAGAACTTTATATTGTGCAGCATCCTGGCAAGAAATACAGCCAGAAAGTTTTTTGTGATAAAGAGGTGTTAGAGGTATAATGTGGAACAATATGCACTGCAAGGTGTTTATAAAAAGGGAAAAAAATTTCCCATCATGGTAAATCAGCGGCAGTTATGCTCAATGCTGTTAACTCATAGCACTGCCCTAACTTCAAATTGCTGTGTTTCATTTGGGAGTGTACGAGCTCAGTAAATTCCTCCTCGTGCATTAATATAAACAGTAGATGTGAAATAAAAAAGAGGATGATAAATGCAGTGGAGCTTTACAATATCAAGTTCCTGGGTCAAGGCAGAGTCCTTGCTGAAAACCATTGGTATTTATCCTTTCTAGTCAGAGGCACAATCTTCAAGCTCAATTGCCTGTAGAGAGTTCCCATCTCCCTTTTTCGCCAGGATATTCATACTGCTCAAAATACAAGCTGCTTTCTACTGCTTTTATTCCAATCTACTCAATCTCTTCTAGAAATGCACCATGTAGGACAGCTGCCCTTCACATATTTATACCACTGGATGTTGGGAGGAGTAGGTAGTTTTATAGGGAAGAAGGATTTTATACAGCACTGATAGAAGAGCTATAAATTCAACAATATTTCAGTACCATGGAATAAAAAACCCCCCATATTTTTCAGCTTTAACCTGAGATACAATAAACTTTGAAGTGCTAGACCTAAGATGTATGTGTTAAAGGGTTATTTTTATTAGTAGGGGAACAATACAGGACCATAATTATTCCAGAGGAAGTTGGGCATATATTGTTCTGGAAATTGGGATTCATGGTGATTATCTAAGTACTGGTCACTTGAAAATTGAAATACCAAGATTTTTAAAAGAAATGTTTCTTTTCTCTGAAGTAATTTTATGGTAGACCATCAATATGATCAGACTTAGGTACAGAAATGCATTGGCTTTGAATTAGAAAGAAACATGTTAAAATATACCTTGGAGTCTGAAATAGTGTTTTATATATACTACGTAAAAGGTCTTCACATTTCAAATGTTTTATCCTTGTGTTTCTCCAATATTCCCACTGCTCTTAGACATGAATTTGTAGCCTGTAGTAATCTTACCGAGTCATGCATGCAATTACGAACAGATGTGTTGTTTGAATTGGAGCATAAAATACCGAGCGTTGAAGTTGTCTGTGTGATGAATACACTTAAGGCTTGATTTTTCTATCACGAACTTTTCAATTTTCTCATGTTACAGTTTTAAAATTCAGTGAAGACTAAGAAACAATAATAGCAATAAATTAGAAGTTTAGAAAGAACGTGTATCAAGTCTCAGAAACATTGCTGTAATGGAAATACCTTATCTACGCCAGGGATCCGCTTTATCTCCCACTGCCTAAGCACCTCTCTCAGCTGGCAGAGAATTTGCTTTCCTGGAGAGGACTCCAAGTTCAGTGATAAGTCACTGTCTATATCTGCATATATGAACATGGGTGACATCCTTCCTGTGCAGTGTGTGAGATAAGATGCGTTTGGGATTCATAGGGGTGAAAACTGGGACGTGAACTTGGTGAAATTATATTGTGGAGTGAATGCCTTACAGGGATTCAGTGCTAGAGATATAATCCAAGCAAACACACGTGCTGGAGTCCAGTTCTGATTAGCAAAATACTTTGGATGTAAACTCAAATCCTCATTTTCTTCAGTGTGTCCTCATGCTTTGCAAACCAAGTAAATCAAGGCCCACAGTAATTAAGTGAGATACAAAGTTCTTCCTGAGCTGCTGGAAGAGGGAAGTCATTAAATACGGGCACTTTTGCTTCTTGAAGCAGGACGGGATCGATCCTGGTTACTCACCGTTTCAAATCCCTCATATGGTAATGACTCAAAGCAATGGTCCTTGCAAAGAGAGGGGCCCTGGGAGAGCTATTAGCGGTGAACACTGCTACTTTACCACTGCCATGAGAACAATGCCATTATTTTTGGGCATCAACTGGTAAATTCTATGAGATTCTGCCACTTTCATGTGTTTCTTCTTTTTATTTGCTGCTTAGTTACAGGTAGGGACTAGCAAGGGATGATGTGCTGTTTACAACACTCACTAATTTCATTTTATAGGGGTTCATCCTAATCTAAAGGAAGGGAGTTGCTCCCTGTACTGAGGAAGTTTGGCAGAGTCAGGGGAAATGAGTTTGGCATTACCTCTTTAAACTGCAACTAATAGGCATTTATGCTATGGTCCTTTTAAATATGAGTAATGGCCCATTGAAAAACTAACTGAAATTACAGCATATGTCATTAGGAAAGATAATTACCAATTTATTAATCTCTAAAAATTGAGTTTAGATTATAACATGTTTAAAACCTGCCTTGATATTTGGAAGATAAATATGGCTTATGCGCTATTGACAAAAGGGTAAAAACCCAGAACCAAATAAATAAATATAATGTATAATATCTTTTTCCAAATTTCACTGTTGGAACAGAAGACTGGTGTCAAGGACAGAAAATCAAATATATAAAAATTTATTTTCTATTATCATGATAGAATATGCAAAACCCCTCAAGTTTCAAAATAATGAAAATTTGAGAGAAATCACCAATGTTATCTACATGATGTGACTTCACTATCTTTAGAATAGTATTGCTTTGCCATTTCTAGCCTTTAGGCTGGAATAGGTTTTATTTAAGCCAACTCTAGAACTTCACTTCCTCTTCATAGTGTATCCTACCCCACTTTTCTCACCTGCATATATGGTCAGACACAGAGAAAGGCTTGAGCTGCAGAAACACCTTTGCAAATGAGATTCCACACATATGAAGTAATAAATATTTCAAGGATGTCACTTTTCAGCAGCATGACTGAACCAGTGCTAAATCAGGGCCCACACTCAAAATCAAAAGCATGAGACACATTCTGTGCATTCTTGGTACCTCCTCAAAGTTTCAGAGTAAAAGAGGAGAGAAAGAGTGAAGAGATTTAAATTATGTTTGCAGGAGTCCTTGCGTCTGTCTTGAAAAACTGGTTGGTTTAGAGGCCTGGGTACTCCTGTAGGAGTTGAGAGACTTGAATTTCAATTCTGTTCCTGGCCTCTGCTGCGATCTAGAGCTCGTTTTTATGCCTCTATACAATGTGTCCATGCACGAGCTTTAATATGCATGGACAGGTATATCTGTATGAGACTATCCCAACTTGCTGTTTGGAAAGATTCTGGCTCTTTTGTAAAGAGCAGCTAAAATTTCTTCTGGTAGAAGTCAGTGTTTTCAAGAAAAGAAATAAAACTTATTCACTTTACAGAAGGTTTTATCACAAAGCGTTTTTAAAATTTGCAAGAGATATTCAAACCCTAGAAGAATCACTGATTTTAGGCAAACCTCTTACTATTAAACAAACTTTAAATATTATGTAATTGTTGGTTTATTTAGTAGCTTTACCTGATCAACATCCAAAATAATTGTAATGTGAGTAAGAAAATGAATTTGCAGTCGATCAAAATATTCAGCAGAAAAATTAATACAACAGTAGTTGTCAGATAATCTGAACATCGAGTTTATAGGAGTAATTTTAATTTACATCAAACAGTGTAGGCAATTTTTACACATCAGTCTGCATTTCACTGATTATACTTAGCTGAGACAAAATGGTGGCTTTTTGAAAAAGTTTAATGCAACGTTGCAGGGACTGATGACACAAGATTTTCTTTCTGATGCATCTTAAAAACTAAAGTTTTCAAGGAAAAGTTTACCAGCACTTCATTAATTTCAACTAATAAAACTAAGTCTTTTTAATAAAATTAAGTATGTTTGCGTCCCATAATCTATGAACTATCGTGGTGTTTATTTTACATTTTTAAACTGCTGTTCACTTCGTTAATTGCAAACTGAAATGAAAAGATTAGTCTAAAATACAACAAAAATGGTCAGTGGCGTTTGACCTCACATTTAAGATGCAATGTTTTAGTACCAAACACATTAATATTCAAAGACTGTGAACGGAAAGAAAGAAACCAAAATTATCAACAGCTCATTTGGAAAAAAACCCTCAGAAAAATTACTTTTCTGTTATTGCACAACACTCTAACCTAGAGAATCACATACTGAGTCAGTGCAAAGGTATTTACTTTCACTTAAGTTACTGGTGAGAACCCCAGTATACTGTTATTACAAACACCCTAAAAATTGTGTCTCTGCATTGCAAGTACAGATGCCAATATGGGAATTAGACTTACCCAAAAAATTGTGGAGGTCTTATTGAAATTTTCAAGGTGATGATACTGGAAAAGTTGCAAGTGATGTAGATCCAATGAATGATCTGGATATATACATTTGGCCTTTTAATTTAAAATAAGGTGCTGGACTTTATTACCACAGGTACTAATGTCTTGCAAATGGGACTATGCTGTAGTGTATTTGCTTGATGCTTTGAAGTCCAAACAACCACAGCACTTGAGATGCTTGCTTGTGGTGGGTTGAGCCCAGCCTTTGGCCTCTCCAAATCGATCCAATGTCCTGTCAGGCTGTCCTGTAGAGCTGAAGTGGTGTGAAGGCAGAGTAGGTAGTCACATGTCATTGCAGAAACGCTGCCTCTTGTTTCTAACTCTGCTCACAAATGCATCCCATGACTTTCTATGCTTTGTAAAGGAACTGTTTGCTATGCTTTGTGTTACAGGTAAGCAGGATAAAACCCCCTGACTCCTCTCTATGTGATAATATTTTTTCATCCAGTTTTCTCTCTTGGCTTAAGGAGATAAAAGAAGTCCAGCAATAAAACCAGTCCAAAAGTGCCTGGGTACCTAAATACTGATTCTCTGTTGTTTGTCATTCTCTCTTTGTTTATAGTTCCTTAGTCAGTTTTCAGTCTGTGCTCAAGAAAAAATGAGTTTGAATGATTTCTTTTAAGGGAGGCTATTTGACACATTCTTTGATTTACCACAGTCTTCTGGACTATATATAATTCTAAACTACCCTGCACCTTTCATCCCACTAACTGATAGAATTATTTTGGGAATGCATGATGCAGTTTTCATGGCAATGTTTGCTTTCCTGGAAATCCATGCTCTGTAATAAATACCTCTGTTACTGATGGTGAATACATATTTCTGGGGTAGACTGGGTTTTTAAACCCTGTGTTCAACCTGGAAGAAACTGCTGGGGCTACGAAATTCTGTGATTTTGAATTTTGTATTGAATTTAACCTTTTAAAATACATTTCTTACTAAAAACTAAATTTTATATTATTATAATTTAGCGGTTTTCTGAAAAAGGAATTTTCAACCAGAATTTTTTTCTGTCTTTCAGAAGCATTTGTTGCTGTGGCATTTGTACACAGCATGTTCTAAACAAATAAACAGGTGGATAATCTACAGTTTAATCTACAGTGGAGAACCCCTGAGTTTGCGGTACCTGAAAGAACACCTGTCTTTCAAGAAACGTGAGTAAAAAGACCTCAACACATAGCAGTGGGGAACAAAGACACACGGACCTCCCTGCTTGCTTCAAAGAAGATCCTTTATTGCAACAAACCGAACCCTTTTATGTTCTAAACTTAACCCAAAACAAGCACGTGTTGGCTGCCTGCCAGAGCAGAGCCGCGCTCACACGTCCCTTTACCCAGCTAGCCCTCTGCCCATGCTGTGTCCGTGTGTCCCTCCAGCCGGCCAGCCCTCTGCCCATGCGGTGTCCGTGTGTCCCTCCACCCGGCCAGCCCTCTGCCCATGCGGTGTCCGTGTGTCCCTCCACCCGGCCAGCCCTCTGCCCATGCGGTGTCCGTGTGTCCCTCCACCCGGCCAGCCCTCTGCCCATGCGGTGTCCGTGTGTCCCTCCACCCGGCCAGCCCTCTGCCCATGCGGTGTCCGTGTGTCCCTCCACCCGGCCAGCCCTCTGCCCATGCGGTGTCCGTGTGTCCCTCCACCCGGCCAGCCCTCTGCCCATGCGGTGTCCGTGTGTCCCTCCACCCGGCCAGCCCTCTGCCCATGCGGTGTCCGTGTGTCCCTCCACCCGGCCAGCCCTCTGCCCATGCGGTGTCCGTGTGTCCCTCCACCCGGCCAGCCCTCTGCCCATGCGGTGTCCGTGTGTCCCTCCACCCGGCCAGCCCTCTGCCCATGCGGTGTCCGTGTGTCCCTCCACCCGGCCAGCCCTCTGCCCATGCGGTGTCCGTGTGTCCCTCCACCCGGCCAGCCCTCTGCCCATGCGGTGTCCGTGTGTCCCTCCACCCGGCCAGCCCTCTGCCCATGCGGTGTCCGTGTGTCCCTCCACCCGGCCAGCCCTCTGCCCATGCTGTGTCCGTGTGTCTCCCCAGCCAAGCACTGCCTCACGCATGAGGCAAGCACACACCGGCCATACAGCCCGACCTGTGGTTACAGGACCTGGTTTGTAGCTGGCTCTTTGCTGAACCTTTCCCAGAGTGCTCTCTGTTGAGCTGGAGTGAACAGATTTCTTGTCTCTCACACCAACATTTATCTAAACATTTTATAGTTTGTTCAGTTTTAGGATTTTTATGTTCTCAAAAGTAGCACTACTAAATATGTGTGTGGAAAGCTCTCCCATTTCTACCCCAATGCTTCCAGATTTCTCCAGATTGTAGTGGTACATCCTCCCCACTTCTCCCACCCTGGGCCTTCTTTACAACCTCAGGAACTTCTGATAAGCCTTGACCAAACCAGCTGGGGGGAATTTTTGGCTCCTCCTTAAGAGCACAAGTTGATGAAAATATTGCTATTTTACATCTTGGTCCTGTGCTCATGGGCCTATTTTGGTTAAGAAGTACCTGGGCACACAAAAATGGATGCAAAATAATAAAAATTTTATTCACTTAACTTTACGAGGCTAATTATCATTACAATTTCATGGGTGAGATGTTTAATGAGATTGCATGCTTCATTCTTTATTTATATTCAGAGAGATTTTCATCTGACGGTAGGAACAGCATATAAAATAGCAGTGTGTCAAAAAGCCAGCTCCTGAAGTATATAATATTGTGCAAACTGACACTGTTTAATACAATAATCTATTTGCATTCACCAAAACATGTAATATGTATGGGTTTGGGGCATTCTATTTATACAGGCTTGCATTTGTTTATCTGTGGGTCCATTTAGGTTAATTTTCTAGGAACTTTAAAATGATAAATAATAATATTTTCAAAGAAACACCTGAGGTAAGGCTCTAGGGATCTTTTTTTCCTGTGGAACTGCACTGCTCTGCATATTTAGGATTAAATTTACCATTAAATTAACACAGTTGGAGACATTACAATCTCTATTAAATATGATGATTTGAAAAGCTTCACTAGAAAAAGGAAAACCAGCAACCTTGTCTGCAACTTTAGCCGTAACTAAGCCAAATACTCTCAGTAATTCAGGTGAAATCCTGCTTTAGATATTTCTTCAAAATTGAGTTACACGCAGGAGCAGCAAAATCACCAGCTGCTCTCCACATCCCCTCAAAATATGAATTAATTTCTCTTAAAGTAGTTCTCATCAGAAAAACATTTCTAGCACATGTTGAAGTACAGATCTGCCTACTGTTATTTTTGAGACCTTTGCAGCATTTTTCTTTTGCAAATGAATGTCCTTTAACACTAAATTAATTGAGAAATTTGTGTATAGGAATTGGACCTAAACTAAGATGATAAATGAATTCTTGTCATGGTTCCTGACTTGCAGTGTAACTGGCCACAGGGAGGAGGTTTTAGCTGTGGTCCCTCCTCAGGATCAGCTCCAGGAAAAGCAGCACCAGGGGCAGCTGTTTTGTCAGCAGTTCTCAGCCCCAGGGCAGCCCTGTGTGCTGGATCTGCTATGGCCTGGGGCCCAGAGGAAACACAGTTATGTGCTCAACATCCAAATTTCACACTCTTTATTCTGAAGGATGCTTTTTTGCTCACTTATGCAAGGATTTTTAACAATCAAACCTAACTAACAAACCACACTTATTTCCTCTCAGATGTTTACTGAAACATCAGGAAATTTGTGACAAAAAATGATTTTTTTACAAGTCAAACTAGCCTGACTTCTGTCTTGACTTGACTTAGTCTACAAATCGGAAGAGTGTTGATGTGTTAAAATTGTTGCTCTGTGGTGCACAGGCCTTTGGGCAGAGCTGTCCTGTCCCAGTGGAAGAACATTGATCTGAACTTCGTCTGCACTCTGTGACTAATTCAGTTCTGTGGAACAGGGTGTGGAGCTGGATGGGAATTTGAGATTTATATCCACAAGGATGCCTCACTTGTGCTGCATTACAGTGCTTTTAGAGCTTCCCTTTAGGTATGTGTAATCCTTGGGAGCTCAAGCCAGACTAAATACCAACAGTGCCCGTAGTGCCTTGTAAGTGGATGTGTGGAGCATGGAGTGTTTACATTGGAAAAGCTTTTCTGCAGTTTCAAGGATGGGCATAAAGGAGAAGAAGCACTGTATTTTAAAAATTTCATATGCCAATATTCCCTCATGTGGCTGGCAGTTCTTACTGAACCTGAGAAGAAGTTGAAATTTAACCACATGAATGAGTACTAACTGTGCTTCATTTGGCTCCACGGTTTCCACAGAATCCGATGGTTCAGCTTCCCTAAATATCAGTTTAAAATCTGTCAGTTAAAGCCAGTTGCAACCATAAAGAAAACATTTTTCAAGTTGTTTCATCAGCAGTTTCTCATCCATGTGATGGGCAAGATGTACTGGCATTTTTAAAGCTTCATATCATGTCTTTGTCCATCTGCTTCTAAGCAGGGGTATTTCTCTTTGATGTCCTTTAAAAATGTTGGTTTGTATCCCATGCCTTTGTAGAAGTTTTGTCAACTCTTTGGGAATTATACTTTCAGCACAAGCATACACAAGTGACTGGTGTTAAATTCCAGACTTTCTAGACCTGAATAGGGAATTGCAAGTTAGTTGCCTCATAAGTATTTCTGAGTAGTACCTTTTTGCCTGCTAGTACCCAGTGCAGAAGCTGGATGTACATAGCATGGATGTGTTTCAGTAAAATTCAAAAAATGAGCCATGTAAGGTTTACTTCTCATCCTTTCATTAAACATTTTGTTGTATTTTTGATTAATTGTTTTGAATGCAAGCAACAGCAGCACTGCACCAGGCAAAACTACTGGACACATATTTAAGTGGGATATAAATAGCCATGCGAGTCAAGGTGCAGCTTAAAACATCAGCTCAGGGCTTTAGAACAATGGTTCTTTTTCTGTACTCAGGGCTTTCATTACTGCAGCTGGAGCTTTCTTTCTCCACAAATGGGCTATGAGAGAATGGTGGAGGAATTGCCCAATTTAGCTGCTCTTTTCTTCCCTATGCCTCTTTTCTCCCCTTAAGGCTAATGTTGCTCTTACAGATTTAACATGAAGTTTGAAAGCTCAGTGTAAGTAGGGCTGTCACTTACAGAAGAACTTCTCTAAGCCAAATTCTTCTGTCTTTTTTTTAAAATTCTCATGGAAGGCTTTATTTACAAGACAAAAAAAGAAGATGATATAGGAAACTAGTTCTCAGTTTCACTATGGTCTTAGTACACTTTTTAAGCTTTGCTTAGTGGAAAGTAAGCAAAAATAAAGGCACTAAAATTAAGACTGTGTAATGTGTGTGAGTGAGTGAGAGGACAGTAGCAGAGAAGGTGGGCTTGCACATGCTCATTTTCAAGCTTCTGGGATTTTTTGGTCTTTCTCCCCACTATATATTCTGTTCAAATGCAGTAGCAGCATAGCTTTTGCTGAGCAGCTCATGATTTCGAAGACAAACTTGGAAAAGCTGCAGTATATCTGCCACTCTAATTTATACCTATGAGGATTAAGATGTCCAGTAAAGCCATAAAAATGACTAAGTGTATTCCCACTTGATCAATTACAGCATCTCCTAAGAAAACATCGGGGTAATATCTGTACATATATATTTAATAGATGTCATATGCAACCTGGGATGTATGTATCAGCAGTGTGTTTATTAATTTAATAAGTCAGTTAATGTTTTCACTAAAATCAGTTTTAAAATGTCAGACAAAGCAATAAACACAAGCTAATTTGTCACTGGGTCAGAAACTGCCCTTTTGCTACAGCTGAGGTTTCTGTAGCAGTGCCACCTGTCACTTCTTTAACTTGAGTTGAGCTGAGGGTAACGAGTATAGTGGAAAGACAAAACTGAATCCTTTGGTAAAGTCAGCTGGAGTAGCTTCCCTGACAATTATTTCTGTAGGTGAAGATATGGTCTGGAATCTGCTGCAAAGCATTTTTGTTTTCATGCAGTTTTCATTTTTCATCTACACTGCTTTATCTTCCCCTTTTTGGTTGGTCGGTCTTTTTTTTTTTTTTTTTTTTTTTGGTTTTTTAGGAAATTTNTTTTTTGTAGGTTTCTAAGGAAATTAAGTTATCCTGCTTTAGACAGAACTGAGATGCTGGGTATTTTTCTTCTGTTGCTATTTCTTCTTCTTGTACTCTTTAAGCAGCGAAAAACCTTTAAAATTATACTTCGCTCATAGCAAAAGAAGCATTAAATAATTTGGTGGCTGTTGCCTCTTTCTATATACCAATGAGAGCTGCATAATTCATGTGTAGCAAGTTATTCAGCCACAGAAAAAGAGGGCTGCAGAAGAGAAGGTGAAAAGTTATTTAAATTTTTTTTTTTGGTAAGTTGATATTATTGCATTGGAGCTAAACTATCTCCATTTCCAGTTTAGCAGACTGGAAAATGACAATAAAAGTAAGAGATTTTAGTAGCCAGATTTAACCTTTTCACTATGGTTTCAGCCATTGCTAAATAGGAGTACTTCTAATACTGTCATGTTGATATATTTCCCTATACCTTTGAGTTTCTACCTTGTGGTTGCAGAAAGCTGAGATATTCAAACTAACTTTCTGCAATTTAAGGCTTATTGTCTGTCTTGAATGCTAAGAGACACACAGTGGTGGAACTCTGTTAAGGGTCCATTAGTGGCAGGAAATGATATCTGAGGAATGGAAAAGACACATTATTATTCTGGCCTTCTGCGCAGTGGGATACACTGCAGCAGAAAGTTACTGAATCCAGCTGGTCAGAAAAGGTTTGAGTTTCAAGTATTTGCCCATATCCTTGCCAAGATTCCAGAGTGAGATGCAGTTCCTATCATTTACCTGAAATGTGGAAAATCCAGGCAAATGCAAGATTTTCATTCTTTTTGTATAAATTATTCTTTGTAAGTAACCTTAATAGCATCAGTCTTTATTTGTGACATGATCAGTGCCCAGAGATAAAACTGAGGGGACATCCAATGTGGGTGAAATGTAGCAAATCTGAAAGCTAGGCACAGAATCACCAGCGAGGAAGAAACCTCCAAAGGTCATCTCTTTCAGCCTCCCTCTTGGACCAAGGCTAAAAGGAGCAGGGCTGTTCAGGGCCTTGTCTGGTCACATTCTGAGCATCTCCAAGGTTGTAGTTAACTTCTCTGGGTGACCTGTTCCAGTTTTGAACTCCCATATAAAATTTCATTTTATTTCAGTTTATTTCAAAAATAAATTGAAAGTGGTTTTTGTGTTGAGTTAGAATTTCCCATTTCTATCAACTTATGTTTGTTTTCTCTTGTCTTTTCACTCTGTGGAGCATCACTGTGCACATCTGAGAAGAGTTTGGCACCATCTTCTCTGTACCCTTAGGGGTCCCCTGAAGGTTTTCTGTCTGTAAGGCTGAGCAAACCCAGTGCTCTCAGCCTCTCATATTCCAGCTCCTGACCACGTCAGCATTTGCCATATCTCAAAGCTAGGACCATATAGAGGTAAGATTTTTTTGTTGCTTGTGTCCAATCCCGTTTCATCTGCAAAAGCCAAATGTCACAATTTTGCTTTTTCAACCCTCTGGATCTGTAAACACATAACTTGTGGCAATGTTTTTTAGCAGAGAACAGTCCTGAGGATGTCTATAAAAGGTCAACATAAAATTACAGTTATCCATTTATCTATTTATAAATTCTGTGACTCTTAAGTATATGTGAGAGAAGCTGCTCTAGGGTGTCATGCCAAACTTCCCCTGTGGACACACTTGAAGAGAATTCTAATGGTATGGCTATAGAATAATAATTGTCACCATTTAAAGAACATTATTGCCATGTAAAATACAATGAGATTTTAAATTAATTTCCCGCTTTTAAGGCAGAATCTTGCTGGTTTGTTTTTTCAATTTTTTTTTTTTTAATGTAGGAAAAAAAAAAAAAGAGTACAAGACCAGAAACTTTTCTGAGGCTGACTCATTCAGTGGCAATCTCTGGTGTGAAAGAGGTGTTTTGCCATGGTCTATTGGACAGAATGAGGAACAGTGCCCTCCCCAGTGTCATTGTTCACTGATGTATTCAGTGATTACTACTTTTTGGTCAGGAATGTGTTCAATGATGTAGTAGGCAGAATTTCATCTCTCTGAATGAACTGTTGAAGTGGAGGTTTTCTGTTCAGCTCAATTCAAGAGTAAGTCTCCAAGCTTTCAAAGAATGATTAAAGTGGGTATAAAGAATCTTTGTACTGGAGAGTGATCTTTCTGCCCTTTTATGAAGCACTGGAAGAATAGTCTGCAAAGCAGACAAACTGAGGTGAAAATTATATTATGAGTCCTAGAATACACATCCTGAAAGCCCTAAACTGCTCTAGGGAGAGCTGATGTTGTAGAATCACTAATCTGAATTGATAGACAGCCAGACATATGCACTGATTAGGTAAAACTTGAAAAGTTTAACATTTCCATTCACTAAAACCTTATGAATTACTAGTATTGCATTTGAGGAAGTTTGCATGAGTATCAGATAAGTTTTCACCCACTTGTATTTTCCACAAGTTAGTTGGAAGACATTTCATTAAAGAAAACATAAAAAAACATATTTTCCACAAAATTTCTTATTATCAAGTCAAACCTACCTGTTTTGTCTTCAGTTCCAGGCCTTGATTTGTCTTTCTAAATATAAATTAAAACTTCTTTTGGGAGGTAGTTATAAAACAAATGTTACCTTGCATTTAATTATACCTTCATTTATAAAGTGATAAGAAATTTACGTGTAGAAATTCAACATACACAGTTTTCCACACCTAAATTACATAAAGGTCTAAGTTGTTGTGGAGATGCCCTACCCAGACAACTCATGCACATATTTTTATTCATACTTAGTTTCCATGATTACTGCTTGGAGAAGTAACTTTTGCAAGTGATTTTCTGAAAACAAAAAGTAAAAATACAGCATAGATACTAAAAAAGGAACTAGATTTTTGACCTTCTTAAATGATTTGGTCTGGATTCATTGTTAAGAGTTAGTGAAGACTGCTGTGGCTTCTTTTATCTCACATGGTTTTCTCATCCCCAGTTAATTGGACACTGAGTAGAAACTTGTATGAAAGGATCTTAGAAAGAATCATTAACCTAAGGAAACTTTATTTTCTCCCCTTAGTTAGTTTTGTCCTACATTGAAATGAAAGGTTACCAGGCTGATAGTCCTGTGTGCACTCAATTGTCCTTAACCGACATGTGGGAAGGGTTATGAGAAGAAAAATAAGAATCCTATTCCTAAAATGAGCTTCAACATTTAGGATTTCTCTGAGGAAACGAGAGGAGAAAGGGAGGTGACTCATTCACCTTGTTCTTTCTTCAATCAAGTTTTATGTTCTTAAATTTGGTGAAAGAAAATTCTTTCTTCACTTGAGACTTTATGAACATTTTATTTGCAGTAAGCATTGGTATATGAGCTTTATAGGAGGTTGGTGATATCTGGAAATTATGTACAATGTGTGCCATGAGATCCTGGACTGAAGGCGTCTTTTCTTCTCCTAAACTCTAAAAAACTCTTAGTTCTATAAAAAAATTGCTGTGGAAAATCAAGGTAGAATTCATGAAGTTAGAGTGCACTGTCTCTCACGACTTGGATAGCGAACAGAGTTTTAGCCTTCAGGAGTGCTTATTTTTTCTCACAACTTTCATTTGTTTAAATTATTAGGCAAAAAACTTGGAACAGCACCAAAGCTTTCATCTACTGAACTTTGCTCCGTTTGCGTCCCCAGAAACTTCTCTGAGAGACCAGAAGGACTAACTGGAGGTGGCTATGCTGCCTGCCTGGGAGGCAGGGATAGCTGGCTGAGTAATAAGATATTACAGCCTTCTAGCCAAGAAAAGTTGCCCCAGCAATGATGATATCATGGATAGAATTTATGGACTATTGTGTATTTATCTCTTGTCATTGCTAAGCAGTGCAAGCGAGCAAGCAAAACTCCCGTCAGCCATAGCATCTGTTCAGCTTTAGAGCACAACTTCAAAATTAGACCCTGTGTTTGCAAATCCAGTGCCATGCAAAAAGTGCCATCTGGCCTAGATCTGTTTTACAGTAAATTAGTTTATTTTGTGAAACTGAGGAGACAGCCCAAAGAACTACAAGGCATTTGCACTGAGAATTTGCAGTGGTTGATATAGACACAAAAATCAACCATTCCTGTGCAATTGGACAGTGCAAAACAATGCACTTGATCGCACCATAACTCCAGAATAATCTCAGCAAGAGGGAAAATGAGGAATCCCTGTTGGGCTTTTCTAAAGTTTGAGCGAGGTGTAAGGTTTCTTGGAGAGGAGACAGATTTCTATAGGCCATAATAAAATAAGACGAGGTCCTAAATTATCCTAAAACCACATGATTAAACTATATATCAGAGCAAACAAAGCAAGAATATTTCTGGAAATAAATGTCTTCATTTCACTTCTGTAACACCCTGTGAGCTAGATCAATTGTTTTGTGGTAGAAAAAGAATTTTCAGGCAGGGCAGAAGTAATCTCTGATTCAAAACCACCTGGTAGTATCAAAAATCTGTCACAGTTGGTCAGTGATTAGATCCTGGTGATAAGAACAGCATCTGGAATATTGAGTAGGTATCCTTTATCTGATGTTTTTTGAGGGACTTGTGTGCCAAGAGCATCAAAATAATTATTCTAAGCTACAGTTATGAAAGAAGATCAGAAACTTTAAATGGTGGTCAACTCTTTGTCTGAATTCTGAATTCATAAGTGAGAAACCCCAGAGAGAGTATTCAAATCTAGAGACCCAAAGACCAACATTGTAGAAGTGAAGAAATAGTACGCAAATTATCAGTCATGAAGTATTCCAAACTCACAGAATTTTTGGCTGATAGTAGAGCAATGCCTAAGGAGATAGCCTGGAAGCAACACTGATACAAACCTCGTGTTTTTCAAGTGAGGCCCTGAGAGATGCCAAATGTAGCTGTGCTGAGAGGAGAGATTGTGCCTGTCGTGCTCTTTGGAGTGGGACAAGTTGAGCTGTGCTGGGGACACGGTGGCTGCGCAGCCTCATCCCTAGTTAGCAGGATGCATGTTGAAGATGCCTCTGCTGAACAGATCCATGTGGGCAGCTGTACTAATTACAAAAGAGTAGGAGCAGTCTTACCCTTAACAAGGCACAGCTGTGTCCAATAAGGACAGGTGCTATAAAAGAAGGGGTTGGCTGGCCTAGTGTCAGTTGGAGTCTGTCTGCTGTGCTGAGAAGATGGAGGGTCGGGCAGCTGGGTGAGGGACGGGAGGTAAGATGTGCAGGGGACGGGCAGGGCTAGGTTGCTGTGTGAGGGGCAAAAACGAGTTAGCTGGGTGTGCAGGAGGAAGAAGAAACTAGGAGACTGCATGGTGCAAAACCTGAAGCTTTGGTTACAACTTCAGGGAATGTTTGGGTTTCCCTTCTAACTAAAAAGGAAGTTTAGTCCTGTGGTGCTGCTCATGGAAAGTTTTGGTCCCCTAAGGAAATAGGAGTCAGAAGGTGGCATGATCTTGCACGTGGAAAGTTTAGCCCTCCAAACAGTCTTGTGTCACTCTTGTCTGTGACATATGGTTGCGGGCACCTGTGACAGATCCAATTGGCCACATTGTGGTTTTGGGGAGGCATTGTATTGTGATGAGAGGAAAATCACATGGCAAAGGAAAAAAAGTCCAACTTCCACCTTCCAGAGAAAAGTGAATTGGATTCCAGGATCTATATGAATTGGTCTCTTCTGCATATTTGAGGAGCCGCTCCAGATGCTCCATTCTGTGCTCCTGACAAACAGACAAACCCCCTACTAACAGCATGTGGTGAAGTTGGCACTAAATTGATTTGTGAGAAACGATGATTTCTTTAATGCAAGCCAGGGAGTAAGCTCAGTAGAAATCATGAAGTCAATGCATACCTCACATTGGGGGGCAGAGTGTTCTGCAATGAAATGAGGACTGTATTTACAGGTTAGATACAAGTGCCTGGGAACAGGCATTAGTCAGAGGAATTTGAGTACTGTGGCTGATAATGGGAAAAACCCTTTTCCTCTGCAGCTCCCCCTTAAATGTCAGGAACTTTTAAGTCCTGCTAAACTTCCTCATGAATCAGAAGTGAGGTATGGAAGTGAGGGTCTCACTTTTAATTTTAGGTTGCCATGTTGTGATTTTCTGTGTTCAGATAATGAAGTGCTGTGTTTCTGCCTGGCTTCTGTGGAATGCTGGAAAAGGAAATGGAAAAGGGGTCTTATTGGCACTGAGAGTCTAGAAACAGATGGAAAAAGCAAAAAACCAGGAGGGCATCCAGAGCCTGAAATGTTTGTCCAGTGTCAGGTACACAGATGGACTAAATGACCAGATCAGTAGAGAAAGAAATTGTTGAGGAAGAGCAAGGAGATGAAAACCAGATGACTGAGCACCTGGAGTTCTTTTCTGAGGTGGTTCTTTTGATTTTAGTAATTTGATCACTTTCTATGTGTGAAGCACTGTCTTCCTTGCTGAGCAGCAGCAGAGACTGTGGCACAGTATTTGTCAATACTCCTACACAGTGCAATCAGGAAGCCAGAGGATTCCTGGAGAATTCTCAGGCAATTGTCACCGGTACTCAAACCTTGCAAATATGATGATGATTATTGAGCTCCTGGCACAAAGCAGAGTCCTGCTCCTTACTGTAGTATAATGGACATAAATCAAAAAGGAAAAAAGCCAACAATTTAAACCATCTCAACACTCAAAGCATTTTTATTTTGAAGTGGCACCCATTTTAGACTTTAAAAAGAGAAGTTTGTTCCTAACAGATTTATGGAGAGTCTTATCTTCAGATAAGACAACATACAATTATTCTAGCTCAAGGCTGTGAAGGATTTGGGTCTTATTTTTTCATACAGTGGGTCTTGCTTACAGCAGTTTAAATAAAATTTAAATAAGGTATTGTGTCATGTTAAAAATTATAATTTTTTACATTGTAAATTAAAATTTCAAGTTGTGGTAGCAATTTTTTTCCACTTTATTTTTATAAAGCTCAGACCTCACAATTTTAAATCAAGTAATTTAAAATCACTGATTCAATTCACTCCCCTACTGTTTTGGGTCTTTCAGAACAGACAGGAATAAAAAGCTGGGTTTTTTTATGAGAGGAATATTTGAAAATGTTTGTATGTGACTGCTTGGTGAAGATCTAATGGTTTATAACATTAAAGAAAGAGAAAAGGCTCTTGTAACAGCATTGTAGCAAAGCTTTTAAAGACAGAGCAGTCAGGGCATGTAAAACTGCAGTTTCTATAGTAACAGGATTTCTGTCCTTTATAAATGAATGTAGAGAATTTGGAGATGTACCATCTGAGAGAGCAGCACCGTGAAACATCACATTCATCACTCTTCCCAAAAATGGGTGGTACAGTCAAATGGGAAAAAACCCTACCTGCAATGGAATATGTAGAGGGGGTAGAAAGGATCCTACCAGGGATTAATAATGTGTGTGAGAAAATAGGCATTGGTGCAGAGAGTGCATTTCCCCATAGAGGACTCCCAGGTTAATCAATGGAATCAACAGACTCATAGGTAGGATCCTTAGAAGATAGTGCAGAGAAAGAAAAGGACTCAGACACCCATTTAATACCCAGGAAGAAAACTAGGGAGACATGGAGAACACAACCACTCTGAAGCTTGTGCATAGCTGAATGTTGGATGCACATTTATCACCACTAGGTTAATTTTAAAACAAAGGATGTGACCTTCTCCTCTGAACCTTTTGTAGCCCGGGTCAGGTGAACTGGGGTTTATTTTGTTTTGCTTTCTTTATTTTTTTTTTTAAAGAGTAGCATTTGCTATATTGCTCACGTTTTGTCTTGGGGACATAAGGAGAATAAAAATGTGGGATTTTTATGGGTTGTCAGGTGTCCTGTTTAGCAGATGTATTTAATAAGTGTTAGATAATAACAGACAGTAATATGTAAACTACATAATGAAGTTAGAAGCCTGAAGCTCTGATTTCATAATAAAATTTTTATGATAAATTGTTGTTAGTTACTAAGTCTGCTATGGCTGGAGGCTGGTATAAACTTATAAAGCAAGTTTGAGAACAGAAGTCCGTTCTGTCCCATATTTCCTTTATGCTACCAGAACTTGAATTTACACCAGTTCCTCTGTGCAAAGGGGAGAAAATAGTAACCCTAGAACACAGGATGCTAAAAAAAAATGTATTGTAGATTCTGAGGCACTCCAATGTTTAGGGCAGTTTAGGTGAGCTTAGGGATGTCCTAAAACAAATGTAGAGTTTCCTGTTAATGGAAACATACCTGTACATGCTATGATGGTAAAGCACTGTGTAATGCTAAGGAATAAAGAAAAGAAAATGAAATTCGCTTTCCCATTCAGTGAGTTCTTCAAAGCAGGAAGAGAGAGGAAAGGAGAAAAATAATGCTTTTAAAATTTTCTTCATATGCTCTCCATTCTTTCAAGTTACAGATGTCTTGTGTTTAACAGGAATCTGCTGTAAAGGAGGATGAAAAAGAGTCACATCAGGAAAGGCACAAATGTGTATGTTTTAAAGGCATTTTATAATCAGCCTGTTGAACTTAATAAAAAGGGTTTCATCAAGTGGATTATCATTTAGCCCTCAATTAACAAGCAGTCACATTTCTGAAACTTGTAACTTTTTCTGCTCATTTCCCCTCCCCTCCAGAGTTTCACAATATGAATGAAGTGTGTAAACTTTTCTCAGTAAAATAGCACTTGAGAGCTTGGGGAAATTCCTTGTGCAGGTTGGCTACTGGGACTCTTCCTAAAAAGCCATCCAGGAGATGAAGATTAATGCCAAGCTTAAACCCAACAGCAGCACTGCAGTCTGAGGGGCAGATGGGAGTGGAGCTCTTGGGTGACTTGCCATGGGTGAATAATTAAAACTATTTGTTAACTGGACAAGCTAATTCAAGTGCACTGCTCATTATTTTGGATACCTGAGCAGTAAAGTCTGGTGTCACAGATGCCATTGGCCTTCCTTTCTCAAATTCTCTTCCTGGATTCTCTCTGGATATAGCAGCCTGTCATTGGTGCTCTTTGTGGACTCTGAAACTTTGAGCCAAATTAAAAGTTTGCCTGAGTAAATGGAATATTTTAGTTGTGCATTTACTAAAAAAAAAATAAATTTGCAAATGTTTGCTGTACAGTGAAGAGGAAAAAAATTCCCTTGCTACCCATTTAGATAAGATCGAGGAAGGTTTAAAGTAGTGATAAAAACCATTATCAGCTGTTGTATTGTGACAATACAGTCACTTAAACCTCAGTAGGGCTGGAATGAAAAGCTGCAGATAATAAGGATGCTCTCTGTCACCATAAAGAAGGAATATGCTGACAATTTTATAGAATTGAGGCTGATTGCCTATCAGCTAATGAATGCAATGAGTATTTTAAACCACCATTAAATTTATATAGATACTTAATTGAAGCTACTGTTGCTTGTTCATTAAAAATAATGTACAGACTGTGCCCTCTAAGTAATCTGGGATGGATCTTTGAATTTTTTCTTGTTCAAACCGTTTCTCTGTGTATAAATAGAGCACATAATTATGCTAAATGGCTCAAGTTTGATATATCTGGGGACCTCAGCTTTACTATCAAAAGGAAAATACATGAAGATGATATAGGTCTGAGGCACGGAAAATCTAATTAAGTATTGTAAAAATAGAATCAGAATTAAAATTTCTGATTGAAACAAACTATTTTTGAGAACTTGAGAAGAATTCAGTCAATGTAAGGTCTGATCGAAGATGCAATATCTTCTGTCTTAGCTTTCTCAATGCCCTATAGATTAATGCATCTTATGGATTTATTGACATTTCAAATAATAATCAATACTTGAAGTCTAAGGACTGCAAACATTTAGTCATTCTGACAAAAATGTCTCATAAGGAATATTAGAAAGAGGATGGATGATATACTAACATGTATAAAAGCCCTATTTATGAATTACTGCTAAAGATTACAGCATCAAAAAGTTGAATGCAGTACAAACTCTTTGCTCTCTTGACCCAGCTGCAAGGAAAACAAAAATTGGTGAAGGAAGACAATAGAGCTAGCAAGCAATCAAAATGAAATGTTTGACAGATGTTAGTCCAAGAGGCTCAGGCACAATGATGAGGACTGCAGCAGAGGTACTGGTGTTCCTCCTACTCACACACCTTCCGAGCACCTGAGAAGGCTTCAGCTCTGCTGCCTGCCACGTTCAGATGGAGGACATGAACCTAGATCTATTGCTTTTCCAAATCAAGTGATATGGCGTATTTGAAAATGGCTTTCTCTTAATCTTTCCTATTTAAAGTGCTCCACTTTGCAAAAAATAATGAATTATTCATTAGACAGGAAAAACAGAGAAAGTAAGAACTCTGAACTGAAGCATCAATTATTCATGCAACTTTAGATCCCATGACTTTGAGTTGAGAGGTGAATAGTAGTCAAAAGTTTTTGATAAAAATCTTCTCAAGGATTAACTTTTTCCATATCTTTGTCCTAATTGCATATATTAGATGTGAAAATTATCTCATTATTTGGACAAAAAAAGGCAACATCATATAGTAAAAATATACTTTCGTATTATCACTTTCTCCGCTCTTCCCATAAATGTTCTTTACTCTCTTTTATTCTTAATAATATTAAGCCTTTCTATGCTGACTGCTCATTTCCCAAATTCCTGCACATCATTTAATATTTGAGGATTTTTTTTCACAGTTATTCCAGTTATGGACATTACAAATTTAACTGTGTGGTTGACTTAAAGTTTTGAATCTGAACTAAATCAAACCTTACAAAATTTTCTTTAATGGTAGAAAAAGAACAATGGAAATCATCCATGGCTGATAATTTGATTTAGGTCTTGTTCACAGGCTGACTGCAGTTTCCCAGCTTGATAGAGCTCCATGGAATCTGTTAGTCAGGATATTATAAAATAGAATCAGACCTTCCAGTCAGTCTCATTGTGTAAATCTACCATTCCCTTGTGCTGTGACTTAGTCATCAACCAAAATGTGATATGCATGGGAGGTTCAAACGGTGAGTGGCTTTGTGATGTGGTCTTTTGAACATGCACCAACTTTCTGCATTTGTTTTTGTAATACTGGTACAATGCTCTATGACTTAAGAAGGATTAAAAATGTATATAAATATATGTTACAAGTAGCACAACATCTGTAAAATGTTAATACGCATTTTAAGATGTGTTCACGGAACATTATGAATGTTAAATAGGTGACAGTGGATATCTTTATAAAATATTAATCATTCACTCTGGATTTAGTTATGCTGTAAGCTACATAAGAGCCATCAACAGAAAGTGAATAGAGTTATCAAGGTTACAGTAGGGTTAGGAAGCTGTTCATAAGGAAATGTGCAAGCTTAAAATTAGATATGGGACACAATGACAAAAAGTTGACAAGCTACAATTATACAGTAAACTGCAGTCTGATCCAGAATAGCCCCCTGAGGTGTTCCAGCTTTCTTTGAAATATGGCATAAGGAGCACTTGTATGAAATTTTCAGCCTTTGGACTACATCCAAATGAAATGTCTCCATCACAAATCCCCTAATGATTCTTTGAGGAAACATACACAGTGAGTTTGAAAACACAATTTTGAAAAATCAAGAATTATTTCTGTTGTTAAATGACTGATTGGTGTCCTACATGGTATTGTGATACTGACAAAACAATTCAAAATATAAGATTTTTCAAATGTGAATTAATGTTTCTCTTCATCCAAGTCTGATGAATAACTTTTAGATATCAATTTTCTAACTCTATATAAACTAATTAGTTTTGCTCCTTCAAACAAGCAATACAAATTACAACATAATTTGCTATTCTTAATTCCTTCTTTCAGTTTTCCTGACTCAAAAGTGATAGGCTGTAGAGGAATTTCAGATATAAATATTAAAGGAGCAGTATTATGATGAAAAGAAATGGTAATATTAGTGCATGTTTAATTAGGAGACCAAACTAGCTCTTATTTTACAGACATATAACCATGGTTTATGGAGGATGTGGCAGGCTGGGTTAATCATTGGACTTGATGACCTTGGAATCTTGGAATTCTATTTTTCCAACCTGAAATATTCTGTGGTCCCAGTTTATGAACAATACTGACAACAAACTCCCACCTTAGAGAATACTTCTGACTGTATTGTTCTGTGTACTGTTCTGTAGATTCTGTGGTCTCCTGGGAACATAAATGCTGGCTTCTCTGTATAAATGATGGCTTGGTAACATCAGAAACTGCATTTTTACTTTAAAGTTCTCAAATGGTTACTGTAACGGAAACTTGGCTATACTATCCCACTGATGAGCTCCAAACTGAAGCAGGAAGGACCACTACTGAAAAAATAGGATGTCCCCTTCTCCACATCCACTTAGTTTTCAACATGTCTGCATGAAATTTCCATTACACTTGCAAAATGATTGGGAAATCAGCAATGCATATTCTTGTCCTGAAGAAATACCACAAAGCAGGTCAGTGTCCTAAATATCTCTGAAATCCAGAGTGATCTGGACATCTAATTTTCCTGGACTCTTGTAAAGCTTTTAAATCCCTTTATGTGCAATATCTTAGGTTTTTCTTAGTTCCTGCTGCTACAAGGAAAAAGTCAGTGCTGCAGCACTGTTAGGATTGCCTTTTTAAAAAATCTGTACTGTTCTTTAAGGCTCGCTTGCTATCAAGTCCTAGAACATTTACCATCTTCTCTTCTTTCTATGGCTATATTGAGAAACTGCTAAAATTTGTAGAGGAGCTGGACAGCCCAGCTCTTCTACAATATCAGGAAGTCCTTCAGATGAAAATTGTTGGAAGTTAAGAGCACCTATGTACCAGATATAGTTCTTCCAGTGTTTTTTCTTCTGGGCATTTTTCTTCTAACTATAAAGGTATGGTTTTTGATGTTAATTGAACCTTTGTTTTGGCTCAGTAGGATTATTATTGTCTTCCTCTTCAGGTGAAGAAGGGATTACAAGCAACCTTGCCCCTGATAAATCACAGCTGTACTAATTACCAAAGAAGAGGGACAGCCTTGCCCTAATGGGTTTCAGCTGTGACAAATAAAGGTAAGTGGGATATAAGGGATGGGTTGGCTAGTCAGAGGGATTCTGGGGAAAGAAGATTTGAAGAAAGAGGAGCCCTGAGGAAGAAGGAACAATCCAGAGAGACACAAAGCAGACTGAAACAAGGAAGAGAGCTGCTGCTGTGGAAGATCTGCTATGAGGTCAGTCTGGGTCTGATGGAGCTAGAGCCTGCTGTTGGAGCCTGCAGTTGTAGTTGAGCTATGGCTAGGTAAAAAACTTTGGCCAGCATCTGCTAACTGATACTTGCAGGTAGAGTCCAGCAGGAAATAACCAGCAGAGTCTGCAGTGGGACCCTGCAGTAGGAGCTTGCTGTAGTGAGAGTCAAGAAGGTAAAGAAGGTGAACTGGGACCCTTTTCACGTTGTTAAATTGAGAGTCTGTGTGTTGGCTCATTTCTACCCCTAACAAGTGGTCTGCTGCAACATTCCTCCTTTTTGTTCTTCCTGCATCTACTAATGTAAGTAACTTTTAAAAAGAACATTTTTTCCTGGCTGTTTAATTTACCATCCCTATAACAGACACTGTAGGGCCACAGTGTTACCTGAAGTACTAAAAGAAGAACACCGTGACTTCCAAATATTCTCTTTCCTGTAATGACTTAATATTTATTTTCTTGGGGCAATGTTTTATTTTTCCCTCCACCTAAAATTGTGTAGCTAGCAAAACCTAAAATAACAATAAACTTTAGGGATCTAGATCAGATGTTGTAAATCCTTACAGTTCCACAGTCTTCAACAGATTTGGACCGACAGACAGGGACATCCTGTTTGTTTGCTTGATGGGGTGTATGGCTCCCAGGAGGAGAGTCTCTTCTGCTCTGAATGCCATGCTTGTTTCTATCCTGTTGAAATGTTCATGAATGATACGCAATGAGAATTACCTTGCTATAAGATGTACTTCTGTTGGTAATTGCCTGGCATAGAAAAAGCATCCTAGAATTGCTCCCAGGCACTGTATTTCCAGGAGTACATTAATATTTATAATAATTAGTAGAGAAAGGTATTTTCAAGAAATTCTATGTTAGTGTCTTGAGTTTTAATAAATGTAAGTAAATAGTCTGCCAGGTTTTAAAGGTAAATAGTGATCTACATTCCTATTCTATTAAACTCTCACACGCCCTTAGCTGCTCCAACAAAATCATATCAATTTTCTGATTGTTTTGCTTGCTTATTTGTTCCAAAATGACCTTCAATAAACATTGCTTTCCTTTCCATCTACTCAAATAGAAAGAGGGTAGTAAAAACATGGCTGTCAAATATCTGTCAGAACAGATTTATTGTAGTGTTTAAGTCTGTTGAAGTAGATTTTTTTTCTCCTTCTCTCCTATAATCTGACCCAGGGGTTAAACCCCCTAGCATAATACTTTTTTTTTCCCTTTTTGTTCTTGACAACTTACATGAAACAATACAGGTGTGAGTTAAATCTCTGGGGCACTTTCTGAATGAGTATGAAGCTTCTTACTACTAGTGGAAATGGCTTTAAAATTTACCTGGCTCCAGGTATTTTAATCAGTTGATTTAAAAAAAAAAAGAAAGCTAAATCCCATTTTATCTCATGACTCAATTCTGTAATAAAATTGATCCTTCACACAGGATTTGCTAAAATCACAACACATGTCTTGAGCTGAATTTGCAGTCCAGCCCGAGTGGGATAGATTTTGGGAGGTTTTCCTGCCCTTCCATCCCCTTCTCTGTCAAGGAGGCCTGCTGCAGAAACAAATCTCTGCCAGGTTAGCTCCGGAAAAATCTAACTTAAGTCCCTACACTAGTGTATAATTTTTTTTTTCCTCTGTGAACCCAAGGTAACATAGTGAAAGGTAAACAAAATCCTATTGGAACAACACAGTTGTGTTTACAATTAACTGAAATCTGCTATTATTCTTTGTTAAACTTTGTTCAGCTATAATCTTCAAGGATTTATAAAATACAACTCTTTCTTAGATGTAAATTTAATTCCATTATTCCTTGTTCCAAGCATCCATTGCATTTAGTAACTGCTAAAGACTGTCAGTCTGCAGAAACTCTTGTAAAACTTAATTTAATTTCAGGGGGAATGATAACATAAGGTAATCACATCAGGGGTCATTAGCACAGCTACCTGGGGGTTAGCCCAGCTGCCACATCGCTGCAACTTGCACAAGTTGTTTTCCAGTGTGCTAAACCACACAAAGTGTCAGCTAATGTAATCTTCTAAAGACTCACAAAGACAGGCAGCCACAAAAGTGTAAGTTTACATTTACATCTTTGATATTCTTTTGTATTATTCTGAAATGCAAGGGCTGCATGGTAAGCTACTGAGTGAGAACTGCTTGGTTTTCTTCACTGGCTTGCTGCTCTTCCTCACCAACTAGTAACAACCTGCCTCTGAGAGACCAGTGTTTGGGGTTTTTTTTTTTGCTAATGGAAGTGTTTCCAGTAAGTACAAGAAGGATAATAGTGCCAGATGGCTCCCATATGATTGGATTTCTGTGAACATGATCGCCCTTTCCAACCAGATCCTGGAAGAAGTGACAACTGACAATTTTTCCAGGATATTGAGTGCCTGGATGGTATCTGGCAGTGTAACAAATTGTCAGCTGATGCGTAACACAACCAGTGTGCTTTAGTGTGCATTTGAATGAAAAGGAGCTTATGAAACATAGTTGCAGAACATAAAAGAATAAGGGAAAACAGCAACAGATGGGAAAGCAAATACTGACCTTCTAAGATAACAAGGATTAGGTAGGATGGTTCACCTAGCCCCCAGAATGGACAATGACTACAATCAGCATGGGATGCTTTAGCACTGTGATTAGATGGGTTGGTGAGCCCTTAGAAGAATAGTAAGCCATGCGTGCTTCAGTGATTTTATATCAGGCTTTGCATTTTAAAGAAATGAATCTTTGTGTTTCAGGAAAGCTGGCTCATATCACTTGAAATCACAATGAATCTGTTCCAGGGCCTAGCCTCTGTAGGACCTGCTCATCAGGCTCTACATGCCCCAACTATCCTGGAATGAGGGGCAGGAAAGCTGCAAAGGCTCATTTATCCTGCTAAGAAGCAACGGGGTTAATTAGCTCAGGCATTTCTTGCTGCTGAAGCAGGGACGCTATTTCTGTTATCTGAGCTACTCCTGGTGCTGTCCTTCTAGGTGTATATGTGCTTCCCTGTAGGACACCCTTGGGCATGTTGCAAGGTTGCGCTTTGTAGAAAATGAATTCACAGGAGAGTGAATAACTGAATTTTCACAGCAGAAGGGGGAGCTTTGAGACCTGATGTGGAGGTGCACTGCAGGGCTTTGGAAAAGACAGCAATGCCATTGTCCTGGTAAGGCCTTGGACTCAAGGGCTCTCTTACACCAGGGATTGCATTTCCTGGAGCTATGCAGAGATCCACTTTGCTCTCTCACTCCTCTCCTCTCCTCTCCCCCACCGTGTTCCTTCACTCCTGTGCTTTGCATGTTGTACTCTTGGTGCCTGTTAGAACAGTGAATCCTATATTTTATCAAAAACTTCTGAACCACCAAACTTAATGGTATCCACTGAACATGGGAACATCAATGAACCTAAAATTAAATTTGTTAATCCCATTGAGACCGCAACTTAAGCATTTTTTACATACCAAGTATAAATTAACTTTTTAGGTTAATTTTAAGTACGTTATAGAAGGTGTAATTAGAACAAGGATCATTAAGGTGGATTTGACAGCAATTTGGTTTGCTTTACCTTATAGAATTTCATGTAGCAGGTGGAAAATCTTAGTCTGTTTGGCTGTAATGATATTTTCTACATTAGGAAAGATGCGAAGTAAATATTTCAAATCAACAAAACCTTCCAACTGCCACCTTCCCTCAAAATGAAATGTGATAAATAGATATAGAAAACATGCTGGCACATAAAAAAAATTGGAAATACAGGCGAGCTTAAGCTGTAAACTGACACAGTGTCTGAAAACTGCTTTAGTGCCTTCTGCTGTGAACTACTTGTTTGCAAAGCCATTAACACAATGTTCACTTGAGTATTCCCAGCTGTACAGCACCATCCCATTTTTTGTTGTTGGTCTTTTTTTGTGGTGTTTTTTTTTTATTTTTTTCCCTACTTGAGCTGGAATTTTAATTAGAATAATCTTGTTTGTAAGAATTGATGCTCACATGTTGAAGCACAAAATTAGTTTTATAGAAACTGTGTAGTATATTTGATCGTGTTTTCAGAACAGCATTTTATGGAGTGTCCTTCATGAGGCAATTTGGCACGCTATGCAGCACATGAAAATTCAGTGGATATTTTATAGTATACAGGACCCAAGTAAGAAAGGCAGGAGAGACTGTAAGATAGTAATCCTTTTATTTCTGCAGCTCCACCTATGAACTGTGGCAAAACAAGGTCAAAGAACATACAAGGTCAGGTTTATAGCAGAGTTAATGGGTGAGAGAGGAGGTGGATCTCACGTCTGCCTTACAGTGAAATGTATAACCAGCTGTACAAATTGAAGAAATTTGAGGAGCTCTGTGTCAGCAACCTTCTTTTGCAAATCTAAGAGCCATTCATTTCTAAGAAACTCAGGGTAAGTCCTGTACTAGGGCTGACTAGTGCAGTTCCATTGACTGCAATGGGATATTCCCATTTACCCACTGATGATCTGACTCGCAGCTTTTCCTGGTAAAGGGATCACAGACCCTTCCATTCTATTGAAAATGTCTACAACTTGTGTCCTTCTCTCTCCAGTTTGCTCTCTTACATATACACAAACAATGGTAACAAAGGCTGTTCTAATGAACATTTTTTCTATTTACTTAATTTACTCTGAAAGATTAAGAGAATTGCCAAAAAACCTGGGCTGTGAGAAAAACAGAACTAGATAGCTCCTAGCTGAGTCTGGTGCTTGGAGGAGTTTCTGTCCAGAAAAAAGGATAGAGTCAGAGCAAGGTCAGTCTGGTCCAGCACCTTGTGGTGGCGGTGACCAACCTCTGCAGGAGTACAGGGTAGGCTAGAGGCCTGAGCAAGCACACAGCATTGTGTCTTCTGAATATTCTTCTACTTTTGAGCGATTTCTCAAAGATGAAAACAA